>JAOWCC010000577.1:59196143-59796143 GCA_030867875.1 Actinernus sp. WN-2022 | reverse complement strand
TTCATATGATTTAGTATAACCTTTCAGTGCTTTGTTTGTTTGCTCTATTTTAGTCCTTGGTTCTGGAACTGGTTTACTATATATATATTTAATAGTTCTTGGTTTTGGAACTGGTTTAATAGTTCTTGGTTTTGGAATTGGTTTATATCCATCTCTGAATTGAGGTGGTGGTAAGATGATATTTTCCTCATAATGTTTAACCATATCCTTAACACTTTTTCGTGGTGTTGGGACTGGTTTCCTATGTGGTTTTTCATCCACCATTACAATTTTAGGGGTTGGATTAACATTCTGTTTTAACAACTGTAATTAGTTGAGATTCACTTAATATTTTCAAATATGGTTTATTCATATATATATGATTATATTTTTCCATTCTGTATACTATATACGTGATATATCTTTGAGCCTTTTTTTATGGTGCGTTTAAGATTTGATATTTAAAGGAAAATTCAAAATATCCGTTTTGATAGATGATTTGAATATTGAGGATTAGTTATGCTTGATTAACATTTCGTTGATGCATTATGGATTTGATATGTGTCCATTTACCAGCTAATGTGTAATTGTTATCATTTTTACAGATGTCATCACAAAACCAAGGTTTGTTAAGCATATATTTCGTCTTACTATTTGTTATAGCTTTTTTCTTTCTTCTTCTGAGTGGTATTTTATTTGACCACCACGTTTTCGTTTTATTGGAGTTTCCATAATTATATATACTATAGTAATATATCTTTATGTATTATTAATTCTATGAAAATATTTGTGATGGTTCTTTAAAGTTTTCTTTGATATAAATTTCATATTACAATACTTACATTTTAATCTAACATCTTTTAAATAATCATTAAGCTCTCTTATTATTAGATCGTAATCATTTGATACTAAACACTTGAACCCATTCTCTTCATACCGTTCTAATAAATTCTTTTGTTCATTAGATAGAACGCCGTTACAAGTAGGGGTTTTAAATTCAACACATAAACCATTGTAACTTTTATGACAATTCGTTATAATAATATCTGGTTGCCCCTTCATATATCCTTTTTTATAAGAATCAATTCGTTTAGTTGAGTTATCTGGTAATTTACCTAA
Organism: Actinernus sp. WN-2022; assembly: GCA_030867875.1. Lineage (NCBI taxonomy): Eukaryota > Metazoa > Cnidaria > Anthozoa > Actiniaria > Actinernidae > Actinernus > Actinernus sp. WN-2022. Next base: position 59,795,045 of record JAOWCC010000577.1, on the reverse strand, counting down.
TCCAACTGTTATTAAAGCATTAAGGTAAAAGCTTCTAATATATTTAACAACTCTTGTATGTAGATCGTACTCATCTTCTATCTTAAATGTTAGTGTTTTAGGGTTATTGAATGGTCTATAATATCCATGCTTTCTGATAGATGGTAACACTTTTTCACACACCCAATCTTGAAATATATCAGCAATTGGTAACTTTTATCTCATAATTAATCGGTATAAACCACTTTCATTTATGAAAATAGTATGAGGCTGCATATTTATAAGGGAGTCACGAAACGTTACCCCCTTTGAAATCTCACTAAACGTCTTTTTATTTTTGTCTTGTATATGGTCAATAATAGCTTTTCTAGTGTTTTCATATCCAAGTGCTGATGCCACATCCTTAGCATTAAAATACATATTCTGTTTACTATCAATAAATGCATTAATAGATAAGCCAAGTTCAACATTTTCGAATTTCTTAAGTTGAGATTTTTCCATTCTATATATATTCTATAACATAACATTTCTTTATATATTTTATATATCTTGCAAATCCTTCATTAGAATCCAACTATTAAAATCATCACTATATCCCTTCCATTTTACTAAAGCTTGTTTCTTTTTATAATCCCTTCTAATGACTTTATCAATACGGAAAACATTTTGTTTGGTTTTTAATAATTCTGATTCATAGAAAGATCCTTTTATTTCCTCACCATTCAAGTCTTTTAGCTTATATGTAATTGGGGTTGTATATTGGATATTATCAATTGTAAACACTTCTTCTGTCCAATTCGGAGTATAACCTTTATCAAACACTTTTCTTTTGTATTTACTTATCCTTACCTTATCACCAACCTTAAATTTAGGTTTCTGTTTTAATAGTTCCATATCACCATATAAATTAAAATAAACAATTCCTTCATTCTTCTTTTTGCTAGCTTCAATAGGTGTCATTTTGATGCTTGAATGTTTCGTAATATTGTATTCTTTTACTAATTTAGGTAACATATCCAAGTATTGAGTTGTATTTTTAGCTGTAAATTGTTTCCACATTTTGTTTTTCATTGTGCAATTCCATCTTTCAACTACTGATGACTTCTCTTCATTTTCTGTCGAGTACAATGTTATGTTATGTTTACCTAATAATTCTTTCAAATGTTTATTATAAAATTCTTTACCCTTATCAACCCATAAATATTCTGGTTTTCTACCTTCTTTAAATATTGATTTGAATGCTTCAGCAACTGTTTCACCTTTTTTATCTTTCAATGGTGCTATCCATCCATATTTACTAAATACATCTAAAACCATAAGAAGATACTTGTAACCCTTGTTCCACTTTGAAAATTGTTGCATTTCTACTAAATCAGCAGCCCATATTTCATCAATATGATTAACAATCACACGCCGTCGAGTGAAATTACGTTTTATGGGTTTATGTAATTCATTTGCTAATTGTTGTTGCCAATTTATTTCCTCACTCGACGGCTTCTTTCGTTTTTTGACTTCTTCACACCCAACCCTAATTTATACTTTGCACCAATAGCTCCTTGAACCAACTTTTTATCAAATGATTCTCTCCATGTTTTAGGTTTAGTGTTGCTCAATTCAGTAAGCATCGTCTTGTCACAATCGTTTTTATTTTTGCCCATATCATAACAAACATCATGTCTGGATGATATAGCATCAATTTGATTTTTAGGTTGTTGATAGTATTCAAGTATTTCACCAGTGTTCTTATCATATTTCAGTTGTTTGTCTAAGGGATTGTACGGGCCTGTGAACAAATGCCCTGGTAGTGTAAAACCACCTTTTGGTTTTGGTAACATACCAATCATTTTATGGATGTCTAACTTACCACCATTTTTATAATAATCACTATAAAAGGCTGAAGCTGGATCTGTTACGTTAGTATACATACTCATTGGATGTTTTATTCTACCTCCTCCAACCTTCTTAGATGCTTGATTCAATAGGGTTTGACCTTCTTGTTGTATGAAATCAGCTGCTTTACTACGAGCCTTTTTGGCTAATGTATATATAGCAGTTTTACCTATATTTTTAGCCAAACCACCTACACCCGGCAACATTGATAAGGCAGCAGCTCCAGCCATTAATGGTAACCCAGAAGTAATCATTAAAGTGCCTATGAACAATATATTTTTATTTTAGATATCAATTCTAGATCAAGTGAATAGTAGAATTGTAAAATATATTTTGCTTTGAATGCTGTGCGGTTGAGTTAAGGAGGTTTTAATATCCAAAATGCTAATTACATGACGTCAGGGGAGGTATCTGCAATCACTTCTTAGTGGTTGTGAATGGGCGTTTCTACTGATATAGGAAAACCAATTTCTGACATCATTTTAGTTCAACCATGGGTATCACACTGATAATTTGAAAAAAATTGTTTAATTGTAACACAAAAAATGTATAATAATTGATGCCTCCCCTGACGTCATGTAATTAGCATTTTGGATATTAAAACCTCCTTAACTCAGCGGCACAGCATTCAAAGCAAAATATATTTTACCATTCTACTATTCACTTGATTTAGAATTGATATCTAAAATAAAAATATATTGTTCATTAATGCTCCTGGTAACATACTGCCACCTTGCTTGTCAGTTGTTTTAACGAATTTTGTTTTAGTAATACCACAGCTAACACAAATACATTTTAGCATCAATCTTCCATTTTTTGCTTTTTCATATCTTTCACTACCTGGAACACAACCAGTTTGCTTCTTTTCTTTGACACAATATGAATTAACCATTTTATATATAATATAATTATAAAATATTATAAGCAAAATGTTGTATAAGTAATTCATTAAACATAGATGGTTTAAACTGAAAATCTAACAAGATGTCAATGGATTTTCTACCTTTTGAACGTTCTAGGATGTAAAATATGCAATAATAACCACACATAATACTATCCATGTCTTGTATCTGTGAGCTATTCTATTCTATTTGTTTGTTACTAGTTTTCATGAACTTTATTATATCTTCTGGGGGTGGTAACCCAAACGAATCAACGTATTCAATATAGTTATTATCAGAATGGTTATATACACAAGTCCAGTGTGTTCCATTACCTTTAAAGTAGTCTTGAATATTAATTATCACGCACTCATCATTATTAATTTTATGAGGTAGCATATCCTTACTGTATGTGCCACCATAATTAGTAATCCTTAGTTTTTTCATTATCTTATCAATATCAATGTTGCTTAGGGGTTTTAGTATTAGTTTTTCCACGTTCCTAAAAAAGGAGGTGGACGTTGTAGTATTGATGTCGTTTAAAACTATTAAATCAGTAGAAGATAAAGCAAAATTAATTAACACATTCTTGAAAAATAGGAAAATCTTAAAACAACGATTACTTAATAATAAAATAGGTTATCAAACATTACAAGAAGCTGGTGAAAAGCTATATCAACCTATGACAGCTTCAGTTGAAAAAGCACAGAAGGCAACTGATGAAAAACAGGATAAAGTTATTAAACAGCTAAAGGAAAATCAAGAGCATATCACTGGAGCAATTGATACATTAAGTGAAGCCATCTCAACACAAGGATCTAATAAGGGTTTAGAATCATGGCTTGGTAAATTACCATCACATTATGATCCAATTGAGGAAGAAGATGAGGACGCCGATGATAAGGAGGATGCTGATGAAGATTATGACGAAGGAGCTGTTGGTGGTAAAAAAAAACAATTTTTGGAACACAAGAATCTAACCGATTAATTAAATTAGGGTTTGACCCTAGTTTGAAAAAGCTATCTTCAGAAAACTCAATAAAAAAAGCTATAACAAACTTGCGTTACTTAATCAAACAGAGTAACTCACCAAAAACAGTAACAAAATTAGGAAACCAAAAAGAAACATTAAAAAAATACTTGAAGGAAATACAAAAACTAAAATCAACAACACCAGAAAAGAAAATCACCTTTATTCCAGACGAGGACGTACTTAAAACACCGAAATCATCTAAGACTACGAAAACAAGTGGTACTGGTTTAAAAATAGGATCTGATTATATATTTGGAAACTTATACATTGATTCAGCTAAACTACTTGAGATGAGGCTTGAAGCACACAAAAATGGTAAAAAGTACTAAGCCATAAAATTCCTTCATAGAACTATTAACTAAACGGTACAATCCTCGAAGAGTATACTCTGATAATGCACAAACAATCTTTAATAAATTGATTGAGCTGTCGGGAATCTCTCTTTACATAAGTAAAAGTGGGAAGGTCTATTTAGGAAAGAAATCTGGTGGTTGTAACAAAGGTAAAATAAAATACTACAATAATCCAAACGAGCTATGTGAAAGGTTAGAACTACTACTAGCATCTAAAAGTGCTGGTAATAATAGTAAGGAGCTCTCGAATGAAGCTGTTGAGATACTTGATAAGCTTTCTATGGATAATTTAATAAATAATGATGAATACAAACAGATGCACCTACAATTTATATAACATACTAATATAAAAAGATATGGTTAAAGCAAAAAATAAGGTTTTCAAATTCAACCAGATAGATAAGGGTATGAGTGAAGCAATGTTGAAACGTTAAAAAAACGATATGCTCATTATCATAAGAAAACTTGGTGTTACAAGCAGGCATATAAACATTTTAAAAAGGTTAACACAACCATGCATTTAACATCAATTGGGTTAACTAGTACAGGTGTAATCGTAGGTTCTATCACACTCAATCCAATTATTATTGGCACTATATCAGGTATTGGTTTATTATTACAAGGGCTTTTAAAGATGAAAAATTATACCAGAAAAATAGAAATGTGTAAATTTTCATTCACAAGCTACCAAAAAGTATTGAACCTACTACGCTCATATCTACGTGGCGAGGATTATGACATAGAAAAAACTTATCCTAGAGTTGAATTGGTTGGATGATAAAGTAACAGATTTATGCCCACTAGTTGATCGCTTTAAAACTAAATACGATAAGAAGTTTACAACCTCCTAAACTACGACAACCTTACGTTCATGATATCTCATATCAAACTTCTTCGTTAAAGCATAAATATTTAAATGATACTTCCGATGGTAAATAGATGTTCTCCTTATTTTATATCTATTCTCATTAAAATCAATATACTCATTAACTAATTTATATCTATCAACTTTACCACACTTTTTACAAACAATAATACCATTATTATCAATCAATTCTTTATTATTGCAACATGGCTCATCCTTCTTTACTCTCACACAATCTTCTAGTTGTTTATCACAAAAAGGGCAAATCACTTCATTCATGTTGTCATATAATTCGTCATGTATTATTTGATTACAATTCATTCTATATATATTATTAGTTAAGATTATATTTCTAAGTAAAATGCGTAACCAGTCTTACCGTGAAACACTATGGATTCTGGCTTTAAGAACTGGAGCATTATGACGTCACGCCACAGCTGTGGTATTTTTCTGTATGTAATTAAGCTTCCTAATGGTTTAAAGTAGGGAAAGTCCCTTTGTACGACATCATAGACTTCCTATATTTCCGAGAATCACGCTATATAGGAATATCATTTAAACGCACCATTAATTTATAAAACATATAGGATCATAAAATATTTTTGAGTTTTGGATGAAATTTTATAAAAATATATAGAATCATTTGATTTTTCATCTAATATTTCAAATAATTATTTCCATATAGTTTTCCCAGAATTAGTCACATGACCTTGAGAAATTTGACCTTGGGAATACAAACACAGTTTTTCCAATAATTTTTTCTATATAGTTTTCCCAGAATTTTCCAAGGTTAATTAATATTTGTACGAGATCATTTTTACGAGATCATTTTTACGAGATACAACAAATGAATCCCAACGGTTGAGAAGTAGGATAGTGAGTTGGGGATGTATGAGATCATTTTTATTAAATGATCTCGTACCCCCAACTCCTATACTACTCATGCCGTTTTTATGGTCGTTTGTGCCCACCGTGTCAGTAATAAAATAGTGTGCAAATACAGACCTAGACCTGCATGAATATTGAATTTACAGTTCAAGTACTTTGCAGATACACATTTCAAGTATATTTTGGGCACATTTTGAGTTCATTTTCAGATCTGTTACAATTAATAAACATTGTATGCAAACATTGTTCGATGTTTCACATACAGGTCTATTTCTAGAACATTGCAAATATAATTCAATGACAACAAGGTACAAGTGAAGTATATTGCAAGAAATCTAGGATCAGTCAAGTACCATTCAACCAGTAATGAAATAGTGGGCAAATACAGACCTAGGCCTGCATGAATATTGAATTTACATTTCATGTGCTTTGCAGGTACACATTTCAAGTATATGTTGGGCACATTTCAAGTTCATTATCTGTGACAGTTCTTTGATGTTTAATTAATTCACATACATGTCTATTTCAAGAACGTTGCAAACATAATTCAATGACAAAATGGTAAAAGTCAAGTATTTTGCAAGGAGCCTAGGATCATTCGAGTACCATTCAACCAGTAATAACATAGTGTGCAAATACAGACCTGCATAAGTATTGAAATTACAAGTCAAGTAGTTTGCAGGTATACATTTCAAGTATATTTAGGGTACATTTCAAGTTGATTTTCAGATCAGCTAGTTCCAAAAAAATGTGTATTTGATGTTTCAAATACAGGTATATTCCAAGTATATTGCAAGAATATTGCAAATATAATTCAATAACCAAAAAGGTACAAGTCAGGGAGGGTCAAGTATATTGCAAGGAGCCTAGAACTAGTCAAGTAGCATTCAACCATTATAACAAGTAGTGTACAAATACAGACCTGCATGAACTTTGAAATTACAATTCAAGTATTAATCAAGTTGTCATTGAAGGCCAGTCCTCTAAATGGAAAAAAGTATTAAGGCTGGGGTGCCACAGCGATCCGTCCTGGACCCTCTTTTATTCTTAATTTATATTAATGACATTACGAAAGATTCATCTTGCCAATCGTCTTTGCATACTGATGATACATCGCTGCTTGATATCGTTAGTTCTCCTCTAGATTCTAACCAGAAGCTAAATTCTGACCTTGATAAAATCTCTTCTCGGCCATCCGATTGGCTTGTAACTATGAACGCGTCCAAGTCTAGGTCTTCAAAGTGTGATAAACATGCAAGTACAACCCCCTTGCATTATGAATGGGGAGGTTATTAAAGAAGTTGATAGCCACACACATTTGGGTCTCACATTCACTTCCGATCTTTCTTGGAGCAAGCATATTTCGGACATTCGTTTGAAAGCATCTAAGAAATTGAATATTCTCAAATCTATTAAATTCAAACTTAATAGGGCAACTTTGAATATTCTTCATAAATCTTTTGTGAGATCCAAATTGGAGTACGCTGATGTAATTTGGGATAATTGCACCGAACTTGATTGTCAGTTGTTGGAAGGTATACAATACGAGGCAGCAAAAGTGGTTACGGGGCAATGAAGGGAACCAGTTCTCAAAGTTTATTGCATGAGCTTGCATGGGAGAGTTTAAGTTCTAGGAGAGATCAACATAAGTTAATTTTATTTTACAAAATAATTAACGGTTTAACTCCTTCGTTTTTATCAGATTTACTTCCCCCTTTAGTGAGCATACGTTCTTGGTACCCTTTGAGGTTCTGGAAACGATTTTTCATTAATGCCCGTGAGAACAAATAGATTCGCAAATTTATTTTTCCCTCTACTACTAAATGTTGGAATAGTCTTGATAAATTTTTGAAGAACCTCCATAAACCTCCTTAATGTTAAGTATAATTTAAGTAAATCTCTTTTTAACTAGAGGCCGGTATAACAAATTATATGATGTTTATCTTACAAGGTACGCATCTATATTGCATACACGTTTAAGGCTAGGTGTCCATGGTTTGAATGTTTATCTATTTAGTATTAACTGTGCAAATTCTCCATTGTGTACTTGTGGTTCTGGTCCCGAAACTGTAAAACATTTCTTTTTGTTTTGTCCCAATTTTTCTGCTCTACGAAACTCACTCTTTGCTTCTGCTGCTCGCCTTTTAAGGAATATTTGGGTTGAAGCTACTGACTCTCAAAAATTATTATCGATTCTGCCAGATTCACTGCTTCAACCTAATTATAATTATACTTCCCCTTCTTTTTTCTTTTTTTCTTGTCTATACTAGTACCTTATTTACCTTTATTGTAAATAGGCCATATTTTGTAATTTCAATGTGAACCCCCTTAATGAGCGAGCATTGGCTCGCTCTTAATATTTTTAAATTAAAAAAAATACAGTTAACATTGAGCAAAATTTAGTGTTTATGTTTCGTATTATTTTCATGCTTTGTATAGATCCCTATCAATCCTTGTGTGACCCTACGATCAAATTTTTGAAATAGTGATATTTTTGGGTATGTATAAAGTTAACGAGTTGCTACATATTTTCCTGTCCACATCGTTTCTAGATATGACGAACGGAAGTCGGAATCTTAAGTTTTTATGTCCACCATTAGCCTAACCCGTCCCTCAACAACATGCGGGGCTACTTTTCACACATACCTTCGCGCAAACTTATTAGTAAATTACAATATGTTTTACTATTTGTTTGACAAAGGAAAGGAAAGAACGAAGTTTTGAATGAAAATATGCCTTTTTAAGGAGCGACGAGTTGAGAAAATGACGTTACGACAACAAACCTCTGGACGAAAATTGCGAACTATTTGGAACATACGTCAGTAATGGCGAACGTGATTTTGACGGTAAACTCTCCATAAAATTCATAGTTTCATTTGGGACAGACATTAATTTTATTATCGTAACTTTAAGTCTTAAATGGGTTGGGGTAAGGTGGGGTGGTGGGTACTTTTAAACTGAAATTTTATTAGCTATAATTAATAGGGATGCCTCGTTAGAAGGTTTTATGATGATGTTAATATTATAATTTATACTTATATTTGTATAATAGTATAACTTTTTATTATTATCTATATCTACTTATTTTGTTTTATCGTATTTATTTTTATTGTCACAGATGAAGAGACATTCATTAGAATGGATAGGCTGTGAATAAACCTTTATTATTATTATTATTATTATTATCCTTTGGTAAAAAAATCACTGATTTGGATATTTCAGCTACTGTGTCCTTTTGGAAGTCAAAAAAGTGTCAAAGCAAATGGTCGAATTTCGTCGTAGTGGCACTTTAAGCAAAAGCGGACTGAAATTATTATAGTCTCTAGTACCTACATGTACGTAAAATCATCTGCAAAAATGTTGAAACAAAAATAACCAATATATGAGAAGAAAAATGCCGGACACAAAGTTAAAGCAGTTGGAGCTTTCCAACCCCCTTCCTCCTTTCAATGTTGGTCGTGCATGAATTCCAGATTAAAAGTACACCTAAAACAACATTGAAGGGGGAGAGGGGGTATATTTAAAGAATGGTCTCTAAAAGCGAGCAGTGTCTTTTATTGTTAGAATGTACATGTCGTGTATTCTGCTGGAAATCCATTGCTGCTTAAGACGTCACAATAACAATAACATTTGGAGCATTGAATGAAAATGAAAGTAAATAAACCAAATATTATAAAAAAAGTCATAAAATATAATAATATTTGCATCATTGAATGAAAAAGACAGTAAAGTATTTACGTATTTTGAAAAAAAGGAGGTGAAAAGACTATTTTTGTAGTTGGGGCTTGTTTTAACGGTTTACAACTGTTCACCAACGTTGACCGGGTTCACCCCAAGGTTCTCCCCTATTTTCGACGTCAGATGACGCCATAACTTGCTCTGATTACCAAAATAATAGCATCATCGGAAAGAGCAGCCAAACTAGGTTGGAAATGTCATAATTTGCCACGGGTTTTAGTAAAAAGCTGAAAAAAGACAACGGTTGACCCCTGTTAACCACCTTTAAACATTGTCAGAAATCCATCCCCGCATGCACACTCAACACCAAATTAGAGCGATAAACAGATGTTGAGACGCTCAAAATTTTACTGTAGTTTGTTTGGAAGTTTGTGTTTGAAGTTAAATTATGAGACGGTATTTTAACAAATCTCAATTGCCTCGTTCAATTAATGTTCTAAATTTTGTTGGTTACAATAAAATCGTATTCTATCAAGTTTAAACAATTAATTCTGGCTGTCCAAGCTCTAATAAAAATAGCTAATAACTGTCACTTATGACCTCTATGTTTACTGTAATCTCCTTCCTTTCAGTCACTACTGGTTCTTCTGATCAACCTTACAGTATAAAACTTGAGCGGTTGTTGTTTTGCCCCGATCAATTAATTCTAGTAGTTCAAAGGACGTTTTATCACGGAAATATATCCAAATGTTGCTTTACATTTTCCTCACACTTCCCCAGCGATGATAAATATGAGTGATTTTGAATTGAGGTTTCTGTACAGCCGCAACTTGCATGAACAGCATAAGAGTCCCTTAAATACAGTGCTTTCTTTCCAATATTTGCCATGCCTTAATTCCGAACACACAGCTAGGGCATGCTTTAAGACAGAATATTCTAGCTGGAGGGTCTTTCTGCTGGGTAGAGAGCTCTTATATACATACCTGTTAATATGGCAAAAGCTGAAGATCAATTTGACGGCAGAAACCCTCATTGAGCATTTACAGTCAAAATAAGGCAAGCGTTCCTCCGTAGACCAAGAAATGATGAACTTCATTATTCGCTTCAAACTTTCTTCCATTGTTAAAATGAAACTTGCAAAATTCAAATTGAGTTCCAATCGATTTTTTATTGTATTTATGTACAAAAGGCATCTTTAATTATTCCATAGCGTACTTGAATTTTAGTCTCCTTCGCAGCTGTTCTTAGTATTGTTACGCAAACGTTAGCCCCAAGAATGGCTGCAAAGGTGACTAATTTGAATTTAGTCTCATTTAGAATTTTGCAAGTTACATAAATAAATAAATAAATAAATACCGGCTTTAATAGATTTGATAAAACACATATGAAATTTACAATTAATAGCATAATAAGTATAAAAAGTTATTTACAAGAGTATATAAATATATCAAGCTTCTATTATAATTATAAACAACTAACTATTAAATTGTTAAAAATATGTACAATAAGTTATTACATCAGTACAGCTAAGTTATATCTAAAAAATAATCTATTAATATCTTTAAAACGTTCAGAGGCCACATACTTTCTTTCGGATTCTTTCTCAGACGTCTAGAAGACTCTTTTATTGTTGGTAGCATTTGCTTTAGTGTATGGCTCTCAGTCATACTTATTTTCTTAAAAATGCTCCTATCACTTCGTTCCAGTAATTCGTAATTATTAAAACACGTGGAAGTATATCTACGTTTAAAACATCTGGTTAAAAAGCACTGAAAAGTACTAAGGTCAGATGAGGAGGATCCATAAACTGATAGTCCATAAGTTAATTTAGAAATCACTAAGGGTCGGGTCGCACTATGAGCCATCTTCAGAGATCTCTAGGATATTTAGGAGGCAATGGTTGTGCCGTGATATCTACGGACAAATCAAGCAATGTCAAATTCAGGTCGCACTGGTGGTAACATTAGCGGAACATGAGCACTAAAATAACATCACATGTCAATCATCTGTAATTGGCTTAAAACGCTGGCGGCATTCGTTCGAACATAATTATTCGATAGCACACGTAAACACTGCTTCAAAATTCGGAACACTGCTCCAGCCATGAACAGAAGAGAACTGCTGCTGTTCTTTGGGATGTATCTCTACATGGTACACATGAATGCCGCCGCTGATTTACATCGGGCAGCGTTATTAGCTTGCATAGCTCAGCTACAATTGTCGCAGATGCAGTTATCTGTTATGCACCGAAGAGTTCGACGTCGTTTTAGACGAGGCCGTCGATATTGGGTCTTGCAACGGCCTCAAGGATCTTGGTTTGAAATGCATTTCACAGACTTTACGATACCGGAGGACTACATCAGAGGTCAGCTACGACTAAACAGAGGAACATTTACACAGCTACTCAATATTCTTCGCAATATTCTTTCTAGCAAAACAGGAGGGAAGAATGAAATTTGAGCGCATCAAATAATTATCTGTGAGTGACGTTCTTTGCGCGATTTAGCGTGAAAACAAATAAAGTTTGTCTGATATAAGGTAAAAGTCCTGCCTCAGAGCAGGACATCGGTGCCTTTGAAGAAATGTCCCGATCGGCGAGTTTGTCCCGTTACGCAAAAACACAGGTCGCACTTGGCTCCGTAACATTTTGAGGACATCTGTCAATTTTTGAGCTTATCAAAACAGAGATGTCCTGGACATGTCTCTAGTGCGACCCGACCCTAAGGCATTAAAAAGAGTATCTATTTCGTGTTGACTGAGACCTTCCTTCCTATGAGATCTAAGAACATATAAACATTTATTGGCCTCGTATAGTTTAGTCCTAATATGTTCAGTGAACTTACAGTTGGACTGGACGACATTTCAACAATGAAAATTTGAAATGAAGATTGAAATCAAATTTCGAATAATGAACTTCATTTCTGCATGGCTTTAGGGAGGAACGCTTGACCTGTTTGGACTGTAAATGAAGGAATACCAAGCGTAAGATTAACATTGAATAACATTGTAACAAAAGAAGAAGAGCGCCTGAGGTCAGCGTGACCCAATCTGTCGACAGTTTTACTAGCTTGGCAGGCGGTGTTGCATAATTTGACGCCCCGCCCACAATGGAATATAATTCTGACAGTAAATATACTTCATTCTACTTATTTTGCGGTATATACTAAAACAATCATTTCCTCAGGGTCGGTTACTAGCAGAGGATATTTACCTCGTCACTTCGCGGCTCGGTTGATATCCACCACTAGTCATCTCCACCTCGGGAAATAATTGAGAACTATCATCACTCTGCTTCCCAGACTCTTTGGCGTACTAACACTATAGTGAATGAGTGAGTCAGTAATGCGATTTCATCTAACCCAATAACTCTCATCCATGAGTTAAGGTTACCGTATACCTTCGCGGGTGTCTCTTGCAAATAAAATCGCACGCGCATCATTTTAAAGGAAAGTATAGCAACCTATATATCACTGTAAAGATTATATAATGTAGAATGCGATGAAATGTTTTTTTTTACAGAAATTTAACATTTTCAGGAAATGCTAAGGCAACAAACGCAAAAAAGACGAGTCTCACAGAAGTGAATTTATGTCCCTCCGCGTTCGCGCCTACGGACGATTCGGCTGCATAATGTCAATCAGCACATGATGGCCTGTCAAAGCGTGTGAGCGTTTTTTAATATTTTACTTTGTTCAAATGCAATTCATCTTCAAAGTTTCAATCGAAATAGTTTCTGTGTTTCATCAAGGCAAGTACTCTTATAAGAAAATTAATTAAAATATCGCTAAACGCTCACACACTTTGGTTCATGTGTAGCTCCTCTAACACTAGGCCAAGTTTCATCAAGATCTGACAAGTCTTCATACCCTATAAATTCATCCAAAGACAGTGAATACGCATAAAAATCTATCAGCGTTTTTGGATTCTGAAGGTTAGGAAACACATCACACCTCATCAAAGCAAACGTCAACACTTAAACCAACTAGCCAATTATATGTAAGGATCCCCGGAGCTTATGAATCAAGTCCAGAAATTCGCGGGAAATTAGTACGTGGCACAAATTGCATAAGAAACATACATACTAGTGTCGTGTCACAAATATTCAAAAGAGCGTTGTGCTATAGCCAAAACTAGAGATAATGTGCAAAAGGGGAAAAAGAAAGGTAAATCAACGGGTTGTACCAAGAAGAGAGAGGTCCGGATATCGAAAACTAAACCGCGTCGAAAGACAACGCCGCAAACCGAAGAGCGAAGGGAAAAGCGAGTGGCAGGCAACCTCGTGCTCCGAACGTTGATGTTGATCCTAAACCTGCTATGTTAGCTGCGATGATTCCTTCAGTTCCGTAAAATCGACAGGCTGAACTTCGCTCAAGTTCACGATTTAGAACTCCTGGATTGACCACGGCCCAGGTTGAAAACTGCGAGTCACCCAAGACATTAGAATCGGAGTCGGATGCGGACTCGCTGCTACTCTCTGGATCTTCCGTCTCTTTTCTTGTACCTGGCAAAAGTTTAAGCCTACTAGCTGAGCAGCTTTCAGTCGGAGTTGTAGCAGTACTAATAGAACTCGAAGTGGGAGTCGTCGAACATGAAGGTTGTTCGAACCACGAGCCTTTGTCGCTTTCCGCGAGCATCACTTTCTTCTCCGTATTGAAACTTTGCTCCTTCTCGAGCTCATTCTCTTGAATGTTCTTGGGGCCTGTCTTCTTTTTTTACCTTTTATCCAAGGAATATTCTTTTCTCTTCTGGACATATCCACGATCGATATACCGGTAAATTAAACGCTATAAAATCACTGAACTCACGAGTCACGGCGAGTCTGAAGCTCGGGATGTAGTTTCCCGCAAAAATTCAGCGGGGTGCCTGTGGCACATAATGGATCAGAGGGATTTATCACGCCTAAGCGATTTATTTACTTTCCTTCAAATTACGTTTTTTTTCTAACATCTCGCAAACTTTTGAATGTTTAAAACAATTTTTTTCGCAAAAATGACTGATCAATCCATCAATTTTAGAAGAATTAAAAAAAAACATTTTTTAAGAAAACATGCCGCGAAGGTATACGGTAACCTTAAAAGAAGGTAATAGCCTCTTTTGTAATCTATAGTTATACCAGAAGGTTGTAAAATGGTAGGACTCAGTAAACAGATGCCATTATTCTTTCGTCTTATTCGTGGTAAAATTTTAACTTCTTTTAGTAAACGGGAAAGGAACGCTTTATTATGCAATGAATGGGGCTTATATAAAAGTGTATAAAAGCCCTACCAAGTTATTATTGATATTAAATCTCTGAATTAAGTACACATAAATTGCGAATTTCTTTAATGATTCAGTCTTATATTCACGTCGTAATTACACCTTAAAGTTCGCACATCCACCACGCCCTTTAAAGTTGGCCGCGCACTGGAAGAATGGGTTAATTCCCGCTTTTACGTCACAAACTATCGGGAATTTGACGATATGTTGCTTTTGTTTTGAGATAAAATCTTCAGCTGCTCGATTTCTGAGGAAACTCTCCTCTCTCGAGAGAGGAAAGGAATCTTTGTCTAGCAGGGTAGCCATCAGCAAAACTGCAAAAACATAAATTTTCTGAACTTATTGTTGTACATCTGAAGCGTCAGCGTGGAAGCAAATTGGATTCAGGTTCAAATTTAAGAATAAAGCGCTTGAACGTTTTGAACACCATTTATATAAGTATTTCCTCCACTTGAAAGACATTGCGACCAAATTTTGCTGATGTTATGGAAGTATTCCCCTTAATTCGCAGAAGTTTATACTAGCTCTGAGAAACAGGAAAAACTGGTGTTAGTTTATGTCGGCAATTTTCCTTTAGGTGTTTTATTTATTATTGACGTATTAGTATGGTATTAGTATACGGTTTCGAGCGCAATTTGGGATTAATTCAAGATTACTTTTTAATAACATACATGAACAAATGAAGAAATATGCTTTACTTTCTTCATTGGGTAGCCCTCCTCACATTTTGTGTATGTGTCATGATTCACAGTACGATGCCTCCCTTATTTCTTAGCAGAGTATCCAATAATCCCTAATACAGCTATCAATGTCTTCCGGAGGGCGGGTAACCCTGGGGTATTTAACCATCTCTTATGGTACGGAAACGAACACGATGAAAATTAATAGGTAACAATATTCTAAATTATATATACATATACTTTGCTTTGTATTATCAGTTCGGGAGATCAAAGTAAATTACAACCATTTAATGTCATGCCTCTTAGGATGTCACATGAGACAGGACCTTCAGATTAGCCTGCGAAAACAGCCGAATCTTTGCTCTCGCTCCAACGGGCTCCCCCAAAGAAACGTCTGCTACTCGAGGCCAAAAATTCCATACTGATGACGTCAATATGCCCAGAATCCAGGCATCACTTGTGATTAATAATATAATAATAATAATAATAATAATACTAAAGCTTATTTAGCGCTTATAACAAATAGATCTAAGCGCTTTATATAGATGGCATGGCAGCCATGTTGGTGTACAGAACAAAAGAAGCTAACGAAGAATCTATTGTTAACTGTACACCACACCGCGGCAAAACGGTATGCTCCGCTGGCCAAAAGAACGAAGGCTCCGCTATCAAATACAAATTACCGAGGGTTTCAACTTTTTTAGTAAATAATTTTATAACTTAGTAAACTCGCAGTGAATTACAAATTAAGAAAACTTCAACCTGTTAAAGTCTTAGGCTTAGCTTTTAAGTAGTTTTCTTAGTTTTTGACAAAACAGTTCACAAATGGATGCTTTTAAGCAGAAATTTTAAAATCACGGGTATGTGCCTGTTGTTTCATTTCAGTTTTCGTGGGAAACTGGGGGCGGCCGCGCGCCGACAAGAAATACCAAATACGCATGCGCGTAACGTTTTGCCGCGGTGTGACTGTACACCAACATGGCGGCTATGACGTCACATGCAAAGGGTCTGTTGGTCATAACAAATTTACATATCAATCTAAAAATCTAAAATCTTACATTGGTCTAATATTACATTGATCATAAAATTTACATATCAATCATAAAATCTGAAATCTACAACTTCATATACATTGTAACTAACTAACAAAATATCACTACCCTACA
The DNA here is from genome assembly GCA_030867875.1 of Actinernus sp. WN-2022. Classification (NCBI taxonomy): domain Eukaryota; kingdom Metazoa; phylum Cnidaria; class Anthozoa; order Actiniaria; family Actinernidae; genus Actinernus; species Actinernus sp. WN-2022. The sequence continues at coordinate 59,778,376 of JAOWCC010000577.1, read as the reverse complement.
CGTTATAGGCTGTTTTAAACAAGTGTGTCTTCAATTTGCTCTTAAATTTAGAAGCATTATCACATCCTCTAATAGAAGCTTGTAGCTTATTCCATAGCCTAGGGCTACAAAAAGAAAAAGCTCTACCAGGTTAGCTTTTGAAGATCTAAGGTTTCTGATTGGCCATTCACCGATTCCTTTGTCTTGTGTGCGTAAATTAAACAAAATCAACAAACTTCGAGGGCAAAGCGAATATACAGAAATGTTACGTTCTCTTTGGATCTTTTTAAATGGTGTATTGAAGAGCTGTGCCCTGCTTTTGGCTTAGTCTCTCATCAACATGCAGCAGTCAAGTCAATTCCTTCGACAGTTTTTGTGATGATAAATTAAATATTTATTTATTTTTACCGATCAGACTTGGATGCAACTTGTTCACGCGGTGGCTCTTCTCTTTGCTATATGAGAAGATCCTTAACAGTGCATTACACAGTATACAGTGGATTTCATCGACTGTTATACCAATCAAGTATCCTACTTGTCTTTGTATTATGGCCCTGCCCATCTAAGTTTAGGTTTATTGTGTTTTGACTAATCACAGAGTTCGTACGCACACGAGACTTGCTTCGAACTTTCAGGAGGCCTTCACCTCTCAAAACCTTGCATATTATTGGACCCCATTTGGATTGCACTGACAAAGAATTCCATTGTTTTAGGGTTAGGGTTTGTGTTGTTTCAGGGTAGGCTATTGTTTGGATAGCCAGTACTGTTCCAAGTTCTGAGGAGGTGAAGGCCGTCTCCGAACTTTGAGTGGTACAGCAAACTGAACGAGACTTTCATTCTAGTCTCTTCGGTAAACATAAATACATATTTACCGTAAAAAAAAAACGATAAGGAATTGACCTGACTTTTGGTGAGCGACTATAAGTCAAAAGCAGGGCAAAGCTCTACGATACTACGTTTAAAATTATCTAAAGATTATCTTTCAGTATACAATCGCGTTTCTTGACAAGTTTAATTTATGCGTCTGGATTCTGGGCATATATGACGCCATCAGTATGGATTTTTTGGCCTCGAGTCGCAGACGTTTCTTTGGGGGAGCCCGTTGTAGCGAAAGCAAAGATCCGGCTGTTTTCGCAAGCTACCTTCAGATTGACTTTGGTTATTTTCAGTGTAATTAAGTTTAGACTTTACTCATTAACGGTAAACTGGAGGGAGGGGAGGGGGGGGGGGGGGGGGGTTATTCCACAGTTTGCTTGAATAACATTAAATGCTTTTCCGTGTTGTGGTCTAATCAGTTTACTCCTGCAAAACCTTAATTTCATAATCAAGTCAAGATCCCCGAGCATGTCTTAGAATAAACTGGGGTTATATACGTCATGGTAGTGTTTCGTTCCATATAGTCTCTCTGCATAATACTGTAAAACAGTAGAGAAAATGATTATGCAGGGAGACTATATGGAACGAAACAGTACCATGACGTATATACCAAACTGGGAGTCATACCGTGTTTTCCCTTGAATATTAACGTTATTATTAGCGTCATTAGCGTTTAAGTACTATTTCAAACACGAATTGGAGTGTTTTATCGGGGATTCCAAATATTGAGAAAACAAATGAAACCCGAGAGGCGTAGCCTCGAGAGTTTTATTGTTTTCGAAATATTTGGAATCCCCTGATGAAACACGAACAATGAGTGTTTGAATTGACTTCTCATGCGATGGCTAAACAACATTAGCAAGTATTGTTTACCGTATCAGTGTTGTATACAATTATTCCATAGTTGGCTTATAGCGATACTTCGTGTTGATAAACAGTACAATTGTTATGCTAATATGCCAACCATGATTTCAAAATGCCGCTTTGTGTCAGGAACCAATGGATCTCTGGTGGCACATTAATGACAATGGATGACGTGGCGGTTAGTATCGCTATTCGTTTTTGCTGGCAGTGATTTCATCTAGCGTACCAATACATCAGATCAAGATCGCTCCCGTTTGTTCAAACACTGATCAAGACACTTGAATGTTAACTAAGTAACAAGGATTACAACACAGGTATTGCTTCACATGAATAGAAGTAAATGAAATGATGGAAATAAAAATCAGCCGCGTACGTAGTGTTCGTAGTTTCGAACCTTCCACCTCATGCATGCTTACGACGTCTAGTCCTCTGTCCTCTGGCCTGTGTCCTGTCCACTCCACCATTAGCCACGTTTATTGAAATCACCAACAGAAAATAACAATGACAAGCCTTGTGATCAATAATTGTATGCAAAATAATATCAGGCAAACAAACTTTCCTAAATATTTATGAATACAGGTATTGTTTTTGTCATATCAAAAAGTCGTTCTGCGTGTGGTATCAAAAAACCTCGAAAGCAGTAACATCTCCAAGGGGCTTCTCAGTGTATTGATATCAAACACTTGAACACATTTTTAATATATAACTACAATCAGCCATAAAAATTGTCATCAAAATTGTGTTACTCTTCAATCAAACCATAGTTAATAGAGTGGAATGGTTAGGAAACTCAGGGACCTTCTTTGTTATAGGTCTTTGTTAGCTTTTTTCAACCACCACCGTGCACAAAACACAATAGAAATTCCAACATGTTAATCAATCAGCCAATAGAAACGTGTGAGTTCAGTCGTTCAGGGAACGCTAATGAACTATGATCGTGCACAATCTTTTGTCTTACCCCTTCCAACCTAAATCGTAGCGCCTTTGTTAGCCCTTTTGAAGTTTGCCGGGTTTCCTAACCATTCCACTCTATTAACTATGATCAAACCTTATATCATGCATAAATAACTGACGTGGCAATGTATGCAGATGACACTGTCTGTTATTTCTTATAGTGGGAATTCTCCGTCAGAGATCCAGGACAAACTCAATGAAGATCTGAAGAATTTAGGATGCTGGTTTACATGTAACTCCAACCTTTTAACCCTAAACGCCACCAAATCGAAATTCATGATTTTTGGGAGCAGTCGTTCACGCAAGTATAGGGATATTCAAAGTGTATTTGTCCGTGTAGACGAAGCCCAGCTGGATATAGGGTGGAGTCGTTTAAGTATCTCGGTGTTATTATTCATCAACAGTTGACTTGGGGGCGATCATATTGATGAAATCAGCAAGAAGATAAATCAAAGGATTGGAATAATAAGAAGTGTTAAGCATTTGTTACCGTATATAATAGTTTAATAGTCCCTTTGTTTGATTATGCCGATATTGTCTGGGGCGACAAGAATAATGATACGTTAATGGCTCACTTACGTCAACTCTTACAGAACAGAGCCGCACAAGTTATACTAGATAGGCCTAAGTTTAGCTCCGCTACTGAGGCACTAATATTTTGGCAATGCGCAGAAGATATCATCGCCTTATTGCAATGTATAAATATATAAATAATGAAATTGATTTTAATTTTAATTTTAGAAGGAACAGTATACCATACATAATTATAATTTGTATAATACCAGAATCAGGAACAATATCATTTACCATATACGCGAGAACTAACTGGAGGAAACAAAATTTGGTATATCATGCATCAATTGAATGGAATAATTTACCATGAACAGACCACCACGGACTCTCAAACGTTATCAATTTTTAAATCTAGGTTGTCATGTGTATAATTAGCTTTTGTTGTAAATAAGATAGGTCTTAGGGTTTTGGTTGTTTACTACTGTTTTTGTAATTTTTAGCAAGTATTTTTATTTTATGTTGCAGGGCCCTACTGAAAATCGCCTTTGGCGAGTTAGGCTCCCTGGATAAATATTGTCATTATTATTATTATTATATTTCTCATTTCCCGGTATTGCCATGGTTTTCGAGCGTGAATTGTACTTTATAAAGCAGGTCATAGAGCTATGTTAACTTTGTATGTGTTACCTTTCCTTTCTTCGTTGACTAGTTCCAAGCATGCACTGCGGTACTCGTTCTCGTCGATACTGACTGACATATCAATATCGGATCCATTGTTTAGCTCTTGTATTTCTTCGATGCTGGCAAAACATTCCTGGAGCTTCCGCTTCAATGTTCCATCATTGGACCACTTCCATAGTTCTCTTAATGCAGCTAGGCTTGTCGCTTGAACCAATAATATGACAGAGCTCTCCTTTAGCCGAAGGATTTTTATCCCCAAAGGAAGAAGCCTTTCCAATAATTTAAGATCAAGTTCATATTTCTTGACGATTATTCCGGCGATAAGAAGTCCTGCAGGAAACGCGCACTTTATGAGCAACTCTGTAAGAAAAGAAAACAACGATCCATTTTGAGTCACTGTGCCTGTCGCTGCGAACCTTACCAATGTTAAGATAGAATAAAATGGTGTTAGCTGATAATGTAACAATAGAAACGCTACTTTTAACTCAAAGTAATCATTAACATTATAAGTTGAGAGTAGCAATTTTTCAGCCGATAATTGTTTTTTTGTAGACTTCAGGTATATACGTACGTATATACATAATCTTTATTTATACAGGAGAACATTACGACATGCGCTCGGTCTAAATGTGTCTTTTAACTATTGTTTTCCGTTTCTTTTGTTTTCATGAAGTCACGCGTGTTAATCTATTTATTAATTTATTCCTTGGCGAGTAAATATATTCAACGAAGTGACTGTAGGCCCCAAGAGGGTTTTTTTCTGAATGGGATTCTTTTGACAGACAGGTTGAGACGTTCAGTCGTGCGCGTAATGAGCTGTCTGAGCTCGAGACCGTGCACAGCGTTAACATAATATGTTAATCAACGCGTTTTCACACATTGTTTATAGTCGGCTGCTCGATCTATCACGCTCGAGTTTTTTCTAGTTATCCCAAGTAAGTAAGAAAGTATTTTCTACCTCATTCACAAATATGTGCTCTTCCAGAGATCCGTGAGTAGCAATTATAGAATACCCCGCCATTTGGGTCATTAATAATTCATTTTCTCAAATTTTCATACAAACCTTCTAAAAACCTAACCCTGAAATAAAAAAAAAACCTAACCATTTTCGACTCCAAATCATTCATAGAACGACCCTACAACACCTGCACTATAATGGAGAATTTAGCATAGTTTAGCACAGTTTTCAAGTGATCTTTCAAAAACTCATGAATAATTAATGAGCATTTTGTCCAATCAGATGAAGCAAATCAGTCACGTGCATGCGCCTTTATACCTGATAAAATCTCATCATTCTAAAAGGCCCGCGGAGGGATTTGAATTCTATTGATGTTTCAGCTTTCTCACTGAATTGCTAATTAGGATGAACGTTTTATATAAAGAATATTAATGAACATGAAATTTTATATAAAGTTTCATCCTAATTAAGAATTCACTGATAAAGACCCAAAGATAGCAAAAAGTACACGGAACATAAGGTAGCTAGATAATAAATTTTGCACTCAATTTACTAATATCAGCAGACTACCGAGATACACAGATAATATTTTTAAAATGAAGTTATCCAACTACCATTACTTGTTTACCGAGCCACTGTTTAGTTCCAATTATTAAACCAAACTCAAAGCCGTAAAATTATAAAGACGTGCATTAAACTTACATACTTTGTGCCGGAGTCAAAAATTTAGAGTCTGCCGTCATGTCAGTCACATCGCTTTCCAAGTCTTGAACTTTATCGAGGTAAACCACGACACCAAATCCTTCAAGTGCAGATTCTTCTTGCCGATTGCGAAATGCCGCTTCAAACAACATAGTATGGTAATTTCTTCATGTCATTCCCTTGAGATGTTCGTAATTGCAGGCGGTGATTACTCGAATATTTTGCATGGCGTTGTGAATACAAAGTTCAATGGTTCATTAAGTAACCATTCCCTTGAGATGTGCGTCTTTCTTCCATTGCATTCTTAAAGCGTTTTTGAAGCCGTTTAAAACACTCACAGCACGTGTTTTATCAAGTCTAAAAATTCTCGGGCTTCGCCCTCGAATTTTTAAACTTGATAAAACACTGCTTTTCGTGTTTTAAACAGTACTTCGAAGTGGCGGGGTATTCTATAATCTAGCGGGGCTGTTGACCGCCGTAAAAAGCGCGAAAATAGGGCGCAATGAGTAATAATTAATGAGTAATATAGTGGGCAATGAATAATGAATTAAATAATAATAGAGAGCAATGAATAAATTAATGAGTAACTTTGGGGAGTGAGTTCGCAGCTTGGGTTCGGAGAAGTCTGAACAAGCCTATTGTGTATTAACAACATACCTCTGAGTTGCAAAATCATTTCTCTATCAGTTCTTCATTCCAAATAATTATCGCTGTGGTCGCTTTTCAGCTCAACAGCAGAACATATACAGAACCCCTACAGGATCCCTACAGAACCCCTAAAATGTATTTATTACTCCGGTGTTGCTAGATAGCCGCCGGAGTCTTAAAATGCGCATGCAGTCTGAATTTTGTTTCCTATCGACGTTAGAAGTTGATCAGTTCAGACGTTTGCCGATAACCATGTGGGTCGGAGACGGTGTGATCGAGCGATAAACCAGGAGGCATGCGCATTAAACGTTTTAGATTTATTTAACACTGTTTCATTACATAATATCATCACCGAATAATTACCACTATGGGAATGTGAAATTAGAAACGCGTGAGACTTCGAGGCGCTATCAATTATTACTCGGGCCAGCGTAGGCTGGCCCCGAGTCAAGTTTCGCAAGTGTTTATTTTTATTTTTTGTGTCGCTGGTTGACGCCATCGACCAATCAGATTTCGAGTGGTCACGTGACACGTACGTTGCGCCAGCCATGTGACAGTGAACAACATTTTCAGGTTTTTCAAGATGGCGGCGAGTTTGAGTTTTGACTTAGCAAAACGTTTAATATCAGCTGTTTTTTTGTGTAAACCAAAGGTTCCTTCAAGTGCAATACCAAGATTTTTGTCTTTTCTAAAGCTGAGAGGTGTTTCACGGGCTTTGGACGGGAATTTATCACATATTATGCGACGTGCTTTAAGATATACTCGTGAGACGTGACACTGACAGCTAGTCCGCTCTGCGATCAACACTGACTATATATAAAGACAACAGCTTCTAAATGTAAGTAGCCGCTAATCTGAACATGATAACCCGTATACCAATTGACTGTCGTTGTGTTGTTATTTATTGTTATTAACCTCTCGAAAGTGTAGTAGAAATGACCAGATTTCTCAGTTCTCTGACTTAAAAGAATTACAGTCGTTTCGCCCCCCATGCACATGTATTTAAATGTTTATAAATTCGGGAACGAAAATCCAGCATGCAGTAGGTGAGTATAAACTGAGTAAGTAATCTGAAAAGAAGATTTTTTCAAACGAACGATAAATGACTCTGATGTGGAAATCGCATATTTATCTGTGGCGTGTTATTGACACTGGTTTTATTTTGTTCTATTTCCCAGGTCTATTTACATCTGGCCTGTACCTCTTTGTATTTGATTATTATTTAATGTTTTTTTTTAGAACTGACATAATGATATTATGTATAGAGTAGTGTATTTATCATTATTGCAAGTTTATAACATAATTAAATTTGGTCCAGAACTGAGAGTATACTTACATGCAAGTGGCACTCTTTCTTTCCCTTTCCCTTTCCCTTCCCATTTCTTGGTACCATTATATATCCATGCAAGCTAGATCTTGTTTCAGTGTTTTCCATCTGAGGTGGTCCTGGCTTAAGATAACCCTAAGGTTACCTTAAGGACCTACCTTCTCATCATTGTATTTCTTATTATGCCTTATTACTCGTAAACATTTCCATCATCTTATGAGAAAATAAATGTAATTGTTGTTGTTGTTCCTCAGTTCTTGACGTCAGCATTGTCACTTTCACTCGGTCATGATCAGGAGTACGAGTACTTTTACGAATTATTTGGGAATGAAAATTAATCTTGCTGCGACCCCAATGATATAAAAAGAGTGGACATTGCATGCCTATTTGTGGCCTTCCATTATAACTTTCAGTCTCCTTCAAGATGTAGAAAATGAGCACTAGCACAGTGGCAGCTCACTAATACTAGAAAATGGTGGTCTGTAGTTTATGACCTCAATCGAAAATATTGTATTGAGAATTTAGCCTGAATGTCAGCCGTCTCCACTGGTTTGTTAATAATTGAGAATTACAAATAGATTACTTTATTTCACATGTAGAATGAGATTACCTAACTATTCACAGTGAATAGCAACATTATGTGGAATTTGTTGTTCTAAATTGCTTGATTTCTCATAGTTGTACTGCACCTGATATAATTACAATGCATCAAATTTGAGCGACTCAATATCGTGAAGACTACTCAAATAACCATTGCACTTCAATCAACAACACCCATACTAATTTTTTTTTGTAATTATAACGACCCTCAAGGAACAACAAATATTGAAAAGAAAGTAATATTAAACTACAAAATTGAGGGAAATTGTGGCTGAAATGTACATGCATAGCATGTATGCATGTGTGTGTTGTGTATGTATTATGGCTCTATCATTTCCAACCCCCACCTACCCCCCCCCCCCCCCCCCCCACCTACCCTCCGGGAATACGTGGGGCATTTGCACATTGACATTTGACAGACAAGAGCATCAGTAGAGAACCAATTCTCTGGCTACTCTAGCACAAACCATGTTGACACAAAATTATGCTAGAACTCCATGCAGTTCATGCTATAGATGGCCCGAGTTAAGGCCACTCAGGGCCTCTTGTTTTTAACTACTTTCTAACCTTATGATTATGTAAAGGAACTGTTATTGACCAAAAAATACATGAACAACGTAATACACTCGATCTGCGCTGTCTGAACAGAGCTAATGCACAATGAAAAACGTAAGCGAAATACAGGTTAAGTGTATAAAAGGTATCCAAATATAATCTTAGGTTAGATTTCGTCAGGCGCGCTCAGATAACACTTGTGAAAACTCTTAGACAAGGCGAGACGAGGAGATATCGATTGCGATGAGTCCTTGTCAGAAATCTATTCCATCGTGGGTGGGCCGTAAAATTATGCAATACTATGAACTAATTGCGATTTTGAGACGTCGATATCGAATTATATTGCCGGCCAGTTGGGAGAAAATATATTTCGTATTGGGCGGAGTTGCGCAGCGACGAAGCCCAATACGAAGAATATATTTTCTTCCAACGACGACAATATAATTCGGTACGGCGTCTCAAAATCGCAATTAGTTTTGTATCGCGATTTAACAATTAACTCTGGTATTATTAAAAGAAAGAAGAGAATGAAGCACCAAATTCGTGCTGACCGTAATTTCAATTCTCAAAAGGCGCCCAGTATATCCATGGCAACGGTTTCACGGCTTGAGTGGAGAAAACTTTCGCGACGGGTTTTGAAATCTCTTAAACGATTCTACATTCAATTCTTGTCAAATAAACATCAGTTTCAAAACATATAAGTGATTTCGAATTTAAGGGTTATCTAATTTTAAAAGAAGTGCTGTTTTCTTTGAAAGAAATCCTTTTCATTTATTTAAGAACTTTGCTTTACCCTGCGAGCAGAGGTCTCTCTTTTGCTTTGACTTTGAGGCTTGATTTGAACGACTTTTTGCAATTTTACTGCTTTGAGACGGTAAAAATTGTACTTTTAGCAAGACGGCGGAACAGGGGCATCTGGGGCGGCCGCGGCCGCCCCACTTTTTCGGCCAAGTTTGAAATTTTAGCTGACGTAATCATTTTAAAAATATGTAAAATTTCTCGGCCGCTCCACTTCCAAAATGCTTCCGCCGGCCCTGATAAGAGTGTTAGATTTCTGACGATGCCAATGCCAACCTTACCTTTAGGATTGAATAATTCTTATCTTGTAATTTACAACGATTTGAAGGTGAAATTCTTGAAATATTGCCTCGACGAGCTCAATAAATGCGCTGTTGAACAAACACCTTTTAAACTTGACCGGGAACCCATGTGACTGCAAGGGCTCGCGCAAGAGCCAATCAAAGGCTGGTATTCTGAGACGCCAATACCATGTTATATTGGCGTCTCAAAAGTAAACAAAATAATCAGTGAATCGTGATACCACAATATACCGCCTGTCAATGGGTAAAACTGTTGACAGTTTGGGTCAGGTCTTATTAAAGTCCAACCACACAGCTGAGGCATGTTTTACGACAATAACCTAGCTAGAGACTCTTCCTATAGGATTGAGAGACATTATACATGTTTGGTAATATGGGGAAAGCTGAAGAAGATCAACTTTGATGGCAGGAACCCTCGTTGAGCTTTTAAATGAAGTAAATACCGGCAAGCGGAATATTTACAGTCATATAAACAAGAGCAAACCTCCCGGTAAGATTTTTACACATCTTAGTTACGCAGATGTTTTCAGTGTATACCAAATGATGTGCTCGTTTTCTGGTTGAAGAAATAAACTAAAGGGTACCTTAAGGGGACTAAAAACTATATTTGTTCGACGTATATTGACTCGTAATAATTAATTGCATTGTGTTGCCATATAAGCCTCTGGCTTTGGCTGTTCAATATACTGTAATCCTGTATATTACTTATTACAAAAACATATTATTATTAAAGTACTGAATTGAATCGAACTGCGCCAAACAAACAGGAACTTTAGCTTTATATATATAGTACTGCATCACCTAAGATTTCCCTTATCCGCGTCCGAGATGTAGTTAACGTTTTAGACTTCTCATATATTTAGTGTTTTGATTGGCTGCTGCTCGGTCGGGATTTTTGCCGGACGGACCGTTACCATGGTAACGGTCAGAATTCGCATATTTTGGTCTAACCTCAGGAAATTGGAAACTCAAATCGAGCCGGGTAAAATAGAGATAACTAGGCACTTAGTGATGCAGTTTAAGAGCCGGTCCATCAAAAGTGTGACCTGTAAGTATATAATTACAAAGCTTACCTCCAAAACGAACTTGACCATTTGTTGTCAAACATTATCATTGATGTACGCAAAGTGAACCAGAAAAGGACAGGAAAGAACTAGTTGCAATACAATTCCATCCAAAGGTCTATGCTACAGAGACATGATAGATGTCCTGTCAGGTTCTACAGAAATTTCGGACTAAGTCACCGTCTAGCACAGTTCAATGTACAGAAGAACCATTTTCCCTGGCCGTCAACTACAAGCGAGTTCCAAACAGCGACATCGCATGAAGTCTCCACTCGGTAGAAACGAAATTAGAACATGGCTTAGTAATGTATCAGGTAATGCAGGAATCAAACACCCCAGCAGCGAAATAACTGAAAAATCAGACACAATAAAGATAAACCTGCTAACGCTGATCCTGAAAGCTTCGTGACTCTGTTGAGACTTGAGTGTTCACACGAGAATCGTGCTGGAGCCTCGTTCCGTGCAGTCCAGTGGTATGTAAATTTATGCAAATTAGGTATCTGACGCGCTTGTCACTTATTTTCTCATTCTTTGTTTATCACAAAGTGCCATATAATAATTATAAACTACTTATTAACCTCACCCACTCGATCTTTACGGGAAAATATCAGACCTCGGTCTTTTGTGTACGGACCTCGTCTCAACCCAGAGATAAACACATCAGTGATGAAGAGGAACAACTTCACAACACACAGGTAACATTTCATGACTTTATTGATCATTTTGGTACAGTTTTTGATTTTTGATAAAAATTCCCATACATTCCATGTAAAAATCATTAGCTTGGGCTGCCTGTGGTTTATGGGAGCAAAAATAAATCAAAAACAAAACAAATTAAACAGGTTGGTATTTTTTAGGTTGATAAGGCGTGTTGGAAATATAGTGTGAGCTTAAATTGTTCTTATACTATTTAATTACCTTGTATGAAAATCAGAACAAAATCGCTTTGTTTGATTTCGGAAAACGATATTAGCATATTCGTGAGAGTCTTCGGAAGGCAATTCACTATTATCGCACTTCGGCCATCTTGGATTGAAAGCGAGGCTTCCGGGTTGTCGGTTACGTAGCGCTTACTATTTGCTCTGTTGTTGGTCGCGAGTTTGGATGAAAAAGCTACTTCATCTCCACTTCTGTAATTCCAATTGTACAAATAATAGCCAGAAAAGAAGATCTAGGGATTCTTTTCACATTAACAGCTGAGAAAGCGATGGAATTTGAAAATACGCGGAGATGTCGACCCACACTTCAGTTCAGGCTTCGATAAACTATCCAGAGGCAGAGTAAGTAAAAAACATAATTAATACTTCTTCGTTTAAAGTGCGACAGATTCCCTCAGACTCACAGCTAGCAGCGGTCTCTACAGGTAAAATAAGAAGAGAGAAACCTCACCTAGCAGGGCGAATCAGGAACATGTTAAGTTATTGTTATACACGTGTACCTGTGAGCCACCACTTATTATATTTTGATAATTCTTAAATAATGCACGTGTACATGGTAATATTTTCATTTGGATGCGACGTTGATCGTTATTTTTCATTTTACGAATAAGACTTGTGTACTTTGCACACCACTAATAATAAATTGGCACTAATTTTGAAAAAGTGTCATGACCATCTGTACGAAAATGTTAATGTGTGAATAATAAATTTTGTGTAAAATATATATCATGTATTTGTACTGAATCAAAGGGAAATATTTTGGGAGGTTTTATTAGAATGGTTATGGTGTTATGAAATGATATTTATCACTGTAAAATTTCTGGTATGAAATGAAGGTTTATTTATTAGTTTTTTTAGGAACTTATACATAGAAACAGGCACTTACTGCTATTTGTTGCAAAGAGTCTTTCCAGTTAATCTGGGATTTTCATGTGTGATTTTCTTAGTAATACCATGATCACCTCAGTTGTTCTTAATTGTTTGTTCAGGGACATTTAAACTCTAAATTCCTTCATCAGCATGCATACTTGTTCTAATTTTCCCTCGTTGACATGCAAGAATGAAAATTAGAAGGGCATGCATGCTGACGAGGGTTATGGCAGGTCATTGTAAAAATTAGTCCCTACCTAGCAGGGTGCAATGCCTGTCAACCCTACCTATTTTATGGCTCAAGAAAGATCTTCTCTTCATTTATCAAACACGCTTCTTCCATACATGAGATAATTATACTTAAAACCACAAACATGATATGATTAAACTCCATGCATGCATCAGCTCCTTGAGTATTTAGTCAGCCACAAATTACATTTTATTTTTACATTTTACTTGACATTTTACTTATTTTTCACAAAAACAATACACTTATCCCCAAGGGAAGCCATGCAGGGTCCAGTTCAACCAATGGTGCTGAATCAAGCATAACAACAAAATGTAAAAAAAAAACTAAACTTAGCCTCCTCTGCAGGCAACTCTAATATTTGCTCGTCCTTCTCTTACCACAGGAAACCCGGTTTTACATCTTTGTTTTCTCTTTAAAAAAATAATTATTATAATTAAGAGTTGCCTGCGGAGGCGGCTAAACTCAACTATGGTATCTTTAGTTTAGGCAGAGAAAAACTAAAGTTCTCTGAGATTAGTTTCATTAGTCGGTGATAATAGTATTACAAAGTGATAGCATAAATCCTCCCTCGGCTCTTGGGGGAAATTTGATAACTAATTTCCCTTATGCCATGCTAAAAATATTACTTATAATAATATTAATAATATTTTGGAGTTTAGACTGATTTTACTTACCAGTAACCTGACTGCTAGGTCTATTCGATTTTATTAAACAGGTTAAAAAAATCTGCTCTATCTGCGTATAAATTGAAAACAAGCTATCCTCCATAATTTCTGTAGCTTGGCTTGGAAAATAAATAATATTAATTATAATAAATTGATAAAAAGAATGTAAATGATGTTCGAGTACCCATCCAGTTAGCTACATGTAGGTTATAAAAAAATATCATAGTTGCATGCAATGAATATGGCAGAAGTATATAATTGTACAAAATGTTGTAATATACCAAAACAGACAACCGAGACAGTGTTAGGGTCTGGCAGTATTTATTAACATAATACAAATTATTATTACAATATATTTTAATATATTACAATTTATTTACATGATTGAAAAATAATATTAATAGTGATACAAAAGCTGGATGGTATATTGCTAGTATGGCTGCTCCCCTTAAAGTGCATATAAGCCCTAGCCAGTTATCTTTTATATCGATTGTACATGAACTGGATAGTCCAACGGTAGAATATTTCTTGATTTGGGTGTTGCGTCTATGAGATATAAAGGTTTATATTTCCAATATGCTAATGATGTGATGTCATCACCGACATTTGCTGAATTTCTTTGTGCTTGTAAATTAAGCTATTTTCTAATTTAGAATTTTTTTTTTGTAAAATCACTTTGATAAGCTTCAAATATAACTTAGAATTAAAAAATAGGTAATTCGTCTCCACCAGCATGCTTTTGTATAATAAGTGATGTCGGTGATGACATCACCTCATTAGCATATTGGAAATATAAACCTTTATATCTCGTAGACGCAACACCCAATTCAAGAAATATTCTACCTTTGGACTATCCACTTCATGTACAATCGATATCAAAGATAACTGGCTAGGGCTTATATGCACTTTAAGCACAATATAGTTGGTTTATAAAATAGGTACTGCCAGACTCCAACCTGATCAGCTGATTCTGAACATCTAGATTCATATTAATATAATTATTAATATTCACTTCAATTATAAATTATGGAAATTAAAATAATTGTACAAAGTTTGAAAACTAAAGTTAGGTAATTTAAAAAAAATTAGGTAGTCATTTTTGCATTTTTTATTGCCATTATTAGCACTGTCATCAACATCAATATTGTTTTGCATTAATATCATCACTAGTAACATTTCCATTGTCACTATCATCATTGTACATTGTCAAATGAGCCATATCTCATTTTCTCTACGGGTAATTTTGGTCAATTTCCGAGTAGCCATTTGTTGATAATGGCCCAACATTGCAAGTCAGTTACTGTCATTATCATCATTTCAATTACATACAAGCATACACTATACATATATAATGATATAATTTGTGTCAGGAGCCATTATGTATAATTTTTATATGACATAGTTACAGTACCAATGCAATGTTATCAGCCATCCATGCAAGTGAACCCTTTTGGTTCATTAATAATGTATTTTCTGAAATCCCCATACAAACCTTCTAAAAACCTACCCCAAAATGTTCCAAAAACCCTAACCATTTCCAACCCAAAAGAATGAGTACACCCGAGCTATAAATTATGAAGGATTTTTCACAGGTTTTGAAGTGATCATTTGAAGTGGCAGGGTATTCTGCATTGAGGTTGCATTGATTTTACCTGTAGAAAATGGACTTGTGCTATCTGTGAGTATGGGGGAACCTGGCACACTTATTTAAGCGAAGAAGTATTTATAATCAGCTGTTTTTTTACTCACTCTGGATATTTATCGAAGTACGAAGTGTGGGCCGACATCTCCGCGTATTTTCAAATTCCATCGCTTTCTCAGCTGTTCATTGGAGGCAAATATGTGAAAAGAATCCCTAGATCTTCTTTTGTGGCTATTATTCGTACAATTGGAATTTCAGAAGTGGAGATGAAGTAGCTTTTTCATCCAAACTCGCGACCAACAACAGAGCAAATAGTAACCTCTACGTAACCGACAACCCAGAAGCCTCGCTTTCAATCCAAGATGGCCGAAATGCGATAATAGCGAATCAAGTGCAAATGTTTACTGATTTGAGGTTAATGTTTGACAGCCTTAAAATATTTCAATGACCTTGAAATTAGGAATATAAAATACTAACACATCTTAAGGACAACTGACGTTAACTAGCCTGCGAAGAGGGGAAGAAGATGGGAAGAGGATACGCCGCTTCGCAGGCTAGTCTTTAACAAAAATTCATCTACCGATTTTTAAATCGTGGCGTTTATAGTAATCGAGATATTTATTGACAAAAGACCGAAATTTACATCTTAACATATGTTATTTAAGCTCAGATTTTCCGAAATCAAACAAAGCAATTTTCTTCAGCTTTTCATACAAGGTAGTTAATAGATTTAAGGACAAATTTAGCTCACAATATATTTCCAACACGCCTTGTAGACCTAACAATTACTAACCTGTTTAATTCGTTTTGTTTTTGATTTATTTTTTTGCCCCAAAATTTTCCGGCGAAAATTTCTTGAAAACGCTCTCCTATTAATTCATTAAACTCGTTAGACATAAAGAGAACTATATGAACTATGAGTACCAGAGAGCATTTGGAAAACAAACGTCCAGATTTCAAGAAAATCGGCTGTATGTAAAAAAGGGCGATGTCGTCACAGCGTTGCTATAGTAACTCTGATCTCGCTAAAACGTACTTCATCTTAAACTTTCATCTATCTTTAACAATGTCGCAACGGTCGATTTTCTATTGGATTGCTTACGATGTCGCATTCCTTGTTCAAACTTGAAAGGTACCGCCACTGAAAAACCGGAACGGGCCACCTTAAGGTTACCGGATACCTTCAGGGTGCGTTTCCAGTCAAAATTAAGTAGCACCTCGAGGAAAGATCGTAGATAAATCATTCATGTATCATTTTAAAGCTTATAAAATTGGCTACAAGAATATATAAAAAGTTTTGAGTTCTTTGAAAATCTCGAATTTTCCGCCATCCCGTTTCACCGATCTAGTGAGGTGGCTTTCAGAAGCTCCGACTCCGAAAATATTTTAAAGTTTAAGAATCTGTTTGCTTTGTCGTATTTCAAAGGAATCGTTTTACAAAAGCGTGTCGGGGAATTTCAAAATTCGATTTAGTTCAAAAGTTATCATGCTTTCCGTTAAAAGGCGAAAAATAATCCGAGTAGATATGCGGGAAACGTCGTCAAGAGCTCTCTTTTTAGAATTTCCCAATTCCCCGACACACTTTTGCAGCGGAGATATCATTTGACATTTTGTGAAAATTTCGCACAAATCGAATCAATTCCTCTTGAGTGGGAGCTTTTTTAAAACTCTATTTTGATTGAAAATCGAAAGCGAGAAAATAGCACTTCAAAAAATTTACCCGTCTGTCGTGCGTGAATCTGAAGCCCCGCCTCTCCAACAATTAACAAGCTCTTAGCCAATCATTTCTGATCACAGTTCAACTATCTGTCAAGATTTCCCGCCAATGTTGATTTCCGATCAAAGCTACACGCCGCATCGAGAAAATGTTTGTTCTCTTTTGTGTGACTTGAAAAATGATAGCGGTAAGAGTCGGCTGGTTTCCCAAGCTAGAAAAATGGGAAAGACAAAAAGACCTCGAGGGGCGAAGCCAAGGTGAACACCTATAGAGACGCCTTGGGAAACAGCACGGCAATAGCGAGATCGTGGTTCAACCGATTCAGGGTCACCGTCAGACTACGTTTCCATCTAAGCTTTCTTGCAAACAAATATTCTCTCGGCTGGCTCTTATCAATTCTTCTTTATGTTCAGATGTGGACCACTCGGCACTCTGTCTGAAAGTGAAAATACGAACGCTTGTCGGGTTTTGCGAGGACTCGTACTATTTGGCTTTGTAATTGTAGTTGTATGCATTGTTTGGCCTCGTTTTGCTTTTCTTTTTTCTTTGTTTTTCAAGCTAAGGGCATCCAACCGATGGAATTGTGGAATCGTGTGTGGAAAAACTTTCAATAAACGTAAATATTGGTATATGAAATGAATTTAATATGTGCTATAACTATTCCCCACACCGTCGTTACGGGCGAGTGAGCACTTGTCATGTGTTTATTGATCTGCTGCCAATCAAAAAGAACCTTTTACTTCCGGTTAAAAACTTCCTTTTGATATATCTCCGTTAATATTAATTTTTATTGAACGGAGTTTTTGGTATATGAGACACTACTACTGAAACTACATTTCTGTGCGAGAAAAATATTTTCCCATCTTTTTCGTTTTGAAGGTATCCGGTAACCTTAAATACAGGCACAGGCAACATAATTTACGCAGACGCATTGCCGTATTTATCATTAGCGGAACTTCTTCTGCTCGCAGGTGTGATATAAGAACAAGCATCATACGCAGATCATTCAGTGCTGTATTTATCATTAGCGGAACTTGTTCTACTCACAGGTGCATGTGAGATTAAAAAAAAATAAGTATTGCTAATGATCAATGCCTTACTGAGAATCAGGATTTAATTTTCATTCAGGAAGAAACCTAACTCAGAAACACTTTGTTGAGAAACATGAACATGTACCTTGGGGCTAGATGTGGATATTTTGCAGGAAGGAACAATTCTATCTAGAGAGCAGTTCAGTAAACAAGGCCATCATGTCTGTTTGTTGACTGGCTACAGACACAACTTTGAGGTAGTTAAATTAACTCTAAAAAGATAATTAATGGAAAGCATAAGAGTAAGCGATCTTGGATTGGTGGATTAAACGAGTCTTTACATTTATTTTAAGTTTAAATGTATAAATGGTTGCATTCATTGCGTTCACTGCATGAAGACGCCTTGGCAATTGAGTATTGGACGAGACTATGGATCGGATCAGATCACGGATTATAGCTTGGATGTCATAATTTACCACATTTCTTTTAAACTATGTATATAATTACGTATACAGGTCGAAACCAGTCGGTATTCATGCTTCCGTAAGGCGTCTATTTTCGAAGGAGTGGGGGTGGGAGTGGGTGACAATAACAGAATGAAATTAAATACAAACAGCTGTTTCCTCTTTCATTCCATAAACTACAGTAATGATGATGGAATGTTTTTAACTTTGATTAAACGTCTTTCTACATGAAAAAAACACATCGCAGTGCGATTTCAAATACGGACTTTTTATTTAGGGCGCTTGTCTACAGTGGATGCTTTTCAATATTTAACAATATAGAACATGGCAAACCAGGCTCGAGGTCTTGACAAACTGAGTGGATGCACGAGCCGAACGCAAGTACATTCAGTAGCTTTTCAAGACCACGAAAGCGCATATTTTATAGGATATAGGAAAACTATCTTCTAGTTGTTTCATAATATAAAATTGTATCTACGCGGTTCACGCCTGCTCAAGCGCGCATTAGAATATAATTATATATACTACATATATATAAAACCCAATAATTGCAAGTTATTCTCTATTTTGTGATTTGCATCTAGGATTTGCAAACAAACTGACGTCATGCATATACCATCACATTTGCATATTGCGAAAACCGTATCATCTCTGGAACAAGATGAGATGGAAAACACCATTCTACGTCGTTTCGAAAGGATTTTCACATAAGATATATCGACTTAATTTTCGGTTCATATACACTTAACACATCGCTGTTGTATTACTACTACACTACTAAAAACAAGATGCAACTTACGTCCAATTCCATGAACCGCTCCTGAGAAAGAAAAGAGAAAGAAATGGTAAGGGTTTAACTCGCAAGACTACAATGATCTGGATCCTTACTAGTCAGTGATCCTTAACATAAATGGTTGGCTATTGCCACTAGTGCTCATGTAAATTTTTATAAGAACAGCGTATATATTTATGTTTTGTTTTTTAGAACCAATGAATATACTTAATTTGTAGAAAACCGATAATGATTTGAAATTCTAAACAATTGCAAAGCTTTACTGAACACTATGGCCAAATGGCAAAAGGCAAGTATTTAAATACCATTACACATGATGAAACATAACTATATCATGGCGAACAATTTCGTACAGTCAGCGGTTGTCATTGCGGGCGCGTACGTGAAAATCTATTTTTTAAAAGAAAGCCGTTGATGAGTATTTATAGAATGAGGAGTGGTTACATGGACATCGACAGTCAAAATGGCGGACGAGCTGCTGTTTTCAACGTCCTGCGCGAAGGGAAATGTAACAGCTGAACGAGTCGGGTCTGTCCCTTTAAACTTTGTACGTTTGGGAAGGAGAGTTTTGGCGTTAAAATGCAGTTATTTACAGGAAGTTTGGAACCACCACAGCAAGTATTTCAACTCGTTTTTCTGGCGTTAGAATCTACTTTGGTATCTGCAGAACAGATTCAAACTTGTGGACCTCAAACATGAACTACTCGGAAGTCTTTGTAATTGAGCTTTCTGACTGGCCTTTACAGTATTTAACAGAAGATGTATGGCGGCTCTAGCTAATTTGGGTCGTTTTTTAGCAGAGCATCGGGAACCGGTCTAATCATCAACAACTTGTTAGCAATCATAGTCGAGGGCAGGAGCAGGCATGTTAACTGAAATTAAAACTTGTGGACCTCAAGAAATATAAATATTAAAGCAGCAAATTGGAAAATTGCGAAAAGGTAAGCCTTGTCTTCACTGTTTTCACTAATTTTGGAACGACGTGTAATGCATTCTACGCATGCGCGGCGGCCATGATGTACGATATTGTTCGCCATGATACTAGCTGAAATATTAAAATGCCGATAGTGCTTAACGCGATACAAATACTAGCTCGATAGTTATAACCTACCTTGAAACCATTTCTGCAGAATAGCTGAAAATAAATGAACAATACTGTTAATAAAACTATATAGAATGACAGATACTGCTCTAAATTCGTAACACTATGAGTGTTTTATTTCATAAAGAGACGGATCGTTGTGAGGAAATATTTTTGTTGGTACGTCTCTCATTAATATACCACAAGGTTCTTGTCATTCCATATGCTAATTGTATATCAGCAGATCATTACAGGTTTCACTTTATCTGAAAAGACAGCTCTGCTCATTTATCAGGTTGAATATTTACTGGTTATTTCATGGTTTTCTATGAATACGTACGGGCGAATATTTCACGAGAAATTTGTATTATTTGATATGCATTGAGTCAAGTTGTATACCAAAATAATATAAATTTCCAGTGAATTTCCCCCGGTATTCCATTAGAAAACCATGAAATAACAATATGATCCTATAAATAAATAAAAATACGGAAAGATGTATCACGAAAACAAAGTAAGGTACCACATGATAAACTGGAATTTCTCGGAAAACAGTATTCTCGAGTGGCGGTCTAATTATGTATTCAAAATTCTTGAATTTTTATTGGCTGATAAAGACATGGTGCGAAATTTATGCATTTCGATTGGCCTTTCCTAGCCATGAAATACCGCTGTGTATTGCATAGAAAAACAATGAAATACCGACCTGTATTTCATAGTAAAGCTGAGCTCTGATTGGCTGAAATATAGTATTTATAGTACATTACCCCTAGTCCTCTTGCCGACTTATTAGCATAAATATAGCGACTCCCTCTCGAGCATTGCGACAAGCAGCACAACGTGCTAAAATCGACAGCAAGAACGGTGGGTGGGGCTGTATATTGGCCAACTTTCTTCCAAACCGATCATTGTGAACTGCATAATGTCTTCATCCTTATATAATGTCAATTGACCGATTTAGCTTGTATATTTGTTGTCCCTGTTCAAGTCACCTGACTTTTCCCTTGAGTAATGTTATCTTGTTTTTCAGTAGTCCATGAGGAAATGTACATATTTCTCTAATTGTAAAACAAAGCACTGTATCCTCTTGAGAGCTGTCACATGATCTGAATTGAGACAACAAATGTACAAGCTAAATCGGTCAATTATGTCATTGCACGAGATAATGCATATTCATGGTTGTATCCAGCCATACCCAGCATCAGAGTGTTCTCACTATAGCACTGAGCTTCCTACACGGCCTGTAGGGCGAAAGTAATTCCCACAAATAGCCGACAAAAAAACGACCCTGGCCCAAATAAGATGACTACGGCATACCCTTTTAGACATGCATGCGCTTGCGGATAAAGGGAACATCCCGATAAACTCACAAATCTCGGTTTCAAAATTCCAACCCCCTACGTATGGACTCAAACACTCGCAGTGGTTCATCATGATAGGCTCCTGCAGAATCCTTCAATTGTAACTCAGTGGGTCACATAGATACCACTATTACAGGCTTACGCAGATACCCTTCACTTTACAGTGCTTCATGCAGATACCACCATTACCTGCTTACGCAGATACCCTTCGCTTTACGGTAGCTCACATAGATACCACTATTACACGCTCACGCATATACCCTTCACTTTACAGTGGCTTACGCAAGGTTCAAGGTTCAAGGTTCAAGGTTCTTAATTTTACACTATTTACAGGTACATATAGGTATGAAATTTGACATAGGATTACTGCAGAAAAGAAAATTAACAAAAGTACTATATATGGTTTACAGGAATTGTGTGTAGTGGCCAAAGTAGCATTGAAGCTTTCGAGTTAGCTTACGCAGATACCCTTCGCTGTACGGTAGCTCACATAGATACCACTATTACACGCTCACGCAGATACCCTTCACTTTACAGTGGCTTACGCAGATACCACCATTACCTGCTTACGCAGATACCCTTCGCTTTACGGTAGCTCACATAGATACCACTATTACACGCTCACGCAGATACCCTTCACTTTACAGTGGCTTACCCAGATACCACCATTACCTGCTTACGCAGATACCCTTCGCTGTACGGTAGCTCACATAGATACCACTATTACACGCTCACGCAGATACCCTTCACTTTACAGTGGCTTACGCAGATACCACCATTACCGGCTTACGCAGATACACTTCGCTTTACGGTAGCTCACGCAATTAGAATCCATCGGTGTTCGTGACCCGTTATTAAGCTGGATTAAGTCTTATTTGTCTGATAGACAACAGCGTGTTGTTATTGAGGTCCGTTTTAGGCCCTCTTTTGTTTTTAATTTACATCAATGATATTATGCGTAATATATCCTGACAATCGTTTTTATATGCTGACGACACTTCTTTGCTTGATATAGTAAGTTCTCATTTAGGTTCTAATCATAAGTTAAACTCTGATCTTGACAAAATCTAAGTGGCTAGTGACCATGATAAATACGCTTCCAAGTCTAGGTCTATTGTTTTTTCTTCAAAGCGCGAGAAACAAATTCATCCCCCTTGTATCGTGGACGGGGAAGTTATTAAAGAGGTTAATAGCCATCAAGCACATTTCAGTTATCCATTCAAAAGTATTCAAGAAATTAAATATTCTCAAATCTATCAAATTAAAATTAAACAGGGCAACTTTGAACATTTTGTACAAATGACTTGTTAGATCTAACTTGGAATATGCCGACGTAATTTGTACGGTGGCCTGGAAGGGACATTTGGATAGCGTGAATATATTTTCTTCGACAGTTACTAACTCTCAATTCTAACACTCATTGAGAGTTACTAACTCTCAATGCGCGTTACTAACTCTCAATTCTAACACTCATTGAGAGTTACTAACTCTCAATGCGTGTTACCAACTCTCAATTCTAACACTCATTGAGAGTTACTAACTCTCAATGCGTGTTACCAACTCTCGACGCATGTGCATCTAGCATGCTGTAGCGCATGCGTACACAGCTTGTACCAAGATGGCGGACGAAGGTATGAATACGGCGAGTAAAAGTGTATGTATTTAATTTGCTTTAACACATGAAAAATGTATCTATGACATTATGTAGCTTATGAAACATACTTTTGAATCAACAGAGGCTGGTAATAGTTTACATAAATTATAAAATACTCTAATTCTTAGTAGGAATCGAGTGTTATTGTTCAAGTTTGAAGTGTTCTCCCCGATTCTCCCTGCCCGTGATAATTTTTTTTTTCCTTCTACTATGAAATGTTGGAACAATCTTGATACAGTCTTCAGAAACCTTGGTAGCCTCATAAACTTAAAATTCTCTTTTTAATAATAAATATATATAACAAAGTGTATGATGTTTCTTTTACAAGGTATTCGTCTATACTTCATTCACGTCTAAGGTTAGGTGCTCACGGTTTAAACGATTATTTATACCGTATTAACTGTTCTAATTCTCCTTTGTGTCATTGTGGTTCAGGGATTGAAACAGCAAAACATTTCTTTTTAATCTGTCCCAACCATGCTGCTCTGAGAGTTTCGCTCTTTGCCTCGGCTGCCGCCTTTTGGGTAATATTTGGGTTGAAGCTACTGACTCTCAAAAGTATGGTCTACTTATTTATGGGCCTAGTGATATTTCAGTGGATTTTAAAACTAAATCTCAGTTTTTTTGTAGAGTTCAAAGCTTCATTATTGACACTGCTCCAACCTATTTGTTTTGTTATGTAAACTCTTTCTTTTTCTATATTGTAGGCCATTATCAAATTCACTATGTAAACCCCCTTGATGAGCGCACAATTGTGCTGCTCTTGGGTTAAACGTCGCTTTTCAGTGGCTCACGCAGATACCTGTCGCTTTTCAGTGGCTCACGCAGATACCTGTCGCTTTTCAGTGGCTCACGTAGCCTACCACTATTACACGCTCACGCAGATACCCTTCTCTTTTCCAGCGACTCACACAGATACCACTCCTGGGCTCACTGAGGTAAACGTTGCTTTTCAGTGGCTCACGCAGATACCACTCCCGGTCTCACGCAGATACCCGTCGCTTTTATCAGCTCGCAGCCAAGTTCGACATTGTACAACATATAATAAAACATCCTTAAAGTGCCCCTCAACCCAATATATTTATTTTATTTTGAGCATTTCTGCGAAAAACAATTTGAATTCGCATTAATCCTTGATTTTGTTATGAGCGTTTAAAGATGACACAATTCCGTGTGTAATGGCGCACGTGCTAATTATTATAATGAGTCTTGCGACGCAAGTGAATGTAAAGCGTCTGTTTAAAGATGACAAAATCCCGTGTGTAGTGGCGCACGTCCTAATTATTATAACGAGTCTTGTGACGTAAGTGAAGGAAAAGCGTCTGTTTCAGTCGTCAAAATTTACCAAGAGAAGTCGGAGTAGTTGGAAGTAGTGGTTAACGAAATCGAAAAAAACACACGTTTAAATGCTAAATAGGTGTGTTGTAGGGGACTGCAGCAACTGTTCAGACGCCAAGCAAGATATCAGTCTTCACAAAATTCCATGCTGGGGAGATGACAGTTCGTTAGCCAGAAAAAGGCGCAAGTGGGTTAACTTGTGAAAACGAAACGTGACTATTCATCCATGCCCAGAAAGAAAAATCCTTCACTTATCATATGACCCGTACGGCCCCGCGCGCGCTTTCCTTTCAAAACCATTTACAAAAGTCACGTGATGAGGGCCGGGCGTATATGGCGTGAGCGGGCCTGCACAAATTTTTCTTGCTGTTTTGAGGTTTGATCTACAAAAAAAATTTGGTCGTATGATAAAAAACCTATTGACTGAGTTAGGTCGGGCCGGACGCGAAACTATTTGGCTCTCGATCATTTTGTACGGACCTCGCTGGCCTCGGTCCGTACGTCATGACCTCGAGCCAAATACTTTCCCGTCCGGCCCTCCCACTCAGCAAGAGACCATCACCTAAGAGAACCGATTCCCCATACTAGCCTACTAGCCTCCCCATGATAGTCTGCGCCGATTTATTTTTAGCTTGCATAAATTAGTTCGACTATTTTTACCACTATGTCCGATTGGTTCCGAATGGACCGGCGGGCGGCGAGAGCAGAAGAATGCATTCAGTGTTTTACTCAGTAACCAAAGCATTCACAATTTTCTACTTTCACGACAGTTACTCTACAGATTCATATTGACTACGTATACGGTGTTGCAAAACCATGTCCGATTATTTACGATATTATAGGTTTTATTTCTAATTTCTTTGGCGAATTGTAAGTGTCTGATTACGATAATTCCAAACTCAGTTAGTCAGTGTTTCAGATTAACTGGATTTATAATTTCGCAAAATTGTGGTCAAAAGTCGATGCGTGCTTGCTTGCTATAAACTGAACGTTTCTAAAAATATTAGCATGGAATAGAGCAATAATCCGGTCAGTTCCCTAGGTATGGCATCCAGCTATACATGAATATGAACTACAGGGAACGAGTATTAGCGAAGTTTCAATAACAACGATACGGGATTGTTAATTTATTCTAACTTTTGGAAGACTTTCCATGCTCGCTCCGGCTACAAACTGAACGGAATACGGCTCATTTCCTTTGATAGTTTCACGAAATTCAGGTCACTCCAGTTTCTTTTCACGGCTTCCAGGTTACATCAGAATTTCTAACGGGTCTGGCTTAATATAGCCTACAGTTTCCCAGTCAAATCCAAACGGCAATATTTTTAACGGGTTTTCAAATTACACTCCGTAGCTTATATTAAATTCAAAGTTCATTTTCTCGAGTCTTCATGTCAGATCAGGTCAGATGCGTCCCATACCCGTTCGGGTAGTAAGTTTAGGGAGCAACACATAATTCAAAGCCAGTTTTGAAGCTTCGCATCCATCGCCCCTCTTTCTTTGTTGAAATCAAGGTTGAATTCATGAGATGGAGCGATGAAAATCCGTGAGGAGCTGGAACCGAATCTTAAAATAGCATCGTGACGTCCACTGAGCCAAAAATAGATTGGCGCAGACTATCATAGGGTACGAGATCAGTTCTCTTTAATAGGTGATGGTCTCTTGCACTCAGTCAATAAGTACCTATTACGTCACAATTCTAATGGCGGCGCTTTGCCATCAGGTCGAGTAGTAGGGAAAGGACGATTCTGGCTCAAAATTTTGAGCCAGAATCTGCCTTGCCCGACTACTATTCTGGCTCGATAGGAATGATACTATATATTTGTCTAGCTATTATACCGACTCGATACTTAATGATAATAAAAGCATTTAGATTTTTTACGATTATTTCAAACCGATTCTAGCTCAAGAAATAATTATGATACATAACATTTCTCGTAGAAGAAATCCTATAATAAGAATGAAAAAAATATCGATCATATAAGTCACTAGAATGGAACGATATCGATCGTATGAGCCTTTAGAATGAAACGATATCTATCAGTATGGGATACTTCTTTAACCCTAGAAATATGAAAGACACTTGAAGAGATAGCATTATATTATTGATATGAGCAATAATAAGAATCGAAGTAAGTTAGTAGAAATTCATAATAAATTAAAAGCAAAGGAAAGTAGAAAGTCAAAAAGAATTGACTTAGCATATGCAGCACTTATCAAAGATCACAAGCATGCAGACATTAAAAATAAATAAGAAGAGTAGAAATATTATGGATCGAGAAATACCAGAAATCAATATACCGATTTTAAAACCAGTAGGTAATAAACCAAAGTCATCTAAGAATGTTGTTGATTTGATAAATAAGAGAATAAATAAATTTGCCGATGAGATCATATCATACGTTCCAGAGGCTAGTAAGAAAATAACAAATGGACATGTTGAAAAATTGAAGGAGGAAATAAATAAATTGTATGATGATAAGTTACAACCCAAACAGTACAAGACAGCAATAAAAGGGTTCTTGAAAACATTTAGAATAGAAGAACGAGATGATAGGATTGGTTACAAAACCTTTATTAATAATATCAAACAAAGAGTCGATAACTTAATAAGTCGACAAGATAAACCGATTAAAATGAAATTCATATTTACATGTGAGTTTATAAAAGAAGATCTGAATACAGGATCGACTATTATTACTATTGGGAATTTCCATTCTAGAATAGAGATAATTACAGAAGCCACAGATGTATCTGAGATGTTTGACAATATGGTTGGAGAAATACATTTCAAAGTGGTGGATCTGGATGGAGGTTTGATAAAGTATCGTACTTCGATATACATATTGATAAATATATACCTATTAAAGCAAATTCATATATACCTCTTCCTAAGAATTTGGTTATGAAGAAAGCAATCATAAATATAGAAAATAAGGATAACGAATGTTTCAAATGGTGTGTGACTGAATCAGTATATCCGAGAAATAGAAATAGTAACCGTCTTACAAAGGAAATGAGAAAGAATTCAGAAGAGTTCGATTGGAGTGATATCGAATTTCCAGTTCCACTAAATCAAATCGGTAGGTTTGAAAAGAATAACGCGCTATATTCAGTAAATGTTTTCGGATATGATGACAATGAAGTATATTCTCTAAGAATTAGTAAATGTGACAGAGATCAATCTATCAATTTATTGATGATATCGAATGATGAGACGAATCATTATTGTTGGATTACAAATCTTAGCAGACTACTATCATCGCAGGTTAATAAAAATGGACATGAAAGACATTTTTGCAATAGATGCTTGAATTCATTCAAACCAGAAGAATCATTAAGCAAGCATATAGAATACTGTTCGGATCATGATGCTGTTAAGATAGAGCTGCCAGAAAAAGGAACTATGTTAACATTCAAGAACTATAATAGATCTATGAGAGTTCCATTTGTAATTTATGCTGATTTTGAATGTTTGATAGAGAGCATATCAGCTTGTAGTCCTAATGATAGTAATAGTTATACGAATCAATATCAAAAGCATAATCCATCAGGATTCTGTTATTTGATCAAATGCTTCGATGACAACATATCGAAACCAAAGCTAATTACGTACACAGCTAAGTCATACAATGATGATGTCGCACATACATTCATAAGTTACCTTGAGAATTCCATAAAAGGAATCTATAAAAAAAACAAATTCACTAAGAAGGTACGTATGACGAAAGAAGATGAGATCAGCTATAAGAAAGCTACTAGTTGTCATATCTGTGGTAAGGAGTTGATAAATGATAAAGTATTAGATCATTGTCACCTAACAGGCAAGTACAGAGGTGCTGCACATAATGATTGTAATATTAATTATAAAATTCCAAAGTTCTTTCCTGTTGTATTTCATAATCTATCTGGATACGACGCACATCTTTTTATTAAGAATCTAGGTGTGACAGAAGGTGAGATAGATTGTATACCAAATAATGATGAGAAATACGTTTCATTTACAAAGAAGATAGTTGTAGACAACTTTATGAAGGATGGAAAGAATAAAAATATTACACGAGATATTAGATTCATTGACAGCTTCAAATTTATGCAAATGAGTTTAGCAAATCTTGTAAGTAATCTCGATAAGTCTTGTTGTAAGAATATGAAAAGATTCTACAAAGGAAAACAGTTAGACCTCTTACTAAGGAAAGGAGTTTACGCATACGATTATGTAGATAGTTTCAAAAAGTTGGCTGATACGAGTCTTCCACCAATAGAAGCCTTCTACTCAAAGCTAAACGATTCATCAATCTCAGAAGAGGATTATAAACATACAAATAATGTTTGGAAGAATTTCGATATGAAATCTATGAAAGACTACCACGACACATATCTAAAATCTGATGTCATCTTACTAGCAGATGTGTTTGAGAATTTTAGAGATGTTTGTTCAAAGAATTATAATCTAGATCCAGCATGGTACTACACAGCACCAGGATTGTCATGGGATGCCTGTTTGAAAACGACTAAGATTGAATTACAACTACTACACGACATCGATATGATAAATATGGTTGAGAAAGGTATTAGAGGTGGGATATCAATGATCTCAACAAGATATGGAAAGGCTAATAATAAGTACATGGATAATTATGATTCGACAAAGCCATCAAAGTATATTCAATATCTAGATGCAAATAATTTATATGGATGGGCAATGAGTAGGAAACTACCAACACGCAATTTCAAATGGATGAATAAGACGGAGTTGAAGAAGTGGAATAAGTATCCTTCTATCTTGGAAGTGGATCTAACATATCCAATAGAACTTCACGACTTCCATAATGATTATCCTTTGGCCCCAGAAAGACTAACAGTAAATGATGTGGAAAAATTGGTTCCAAATCTTGGAAATAAAACCAAGTACATTATCCATCATAATACGTTGAAAGTATATGAGAGCATGGGATTGAAAATTACTAAGATCCATAGAGGTATAACATTTAGTGAGAGTGCTTGGATGGCTCCATACATAAATTTGAATACAGAATTGCGAAAGGCTGCCAAGAATGAGTTTGAAAAAGACTTCTTCAAATTAATGAATAACTCAACCTTTGGTAAGACCATGGAAAATATACGTAATAGAGTTGACATCCAACTTATTACATCTGAGAAGAAAGCAAGGAAGTTTGTATCTAAACCAAACTACCAACATAGAACTATATTCTCAGAGAACTTGGTGGCTATACATATGAAAAGAACGAAAATAGTATTTGACAAACCAATCTACTTAGGTATGTCTATATTAGATATTAGTAAATCACTAATGTATGACTTCCATTATGAATACATCAAACTTATGTACAAGGAGAAAACAAAACTCCTATTCACAGATACGGACAGCTTGATGTATGAAATAGAAACAGAAGATTTCTATAGGGATATAAGTAATGCTGTGAGATCGAAGTTCGACACAAGTAATTATCCAAATGATCATTCATCAGGTATAGAAACAGGAATCAATAAAAAGGTTATAGGAATGTTCAAGGATGAAGCAGGTGGTAAGATCATTACTGAATTCGTTGGACTGCGGGCAAAGCTATATGCATTCAAGTACTGGGACGTAGAAGAGAAGAAATTTATGTCCTAAGTATATTCAGGATTTATTCACAACTAGTAATAGTAACTATAGCCAAAGAAATGCAGATTTTACAATTCCCAGATTCAACACTGTATCATATGGGCCGCGTCAGGCAAAAAGGGCCCGGACGACATTCAAGTTAAATAATTCCTACAATGGTGTTGCTAATAACAGTTTGAAGATTGTATTGTATTCTCACGAGAAGCGCTACATTTCATTCCTAACAATAAATGTCAGTTTTAAGAAATTGACAACAAAAATCAGGGGTGAAATTTACGTGATTTTGATGCAAGGGCCCGATTACAAATATGACCACAAAAAAATAGGAATTATGTCAGAGGGGATGATTTTGATGTATGACATTCATTTATACCTGCTGGAATTAAAGGGTAAAAAATATATAAGATGAACGAGATGATACCTTTTTGGCTAAAAAATGTCTTTTTTTCAGTCATTCTGCTCCCCGTTAAGCTCGTAATATGATTTTAGCAATAGTATAAGTTACACCTTGAAACAATCGTCTGATGATAGGGAATGATTTGCGCCTGCTAAAATTGTGATCAAACCCTTGTGTAAAAATGTCGTAAATTTCGTCTTCGATTTCACTTGTCAATTTCATGAAATCAACACTACTTGTTAGTAGCAAAATGTGGCGCTCGCGATGTATATTGTAATCGCACCACAAGTATAAAAAACATGGTATAATTTCAAAAAACATTTACATATTATGTCGTCCGGGCCCTTTTTGCCTGACGCGGCCCATATGGTAAACATACCATAAGCTACTTAGGAACTATGTTATGGTCAAAACTTAGCACCAGTGTGAGGACATTACCTAGACTTAAGAACTTTCGTAAATGTATTAGGAAAATTGACATCGCTGACCTCCTGACAGATAACTGTGACAATTGCTTTCTATGTTCAAACTAGATTGGTAATATACATTTAGTACATATTAATTATCCCATTTTAGCACATATTAATTATTCCATTACTCCGTACATTTTATATAATATATAAGTTTAACTTAGAGTTACAGACGTTTTCTTGCTTACATTGAATTCTTTATTATTGTATATAGGATCATAGCATTTTTAATTAGTATAGCATATTTTACAATCTATATGATAATAGTTAGGATAATATATTATTTATTATTCTTATAGGTATAAATAGTGTCCCCAATTAGTAGACTGTATAGTCAGCTATGTTCATATTGACACATAAATAAAGTTTATTATTATTATTAAATGCAAGGGTGTAAAGAAAGCAGTTGTTAAGAATAACATTACGTTTGACAAATATAAAACCTGCTTATTTGAGGGTGATCCTCAGATGAGAAAGATGAATGTAATCAGAAGTCATCTACATAGCATCTATACAGAAGAAATCAATAAGGTAGCATTGTCTAGAGACGACGATAAACGGAATATCAAATCTGATAGTATTAATACTCTAGCATATGGTTATGAGAATATTAATGAAAAATTTATGATACATGAAAATAAACCAAAAAGGAAATCCTTATAGTAGTACAGGCTAAAAATAAATTGATGTTATATATGGTAAGAACACAACGATATCATTCATATATGTCTTGAAAACATATCGAAACGTATGATCCATTATTTTAAGACGCTATCAGGTGGTGGCTCAGTATCATATGGCACAGTTTGTAATTCTTCTCTTACAAAATCTCGTTTTGGGCCCGCTATTAAATAGTATAAGACAGGTTGATTTGTAGAGATGGTACTACGTGAAATATCAAATATATCTAAACTCCATATTGGATCAGTTTATCGATATCTGTCACCACCTTCAAGC
This sequence comes from Actinernus sp. WN-2022, assembly GCA_030867875.1. Lineage (NCBI taxonomy): Eukaryota > Metazoa > Cnidaria > Anthozoa > Actiniaria > Actinernidae > Actinernus > Actinernus sp. WN-2022. Next base: position 59,746,298 of record JAOWCC010000577.1, on the reverse strand, counting down.
TCTCCCGGAGCATATAAATATCTAACTTTCACTCCTGCTGGTAATATTTTCTCATCTAATCCAACAGGTCTTTTGTATTCGTCTTCTTTATTTTCAACTTCTTTAGAGCTTATCGATTTGATAGGTTCTTTACCAGTAATTCTTTTAACTGAACTATTAATAGCTTTCAGAACACCGGGTAATATCTTAACCCACTTTCTTGATCGATCATTTGCCATTATCATTTCCTGAGCATATTGATGGCTGAATAGTTTTTCAGAAATGGTTCTATTAGCTCTTTCAACTAATGATTGTGCTCTATGGTTTCCAGCCTCGCTTCTTTGAATTTTAATAATATGTTTTTTTCATTTCACCCATGAATTCCGTTCCAGGATCTACCATCAATGTTTGTGGCCATTTTAATTTTCTAGAATAAATTTTAGTAAAAGCTTTCGATACTTCTGTTGAATATTTAGATGTTAAGGGCTCAGCATCTACATATCTAGAAGCTATATCGACAACAACTAAAGCATATTTGTAAGTTCTTCTGTTGACAGTATCATGTGGAAGAAATAATAGATCTGCTTGGTGTATCTGATTAGGTTTTGAAATATCCCAGTGAGGTCTTGGAACGTATGTGGGAGCTGGTAAGTATATTTGCCAAATCGATTGTTTCTCAAGCCACTTCTTTGCAAGGTCTTCACTAACATTAGCAGCTTGTGCTAGTTTATAAATAGCTGAATATCCTTTCCAATAACCATTGGTTGAATAATAGATCTTACTAAACATATATAAATAAAATAATAGTTAATTCCTTATAGTAGTATGTCACAACAAACAATTTCAGAAAAGCTAGATGTCAGCCGTGTTTATAAACATCCATATGGATTAAAAGCAGAAAGTAGTCTAAATCGAATAACCATGAACCCATCTTCTGCAAGTCCTGGAGAAACTCTGTATGTAAATATTCCACAATTATCAGAGAATGTTGTTATTGTTCCTGGTAGCATAGCTATACTATTCGATATCGTCACTACAGGTCATGTAAATAAGAGACTTGTGAATAATGTAGGTAGAAACCTAGTATATAGGCAAAAAGTTATATTTGGTGGAGAAACTCTTCAGGATACACAACGCCATGATCTTTTTCACACTTATCACGATTTATACCTATCGACAGAAGAACGTGAAAATAGAATAAAACAGGGTATATATTCTGAAGCAATGAGAAAGATGCGAGCAGATGCTGGTGATAAACCCACCGATGTTGCTAAGGATGTAGCTCTAGCAGCAATACATAGTACTAAGTATAAAATCCCACTTGACCATTCCATTTTGAACAATCATGGAGTATTTTATCCAAAGGCACTACCCCACCCACTAATCTTTGAGATTACGCTAGCTCCAGTATCAGAAGTGTTAGTCTATTCAGATACCACAATAGTTCCTAGCTATAAACTTACAAATATAGAAATGGAGTATTCATGTATTTCAAGTGAATTACTAGCAAGTGAAGCTGCATCAACATATCGAGCAGGTAGAGGCTTCTTCTATGAGAATATAATTCTATATAAAACATTCAACATTGGGAATAATGATAGTGTGATTAACGAACATATTAATTTACCACGGAGGTCTATGACTGGGGTATTGTTCTTGTTTACGGAAACCTATACTGCTGGTACACGAGATTCTGAAAAGTTTGTTAACCCTAAGATTAAAACTGTAATTATCGATATCGATGGGATGCCAAATCGTCTGTACTCGAAAGGTATGCTACCTTCTGATTTATGGGATTCTATAAGGAAACGTTTTGCAGGATTAGAAGGTGTAAAACAAAACGACTTTTATGCTAGTGGGATAAGTTTGCCTTGTGGGTTGATTTGAGGACTTTTGCAGATAATGATGTTCATGGGGGAGGATTGATGTCGAATAATACACGAGATGGTGTAAGACTAGAGATTAGGAGAAAGACTGGAACTGCAGCTACCTGTTACATGTTTGTAGTAGCTGATGCTTTGTTCACTCTTATGAATTCTGAACTCCAATCATGCAATCATGTATTAAAAGATTGAGTACCAATATATGTATATGGGAAAATTGAATGATAAGACACCTTTTCACTGTATCGATCATTACAGGACCAACAGAATGTGGAAAGACAAAATATTTAATAGATTTACTTAGAGGTTCATTTCGTTACATATTCGAATATATAATATTATTTTGTCCAACATATATAAATAATAAGACATAGCATGGGTTTGCAAAAAATGATCCTAGATTTATCGTCTTATCGCCTGATGCAAGTAATGTAGATGAGATAAATGATTTGTTATCGTGTTGTCAACAATTGTTTACAGGTACTAATACGTTAAATATATTAGATGATTGTGCATTTAGTAAAGACCTAAAACAGCGTTCTAATAAGTTTATTAATCTAGGATTTTCAGGTAGACATGAAGGAATATCTGTTTGGGTATTAACTCAACAATTAACCTCGATAGCTAAACCATTTCGTGAAAACGTAGCTTGTGTTGTAGCATTCCATAGTTCATGTCAAACATCTACAAAAACATTATTCGAAGAGTGTGGTGGTGATATTGATAATGAAGATCGTAAGAAATTTGTAAAGTTATTAAAATCTGAAAAATATTCTAGAATATGTTTTTGTTTACGATATCCATTCCAGTGTTATCTTGAGATACCAAGTGCAACAGACTTAAACAGTAGTTAATAATTATAATTATAATGTTAATCAAGAAATTCGAAAATGTAGATCTTAGTCTGTCTGTTGATGCTTTCATAGATAGTAAGCAGAATGTTTTGTTTAAAGGGAAAGATATTGCTAGAGCACTAGGTTATGAAAACACTAAACATGCAATAATGCGTCTTTTAGATGAAAAATATAGAATAGAATATAGGAAACTACAAGGGGCGTGTTTCACGCCCCTTGTAAGGGGGGCCCGTTTCAGGCCCCCCTTGAATAATGTGCAACCGCATACGATTTTTATAAAAGAACCTGGTTTATACTCCCTAATCTTTGGTTCTAAATTAGATTCAGCAAAAACATTCCAAGATTGGGTATTCTCTGAAGTGCTACCATCTATTAGAAAGTATGGATACTATAGAATGTTTGATAATCCTAATACATTAACATTCAAGATAGAAGATGAGTATGATTTACATACAAAAGTCATCAAATATATTAGACGATTCTATCCTAATGTCATAATGACAGCTGGATTGGGTGAATTACAAGGTAGTTCGACTAAACGAATCAATTCTTATAAGAAAGGATATATGAAGGGGCAGCCAGACATTATAATAAATAATTGTCATAAAACTTACAATGGTTTATGTATAGAATTTAAAACACCCACTGGTAATGGTATTCTATCTACTGCACAAAAGAATATATTAGAACGATATGAAGAGAATGAGTTCAAGTGTATAGTATCAAATGATTACGATCTAATAATAAAAGAGCTAAACGATTATCTAAAATATATTAGAATAAAATGTAGGTATTGCAATAGGAAATTTTGTACAAGGGAAACACTAAGAAATCATAAAAAGTACTTCCATAGAATGAACATAGACTAAGGGTAACGAAACGTGACCCTTCAATGGGGAATGAAACGTTCCCCTCGTAAATATATACACCCACATATGATTTTTATGAAATGATATAAATAATAGTTTATAATTATAATTTATATGGCATCGATTGTTGAAGAATATATTAATACTGAAGATACCCAACCTGTTGAGACAAAAGCTCCAAGGGAGAAGAAGGAAAGATTCAAGAAGGATCCAACAGTTATTCCAACAGATATAGATGATAAGAGAGAATTGTTATCGATTCTAGCAGTATTAGGAACTATTAAGGATTGCACTGGTGTAAACATGAGTTTAGGTGATGTTAAGAAATTACTACCAAAGGATGTTGAAAAATATTATAATCGATATCAGATTATTATGGGAAATAATGTTACTAGTGGTTTAGTGGATACAGCTATACAAATTACTGCAGAACTAGTTTCTTATATTATTCCTATAGACAATAAAGAAGAACTTTGCAAAGATCTACAAACTAATGAACTTGTTAAACAAGAACTATCAAATGCCGCAGGATATATTGTTTTAAAAGGTGGTAGAATGGTAGCTCTAGCAAGTGGTTTACTTCAAATAGCAAAACATGTTAAGATTCCTTCTGAGACAATTGTTGCAATTGGTACCTCTTGATTTAAACATTGAAATAAATATTTATAATATGACTACGTTAGATGATGAATATATTGAACAGATTACTAAAGAGCTAGAAAAATCGACTCCTAAACAGAAGGATCCTAAGAAGGTTGAAGCTGGAAAGAAGTTAGCAGAATACCGTAAGAAAGCAAAGAAAGCTCTAGAGGTAAATACTGAACCAGATCCCAAGTCTTATATACCTGAGTTATCGTTTACGACAGTATTAACAATAGTTGGTATAGGTCTAACTGCTACAGACTTGTATTTTAGATATGGTAGAAAGAAAGAACAAGAAAACAAAAATAGACCACAAACCAATGTACGAGAAAACGAAATTAGACCACAAACCAATGTTCAAATAGGTATGTAATAAATAGGTTTAAAACTATGATAATATATATTAATATTATGACAGAAAATAAACTTGTTAAAACATTTACAGATGCTGCAGTTATAGTTGGACTTTCATCTGGTGTTGGTTATCTCAGCAAAAAGATGATGAAGGAATCATTCCTAAATGACCCCTCATCAAGTATCACAAATTATGGTAAATGGGTCTTAGTACTATCTGGAAGTATATATTTGAAAGAGTATCTTGAAGATAAAACAATACTCCCAAAATCACTTTAAACTATTAGATATATTATATAATATAAATGGCAACTATAGCAATAATGATTGGTGGAGCTATTTTAAATGCAACTACATTCGTAGGAGGATCTTATCTAGCAAAGTATCTATCAGGTAACAATTCAGATGAAGAAAGAATCAGATATGATAAGGCTCTAGAAAAATATCAACATGATATGGGTGAATGGCAGAAAAAAAGACGAGAATATCAAGATTGGTTATCAGAAAAATATCAAGATAAGATTCGTGCAGGTGATAATTACAAAGAGACTTTTAGATTGTATGCTCAAACGCATCCAGATGAGCCACAATTCTCTAACTACTATAAACCAAGTAATAATCAAAAACAATATGAAATGGCATATGTAGGAGGTGGTATCATGGCTATAACATATATAGCTACTAAATTTATATAAAATATATCACATAAAAATAAATTATAGAATGGATTTTGGTGAAGAGATTCCAGATACTGAAAACCCTTTTGATCATGATAATATTGGTTATGATGACGACGATTATGATGCTTACGAAATGTCTCTTATGACATCAAACCAACCTTACCATCACACTACTGAAGAAACATCATTTTGGGATGGTGATTCTAAAATGACAATTAATAACTAAGGAAGATAAAATAAATTTCGCTTGGGAAAGGATCCGAGATAGGTATCCTAGCATCAATCCAAATAAAGCAAAATTCATTGCTACTATCGATGAACATGATAGAGTTATGGTAAAATATAAGAAACTGGGTGGAAAATACCATTCCTTATTTAATGCAGCAGGTGAATTAAATGAAAAATTACCTAAAACAATTATTAGAGATCTTGGCCCACCTGCTGCAAAAATTGTAGATGATATCAATGAAAAGATATTAAAATCAAAACAAAAAGTTAAACAATTAGAACGAGATATAGACAATATTTCTCAAGCTGAAACTGAAGATGTTAGAGAAAGGTTAAATAAATCACTTCGAGAACAGATTAAAGAAAAAGAAGATGAGATTGAACAGATGGAGCATGTGAATGAAGTAATAGAAGGGCGTATGTCTCTAAAGGATCGTATAAAAGCTATATTCAAAAAATATGGTTTTACTGTCGTTGCTGTTCTATCAGCTGTTGGGGTTGTTATTGGAGTAATTATTAGCAGTCTAAAAAATGGATTAACCAGTGTTGCAAAAGGTATTGGAAATGGGTTGAAAACTCTTGGAAAGAAATTAGGTGAAATACTACCTGGAATGATTGGAGCAATTGCATCCTTTATTTTCAGAACAGCTGGAGAAGTATTTAGCTTTCTAGCTAAAAACGCATGGCTTCTTATCGTAGCTGTGGTTGTCTATTTTGTAGAAAGATATAAAAATAAAAGATAGACTATATTGTATAATGGTAGTACTATACATTTAAAAGACAAAATGTGATGAGAACATATACTTGAAGTATCCAATCGAAGTTAGAAAGCATATTTCACTGATTAGTTGTAATTTTGATAATCATTTGTATGATCTTACAAGTGAAGGCACAGTTTCTAATGCGCAAGGTAATGTATTACTTCGTATCGCACAAGGAGATTATAGTATAGAAAGTCTTAAAATTGCTCTAAATAAAGCTATTTCACTCGGTGATAAACCAATTGAAATTTCAGCAGGTAAAATCCTTGTTATCGTTAATAAAGATGTCATACTAAGCGATAGTTTAGCTAAATTACTTGGTATTAATAGAAGTTTAAAAACAGGCTATCGAAATGAGATTCAGTTTATGAAGAGTCCTAATGTCATATACATTCATTGCGATCTCATCGACCCAACACAAGTTATAAAAGAAACTGAATATTCACAAATATTAACGTCATTAGAACTAAATAAAAAAGGAGAAAAGATATCCCACACCCCTAATAATTCACCTAATATTAGTATTAGAGAGGTCGATCATATTAATAGCATTCGTTTATGGGTAACAGATAGTAATCATAATATGATAAATTCTGGAATATATCCAATGCGAATAGTATTTGAAATCGTTTAAACGAAAGATATTACTATTAATCATATGGTTGACTACGATTCGATTTATCCAGATATACCTCTACAAGACATTAAAACTGGAGAAAACTTTAGACTTCATAAGGTAAATACAATCCTATCAGAATTAGGAACTGAAATTAAACATTATGAAAAGGTGCGGACGAAATATGTTAGAATACGAGGAATAACCCACAATCTTTCTGTAGGTGCTGGTTTACTTTCAGTTATCTTAACCAGTTCTGCAGTAGCGACTTCTTTGTCAGGGTTTGGTGCTGTTATTGGACTCCCAGTAGGAGTAGTTGGTGGTTTGTGTGGTTTGCTTTCAGCTTCTTCCGCAACAGCTACTAAAGCTCTAACTAAGAAGGTTTCTAAACATGAAAAAACCGTAATGTTAGGAAAAGCAAAACTAAACACAATACGTGACCTAGTATCAAAGGCGTTAAACGATAACAAGATTAGTGATACAGAATTCGAATTGATAATGGTCGAATTTAATAAGTATGAAGACTTGAAATACGAGATCCGACAAAACACCCAAAAAGAGGAACTAAAAAAAAGAACCGACACCCTAAAAGTGGAGGAGTCAAGAAAAAACACACAGAAGATACGAGAGGAAGTAAAACAGGAGCTATTAAAACAACTAGAGAAATAACGTATTCCTATGACATACCGCCTTATGGAGGTTTCATTCGTAAACTTAGATACGAAAGATACTAAATATATATAAAACATTGTCTCATACCATAAATATGGAAAAACTGAACTTAGTATGGGATAATTTTAAACGACACTACCCACAGGCCGATCTGAGTAAATTCTATAAGGAATCTACTGAAGAATACGGCACTACTTATTACAATGTCTTCTTCAAAGGACCAGATATGGATCATGCTGTGTGGGGTGATAAGAAATTCATTGATGATCCTAATTCTATAACAAATGCTGATAAGCGGGCTATGAAGCTTGCTTTGGGATCTGTGCAAAAGTTTCCAGATTCATTACTACCTACTACACATAAGTATCCAGTTCCAGGAATACTATTTACACAAACAGCTTTGGATATTGCTCCACTATTGAAAGAAATGAAGATCTACGTTTCTCCAACTAAGTACTTTATAATAAAGTTTAGAAATATCTTCAAAGATTGTACAGTGACTTTCAAATCTGCTAAACAGTCAAGACGTTGGTTGAGTGGGCCCAACTATGGATATTGGCCACAACAATTAAACTTTGCTGTGTGGTGTGCTACTTCTGGTTGTGGAATAAGCCTACAAGAACACTATCCTCCAGTCATTCAAGGATTTATCAATTTCATGTTTACTATACTACACGAAGAATCCTATACGAGTTGGGAACCCCATTACCAGATGATCACATCTTCAATCAAATAAATAATCAGTATAGCAAGGTTTCTTTCCAACGGTTATGTAACGAATTTAGTCTTTCTACCAATCCCGACTTCAGGTGGAAAGGAGGGCGTAATAATGGACTAGGTGATATATTTCTTTATTATTCTGGTTGACGGGTTATGAAAATGTTCACACAATTCGTGGCTATGATATAGATGCTAACTTATATCCCAGTCCAGATGGAGAATTATTCTCTGATGAGGGTGGAAAGACTGATCAAGGAAATCTTATTTCATTTATTCGTAACGACGAACATGGTGGAAAGCAATATTCTTGGTTCGTTCCAAGTAAATATAGTGGATTAACTAAAGCTGGAATGGGGAGATTAAATAGATCGGCTGAGGCTTTTGTCTACTGTATATTAGGTTCACAAGTGAATACTCGATCAAGTATTATTGGAACTGGTGGAAATGCAGTCGAGACACAATAGGAAATGCTAATGCTTTTTGAAAGTGCTGTAATCGAAGGTGATATATCAAAGAGTATACAACGGTATCAACTAGCTATTCAAGGGGCAAAATTGAGATTAGACTTAGCCATTGCACCAGGAATATGGTTAATGCCATCTAATCTAATCATAAATACGCAAAGTGTAATAGGATACAATAATAAGTTACTGAAAGCTACAAATGATATGACATTTGGAGCTAACTATTCACTAAATAAAAAAGTAGAACCTATAAAACATAAAATAGGTAAAATTAAGCTACCACACCAATATAAACCTGTAGTAAAACCTATAGTAAACAAATTACAAATCACGTCATCCTCCCATGAAACTAATTTAGTTGTATTAACAATAGCAGCAGCAGGAGTGGGTTGGTATGTATTTACCTAAATGTTTTTACAATATTTTTTCACATGAATATACTTACTACCAAGTTTAATTGTCTTATTACAATTAGGACAAACATATTCTTTTTGTTGCCATTTTCTAGATCTCAACTTTTGTATATTCCTTAGTTCAGATTCCGATAATTTATCTTTCTTTCGTTTAAAAGACGATTTCTTATGATCTTCTGGCAGTTCATCTTTTTCTATATATTCGAACTTATATCTACAATTATCTTTCTTTGATAAACCACTTTTACAATTGTTCAATCCCTCACAAACCATCTTGACTATACCAGCATTAATTCCAAGGTGTTGATGAATAGCATACATACTATTAAAATATGTTACTTCATCTGTATCACAATTAGTAGTTTTTATACTCTTCTTATTCTTATGATTATCTTAAATAAATGAATAATCTCTTTCTCCTACATATCCTTTCTGTTGTCGTACTATTAATTGTAAATTATCAAGTCTATTATTGAGTTTATCATTATTAATATGACTGACGAAATTACCATCTGGAATAATTCTATTAAAGCATTCCCATATGAATCTGTGAACATAATATGCTTTCTGATTACCCTTATACTTCCTAACTATAAATAATAAATATCCTGACTTATTTTCGATTCCTTTAGTTGGATTTTGTTTGACAATATGTATTACTTCACCATCTATACTCCCAGCATATAATTCATAAATTGGATGAAAATTATATGATTTTCCATTGATAATAATCTTATTAATAGAAGGTACTTCTTCACTCATCTCAATAATATATTATTACGTCTTGTCTTTAAGTCTATATATAGATCGTACTTTGATGTCTTATTATAACTGCTCGATTAGTCGTAATTGACTGACTTGTCCTTGCTTGAGTCGTTCTATTAGTTCTAACTGTTCAATTTGCCCGATCTTGAGTCGTTCGACTTGTCCTCGTTCGTCTTGTTCTTGTTCATCTTGCTCTTGTTCTTCGACTTGTTTTTGTTCTTCAATTTGTTTATGGATTTGCTCTAGCTCTTGTTTGATTTGTTCTTGTCGATCTCGTTGTTCGATTAGCTTTCGTTCGAATTCTTTGATTTGACTTTGTTTATATCGTTCGAGTAGTTTGAGTTGCTCTGGATCTTGTTGTTTGATTCGATTTTGTCGTTCGATTCGTTTTTGTTGTTCGAGTCGATTTAATTTTATTTGTCCTTGTCTAATTTCTTCATCGATTTGCTCATCGCGTTTCTCTTGCTTGAGTTGCATAGCTTGCTCTTGTTTAGATCGTTCGACTTGTTCTCCACTTTGCCCTTGTTGTTTTAGTATGCGTTCTTCATTTTGTTTATATCGTTCAAGTTGCTCTGGACCTCGTTCGATTTGTTCTCGCTGATTTAGTCGATCGATTCGTCTTTGTTCGAGTTCTCTATTTCGCTCTAGTGGATCGATTCGTCTTTGTTCGAGTTATTCGATTTGACTTTGTTTATGTCGTTCGAGTCGTTCGAGTTGCTCTGGCTCTCGTTCGATTTGTCTTTGTTGACTTTGCTGTTCGATTCGTTTTTGTTGTTTGATTCGTTTTCGTTCCTGCTGTTCGATTCGTTTACGATCTTCATTTTGCTCTAGTTTTGAGATTCGTCTTTGTTCTAGTTCTTCGATTTGTCTTTGCTTATATCGTTCGAGTTTTTCAAGTATCTCTGGCTCTTGTTTGATTCGTTTAGCTTCTTCGAGTTGCTCTTGTTCTAGTTGCTCTCGATTGTATTTATCGTATATTGCATCGATTTCTTTTGACGTTTCCCCACTACTCTTAGGTTTATCATCTAGACCAAATGTCTCGATATGATCTTCCATTGAACGTTTATTAGCTCTTAATCTTGCTCCTGCATATTCTATCTCCTCTGCTAATATTTCAATATCTCTTTCGGCCTTCAGTATACTTTCATCATTTCTCATAGCTTTCGTTTGTTGAGCTTGTAATTCTAAAAATTTAGATCTTATAGAAATCCTTCTTTTTAATTCGAGTATATTATTTTCTTCTATAGTCTTCATTTCTTTCAAATAGTTATATTTTCCTATATTGTCCTCTGCTATATCGTCTATGGAGTCATTTCTCATCATCTCAGTGAACTTGTCTTCCGCTGATGAGTCCTCTCTCTTAGACTTTGCTTCATAGATCATTGCATTATCTATGAATTTAAGTCTTTCACATACGTTTCGAAATCTTTTGATCTAGTATCTTTCGTTGGTAGTACATCTGATTTGACTTTTTTGCTACTCTTTGGTGGTGCTTGTACATGCATCTTTTGGTTTACTACTCTTCGGTGGCGCTTCTGATTTAACTTTTGGTTTACTACTCTTTGGTGGCGCTTCTGATTTGACTTTTTTGCTACTCTTTGGTGGTGCTTCTGATTTAACTTTTGGTTTTCTACTCCTCTTAATTGGCGTACCATCTAGATTAAACTTTTTCAGATGCTTTTTTATTTCTATTCGACTAACTTTAATCTTTCTTCCACGGGCTTTTTCTCTTTTGTCGTTGTCATAAAATCTTTACGAACTTGTGTCGTAATCTTCTCATAATCCTTACCTTTCTTGCTATTACTTGCTTGCTTCAAGTATTCAGATTTTATGGAAAGCTTATTTAGTAATGTTTTTAACTTGGCTCCTTCTGTAGATCTTATTGCTTCCAAAGCTTTGTATCTTTTTATATTTTCCGCCATTGCACTATACTATTCTTAGATAATATCTGTTTATGCATCTTTCTAGTATTCGTAATATCACTACTCATTTGCTCAGTTTGATCTCCAATTTTAGATTCTCGATCTTGGCTGTGATTTTTGGGTTATGCTTTGGACTATCCATTTCGATACTTTTTCAAAGCTTATATGAATGATATTATTATATTCTTACTAAGTGAAACATCGATATTAATTTAACCTATACTACTATAAGGATTCAACTTTGGATTCTCACATTTGGCATCCGATTTCTTTAAGTCCCCCACATTTGGTGTCACACATTTAGAGTCTAAAAATATAGGGGTTTAGAGAAATCATAAAGACACTTAAAGAGATAATTATATAGTATAGTATCGAGATGGGTAAAAGTCAAAATACGAGAGACGAATCGCTAGACATTAAATATACCACGATCATGATGGATCACTTCATGACTACCGTACACATAGACATGGCTAATCAACCAGACGAATCGCTAGACGATAGGTATTTCGAGGTCATGATGGATCACTTCATGACTAACGTATATATAGATATGGCTAATCGACCAGACGAATCGCTAGACGATAGGTATTACGAGGTCATGATGGATCACTTCATGACTAACGTACACATAGACATGGCTAATCAACCAAACGAATCGCTAGACGATAGGTATTACGAGGTCATGATGGATCACTTCATGACTAACGTACACATAGACATGGATAATCGACCAGACGAATCGCTAGACGATAGGTATGACGATATCGTGATGGCTCACTTAATGACTAACGCAGATATAGACACATACACATACACAGACACAGACACAGACACAGACACAGACACAGACACAGACGCAGACACAGACGCAGACACAGACGCAGACACAGACACAGATGAAGACACAGACGCAGGCGCAGACACAGATGAAGACACAGGCACAGACACAGACACAGACACAGACACAGACACAGACGCAGACACAGATGAAGACACAGACGCAGACACAGATGAAGACACACACAGACACAGACACAGACAACTGGTTGGACGATACAGACATAGACACAGACAGCCGGTGGAACGATACATACAGCCGGGACGATACATACACAGACAGCCGGTGGAACGATACATACAGCCGGGGCGATACATACACAGACAGCAGCACAGACACAGACACAGACACAGACACAGACAGCTGGTGGGACGATACAGACACAGACACAGTCACACAGACAGTTGGGACGATACAGACATAGACACAGACAGCCGGGGCGATACAGACACAGACACAGACAGCTGCCATACCCTTGAGGTACGTTGTTTTTCAATTCTCAGGTTTCAATTGAAGTTCCATATTAGCGTTCTAAGTTACTTAGCTTTGTTCTCAGAAATCTGCAAACCATCGGACAATAACAAAGCGTCGCATTCAATGGTCTCGAATTTTAGTCAAAATTAGTATATAAAGTCGGAACGTTCATTAGATACAAACGTTGGGAAACTGGAGGGATGCTTTTCTTAGAGAGTACTAAATGTTTGATGGTTTGGAATGAAATACGATATTTCTACCCGGCATGCAGGACTAAGGAATAATAATAGTCTCCACTCAAACAGTTTACATTCAATATAAAACTAATGATAAAACTAACGCGAAATCATTTAACTAGCATCTGGACTACATTAATATATATTAACGGAAACACCTTTTAAATCTCTCAGTTTTAGCTCCTGGTATAGAATAAAAATGTGCCGTTCGACCGGGGCTTAAAACATGGTACATACAGTATAGTATACTATTAGAAGCAAAGACAAAACAGCATTTAGAAAGTGCTTTTCATGACTTTAGAAAAGAAAAATAATAGGAAGGTGTATTTTTAAGAAGATATTTACAGTTATATAAGTTCAATATTCGCGTTCTAAGTTAGCTTTGTTCTCGGAAATCAGCAAACCGTCGGACCGTCGGACAAAGCGTCGCATTCAATTGTCTCGAATTTTAGTCAAAATTTCTCCAAATTCGAGTCGAGGATTTCGTATGAAGCGCAAAGTAAATTACCCATTCCAGTATTTACATATGCATGTGTTAGCTCAATGTGTAAACACTTCATGGCCAGCATTTTAGAAAAATCCAAGGTGAGGCACATGGATCAAATTTCCATCATGATTTTAATGTGAAATCGACATTTCTGTCGGTTGATAAAATACGAGTCCTAAATTGTGATTGCTCGCCTTTCGAATTATTGCCATGATCAAAATTTCATCCCAAATTTTATTAAATGAGATGGCAAACACTTCCTAAATCAATATATCAAGACATATTTATGTAACGTTGCTTCCTTTTACATACGAGAGATGTTTTGAGACCTACTAATTTGGTTGTGTTGAGGCTGCCGACCGGCAGGTTTAAAGTACAGGTCACAATTCACAGGTCAGGTTGTTAATTCTAATCAAATCCTAAACTAACCACAAACCTTTTTATAACCCTAACCACCGGACGAGTTTACAGGTAATTAAAACGACGGGTTCTTACTGACCTAGACCTAGGGTTCACAGGTAAACAAGAAGTGACTGATCTGTGACCTGACCTGTGAATTGTGAGCTGTACTTTAAACCTGCCCGCTGCCAGCGACCAAATGTCCTCAAAATTTATGAAGTTGTTTTGAAAAACAAACGTTTATTTACTTGGTAATACCTATCTGTAGACCTAATATGAGCGAAATTTTTTTTTGAGTGTGGCCACCAGTTGCTCGATATTTACAGGCATTCGCTCTTAAGATGGTATCACAAAATAGATCAGTTCGCGGTTAATTCCGACATTGTGAAAGGGGTGCAAACAATTGGCGCGAAATACAGTGTTGGTATGGGAATCCGATGCCAAATAAAATCCGTAAAATCGAATTTCTGAAATATTCTTCACATACAAACTTAAGATACCAGGTAAAATATTAACTGATCGCTGTCGGCTGGGAAGCGTGCAATCGTGTTTTCAGTTTTCCATACATTTGTCTGTAAAAACGAGTCAAAGTCCACGGGAAAATGTACAGACAATGTATGGAAAACTGAAAACACGATTACACACTTTCCAGCACAGCTACATCCCTCAAATTTCGCCGGATCAGTTGATATTTTACCTGGTATCTAAAGTTTGTATCTGAAGAATATTTAAGAGCTAAATTCGATTATATTTGGCATCGGATTCCTATACAAACACTGCATGTATTTCGCGCCATGTTTGCACCCCTTTCAAAAGGGTTATTCGGGCAAAATTCTAAATGTAGGCTAAAAATATAAGCCATATACAAATGTAGAGCATTCCAAGGTAATTAGAATTTGGGGGTTTTATGTGGAATAAGGATTTAAATTTAAAGACTAAAATACAATCACAGTTTCTCGTTATGGTTTTGTCTAGTACATATTTTCACAGCTAAACAATATACAAATAAGCCATTATCGCCATGCTGTGGCTGAAATACTTGTAGACACAAAACTATTTACCACATTTTGCAGGAAAGTTATCATCATCACACGAGTACGTACTCAGTCATTGTTCAGTATCCGATCCTCGGATGGGAGAATCTGACTAGAGCCAAAAGCAAAGCAGTACTGATGTTTAAAGTACAACACAACTGTGCTGACTGTGCACCTAAGTCTCACAGTTCTGTTCATTACCGTAGATATATACAACACTTACAATCTCAGAGGTTCCTGTACTGAACTCCAAGACCAAATACTGAATTTCTAAAAAAGAGCTTATGTAATTGTCTACCCCTTGACATGCACCACACCAAGTCGTTGTCATCATTTAAAAAACAAATTGAAGGCTACCAAGCTCATTGACTGAAAGGCTATTTTACATTGTAGCTATAATAATTAATCTTAAGTGCCTTTTATGGATGTTATTATATTTATTTCTTGACTTCGATAGCGTGTAATTTACATTTTTAATAACGGCATTCATGCATGCAAATCAATGTAATGTTGTTGAAATTTTCGTGTTTAAATAAAATATATCAATCTTGTACAGGAACAAATGCTGTCCATAATAATACTCTAGACTTTCTCAAAGGCCTTCTTAGCCCCCTCTCGCTTCGATTCTCGCGCTGGATTTTGACCCAGTAATCACTTACCCAGCGACTCAGCGAGTTCGACTTGGAGCAAGTCTAATTTTATCCTTGAAGACGAGGTGATTGATGACCACTGGCTTGATTTAAACACCCAAAGACTCAACTATTACTGATTTCTTCAGGAAAGCACAAAATTGTTGGTTCTACGAGCCGATTTTCGTCTGTAATTTTGGCTGTCGACATATTCAAAATGCACCGCTTAAAGGAGAACTCAACCCTAAAATCAACCAAACGTCTTTACAAAGATGTATTCTAAAGAAATTAGTTCTGCTATTTTATTTTTCAGTGTTGCGCGTCTATGAGGAGAAAATTAGTCTCCAAGTTCGATTTTCCGCTGAAACATCTATATTGTGTGGCGGCTCAATTCAGTGCAAATTTCCCCATAACGTACGTCACACATACCAAGGAAGAATGATCACACCTCCAGCACAAAGAAAACACAATAGTCCGTAATTGCAAGCCATTAGTCCTGCTATTCAATGTCGGGGACAGCATGGCAAAACTAATTTATTCCCCATGTACTACGTCACAAATTACGAGACTTGAGCCGTCTGTACATACCGGAGGCTGTGAGTAAGGTTTTCAGATTTTCTCTTCATAGACGCGCAACACAGAAAAATTAAATAGCAGAACCTATTTATTTCGAATATATGTTTGTATAGACATTGGGTTGATTTTAGGGTTTAGTTCCCCTTTAACGTCCAACGGACGTTTTGGACATTAGTGTGGGGCATTTAGAACAAAACACATTTTCATCCATAGAAGTACACTTTTAATCAAACGTTTCCAATCAGCTAGTAGATCTACATGTATAATGAGTATTTTATTCAAGATTCCGAAATGGGCTCGTACGGCAATTCGAGGTATAGTAAGTTGTTGTTTATAAGCGAACTCCTATGTATAAATTTCGTTATTTCATATATAGTGTCTTCTACCCTGGTCCCAGAGGCTTTCTTCGAGAACGGAGCCGCGAAGCGGCGATCAGCGATCCGCGAAGCGGCGATCAGCGATCCGCGAAGCGGTGAGAAGGGAAGAGAGAAGAAAGAAGAAAGCCTCTGGTAGCCCGCGACCATTTCTCACTATCATGCTAACGATAGGTGCCAATCAACATCACTAGATCAATTAACGAGGAACCAATCACAACAATCCCCTCTCCCCTGTCACTAGACAATAGCCAATCAGAGAACGCTATAAGGTAATTAAATATTCCTCCAATCAGTAGGAAGGGACATATCTTGTCTCAAGTTCAAATCTATTGGCGCGGAACGATCAGTCAACGGTCGCAAACTACCAGAGGCTTTCTTCTCTCTTCCCTTCCCACCATGCCTTCGCGGCTCGCTGATCGATCGCCGCTTCGCGGCTCCGTTCTCGAAGAAAGCCTCTGGGACCAGGTAAGTGTCTTCATGAGAACACAACAATGGACGGACGTGAAGGGGGGAGCTGGTCTGACCTTATAATTAACGTTAAAGCGGGGCATTTAGAATATGTCGATGGCACGCGATGTAATGTAAAAACGCTGCCGTTTATGTAAAATCCAGTTTTTATTATTATTATTTTATTTCTGACAATATAAAAGTTATAATTTTGAAAGGCCGAAGCCAGAGGCTTATTTGGCAATGAGGCTTATTTGGCAATGAGGCTTATTTGGCAATGAGGCTTATTTGGCAATGAGGCTTATTTGGCAATGAGGCTTATTTAGAAATAATAGTTTCGAACCGTGTACGTCTCCGGGATTGAATATCTGCTCTTCTGATCTACTCGAACAATGCACCAAAATGCTCCCAATACGTCCAATCAAAGGTATACCTCATAACTCCTCCATCCAATGGGTAAGAGTACAAGAATGCTTCAAATATCACGAGTGTAGTACGGGTCTTTCGAAGAACGAACATTTTTTTCGCGGTCAAATCGATTTCAGAAGTACGCATGATCAGTGGATCTAACCTATGTTTGACAACTATAATATTGCTGGATGAAATAATTTTGTAGTTTTATCAGTAGCGAAACGACGCTAAATTAATAAGTTTGACAAAGTTTTATTTAGCAAAGTTCGTCTTCGGTTCAGAAATAGGTCCTCGGGCCTTCCTCGAAAAAAAATCAATGCAAATTTTGCCAAGGCGGGTATAAAATTGTCCCGATAGGCGGTCTGGACATACAGTACATTACGGATCCCATATTAATTACGAGTTTCGATACCCACTCAGACAACAAATGATTTTATTCTCGATTCCTGTTTTTTTCCACCAATTTGATGCGGGTTTTATGTCACACGATGAGCGAGTTATGAATCGTTTTGTTATTGATTATTGTTTTACTTCTGATCAGTCGTAAAGCGAATCCACCGAAGGATTCTAAGCTGTTAGTTTGTATAAAATAGATGTTTTGTATAGATATGAAGGTAAATTAATGTCTCGTTGTGAAATGACTTTAAATTTTGATATACATTTTGCATGAGGAATCAATAAATTAATGTGGTTTCAGAGGTTTGATTAAACAAGTACCAATTTAGGGACGGACCATTTGAAAATTGATGGGAGGGGTACCGCAAATCCCCCAAAAAAAATCGAGCCAGGGTGAAACTTTGTTCATTAGCTGAAACAGGTTCAGCCAATGTTTATCTCCAGAACACAGAAAACCAGTGTTTTAGAGAGCATTAAAATCTCAAAAAATTTGGCTCGGGCCTTTGCCCCTCGCAATATTTAAAGACATTCTGCTTTTTTTGTCCATACGCAGGACGGTATATTATCTAAGCTCATAATCAAAGGCACATTCCCATAGGACAAATAATGCATTTGTGTACAAGAGATTAGTTATATATGCCAATTCACTCTTCTTAATATTTATGCGCATATTTAATTCACCGACTTGAAAACGAGGCTATCCCCCGCATCGAGGATGCAACGTGCATTCTAGTTCGAAAGGACAATTGTCTCCAACGCATACCGAGAGGAATGAATGAGGAACACAGCAATGCTCCATCCGCGACGCCTTTTTGCTTTTCAGCGAAGCAACGATGCGGGGATAGCCTCGTTTTCGAGTAGCTAATTATATGCGCATAAATATTAAGAAGAGTCAATGTTGAGCACTTTTTCATTTTTTAAATTTTTATTTGAGACTACGGAACAATGCAATATGCTGCACTGCAATACAATATGATGCACGAATTAACAGTATAATTTTAGGTGTCCATCTGGGAAGGAGTGTGAGGTAGAGATTTCAAGAAGAATACATGTATATCAGGCATGTTTTCACAAAAGGAGCCTTTTGTGAAAACATGCCTGATATTGTGTGCCTTTAGCTTTAAAAGCCAATAACTCGTGTTTTTGCCGTTTTCTTGAAAGGGCAAATGGCAGTTTAAGACTTTTCTGGCATTTCTATCCCATAATTGATCTCAAGGTATTTTATGTTGGGGTGAGGGTTGGGGAGGACTAGTTTAAAAAAATCGCGAAAAACCAACTGATGAAAACGTTGAAAAGTGAGTTACCGGCTTTTAAAGCCAACAGGTACACATTAATTTACTTGTGTAACTTAAATTTCAAAGTAGCGCCATTTCTCGAGTTTTTAATGGATTTCGATGCACTACACGGCAATACAACGTTCTTTTCCTGTAGATTAAGTTTAGTGGATGCTATTTCGCCGTATTTTGAGTAGAAATACCAGAAAATGACGTTTTTTTTAACCTAATCCTAACCTCTAGCTCTCAAATAAAGAAATTATGGGATAATCTCACACAAGTAAATTATGGGATAGAAAGGCCAGAAAAGTCTTAAACTGTCATTTGACCTTTCAAGAAAAAGACAAAAAACTAGTTTAATACTGGCTTTTAAAGCTAAAGGCACACAAGATCAGGCATGTTTTCACAAAAGGGGGTCTTTGGTTCTAACTCTCCTTTTGTGAAAAATGCCTGATATATATGTTTTCTACTAAACAAAGGTAATTAATGTACATGGAAAATACCATAAATCTAGAAACATTAAAATTGTGTAAAATGTTCTTGATGTAAAACCAAAATACTGATGCCTTAAAAAAATATCGTGCAAGGTCCGACGCCATAAAAACAAATTCTTGCAGCAGTAGGAGTCCTAAAAAAAATATCGAGGAAAAAAAAATCCGTCCCTTAAATGGTGATGGTCAAGACACGAACTCTCCGAATTATATCTATCTAAGGTTACCGGATACCTTCGCGGGTCTCTCTCGTTAATAATTTTGTATGCGCGTTGTTTTAAAGAAAACTATAGAAACCTATATACCTCTATAAATCTTATGAAGTGCAGAATACGCTGAATGGACTTGTTTAAAAATATATTTAATTGTAAAGCAATGCTAAGCCAACAAACGCAAAATTGACAAGGTTTATAAAAGTGAATTAGCAGCCTTCGGGTTAACGCACAAAAACAATTCAACTGCACAATGTCAATCAGCACATGACAGCCTAAAAAAGGGTGTGAGCATTTGTTGATATTTTACTTCATTCAAATGCAATTCATTCCTAAAGTTTTAGTGTTCAATAATGTCCGAGTCACATTACGCGGGATACTCTACGAGGAAAAATGCTTTGAATATTGCTAAAAGCTCACACCCTTTTTCTTTGTCAGTAACTTATCTGTCTTTTGGCCGAGTTTTATAAAAATCTGGCAAGTCTGCATACCCTATTAATTCATTCAAAGCGAGAGGATACGAAGAAAAACCTAGTTGGAGATTTGGCGTGTAAAGTTTTGTGAACATTTCACACCTCATCAAAGCAAATGTCAACACGTCGAACCAACTAGCCAATGACTACGCAAGGACCCCTGGAGCTTCAAAGCAGTAGTGAAATTTGCGGGAAAGGTCAGGTCATATTTCAAAAGAAACCTTTTGCTCTCATAACAATTCAACAGCTTCGCTCAGTTCGAGAGCCGTTAAGTTTCATTCCCAAAGTTCCACAACAACTGCAAGTTGATATCCTCTCAAGCTCACGATTGAGAAGTCGAGGATTGACAACGGCCCAGGAGTGAATTCGGATCTGAATCAGACTCCGATGTGAACTCATCGCTGCTCGCGTCCTCAGTCTCTTCAAATGACTCATTTGCTGGTTTCTGGTAAGCCAAACGACAGTTAAAGCCTGCTAGAGCTGCTTATATTTGGAGTTGACCCTGAAGTTGAAGGTTGTTCTTCGCTGCCTTTCGCATGTTCTTCGAACCACGAGCCTTTGTTGCTGTCCGCGAGCTCAATCCTCGTTTTACCGAATTCCTGCTTATCGCCGGTTTCCTTACTTTTTCGGTCCAGGGTTCGCTTCACGTTTTACCCAAGAACTTTGCTTTTCTCTTTTGGATTTCCCCATACAAACGATTGATAAAAGACTCTAAATGCACGTTTGTTATTTCGAAGAATGGAAGCTACAACAACAGTATGCAAATTACTCGGATAACAGCTCCCGCTAAAAGTCCACGGGGTGCCCGTGGCATGTAGAGGGATTATAACGCCTCGGTGATTTATTTAGTTTCCTTCTAAATACGTTTTTTCTAAATATCTCGCAAGCTTTTATATCTTTTGAAATATTTATTTTTCTAAATTGTAGAACAATCCATAAACTTTCCAAATAATCAATAATATTTAAAAAAAAACATACCTTGAAGGTATCCGGTAACCTTAACAAGAGGGGGCTTTCCATTTACGCGAACTGACTGGCCTTAAATGGACTTGAATATGATTTTTTTTTTTGGGGGGGGGGGATTTGAATATGTTTTAGGTGGGGGTGGTCCGCTGGTAGCTAAAAACCCCTACCCCGTTTCAGACCAAAAACGGCATTTTCCCTACCCCATCTCAGACCAAATTTTAAAAATTGATACCCCATCTCAGACCATAGTTAATAGAGTGGAATGGTTATGAAACCCGGTAAACTTCAAAGGGGCTAACAAAGGCGCTGCGATTTATGTTGGAAGGGGGCAAGACAAAAGATTGTGCAGGGTCATAGTTCGTTAGCGTCCCCTGAACGACTGAACTCACACGTTTCTATTGGCTGATTGATTAACATGTTGGAATTTCTATTGTGTTTTGTGCAGGGTAGTGGTTGAAAAAAGCTAACAAAGACATATAACAAAGAAGGTCGCTGGGTTTCATAACCATTCCACTCTATTAACTATGCTCAGACTAAATGTTGAAAATTGATACCTGTAACGTTTCCCAACTCGATGGCCAATATTACGGCAGGTATTCAAGCATAATATATAGATCTTTTTTAATCACTCAGTTTCTCCACTCGCAGAGTAATCGACAAAAGCTACCCGATTCTAATCACGTGCTGTTTTCTTAATAACTGAAAGTCTAAAGTCACGTGTAAAACTGGTCACGCTTCTTATCAGGATACTATAACACCCCATCTCAGACTAGGCTTAACTGGATCCAGGAGCCAAGCCGAAACGAATGCTCTCTTTAATATACTGTTATAGAAGAGTCCGGCTTTAAAATAAACCGTTTTATTATCACTTTCTTTCGATTAAGTTTGTATTAGCAGTACGATTTACTAAGCGCTGCATCAAAGGCTGAAAATCTGGTAAAAGTAACAAAAAGGTTATACCCCATCTCCGGACCAGAAGAAACCTGGCCTTCCGAAAATTCAGGGAAAGTATACCCCATCTCAGACCAAAAGAGCAAAAATGGGACCCCATCTTCAGAAATATCAAGTTTGTTCTCTAGTAATTCATTCTCCATTTTTCATTGCAACATTAGAAGTTTAGCAGCTAATTTTGACTACCTTTTATAACAATGTTTGACGAGTTAAAACACTCTTTTGATGTTATTAGATTGTCTGAGATTAGATTCAATGTTGGAAAAGAGCATTATAGTAATACATCAATACCTGACTATAATTTCATCTCACAGCCCAGTAGTAAATCTATGGCAGGTGGAGTTGGATTTTATATTCATAAAAACCTACATGTAAGTTTTTATACAAGGGATGATCTAAGTGTGATTTCAGATGAATTCGAATCCCTATGGATTGAGATTGATGCGTCTATAAATAGCAAAAATATGCTCTGTGGTATTTTCTATAGACATCCAAGTTCCAAAATTGATATATTTCTTAACTCCCTCTATGCTAATCTTGATCTGATTCAGAAAGAGTCCAAATATTGTGTTCTTCTTGGGGATTTTAATATTAATCTGCTTAACTATGATTCACATGCCTTAACTGAAGACTTTATAAATACATTGAGTTCCTTTTTCTTTCAGCCTCGTATGTTACAACCCACTAGGATTACTTTTCATTGACACTTTTCATTAAGTGGGAACTTACTCTATGATATTTCTGACCATCTCTGTAATCTGTAGTAAATTTTGTGTACTCTCCAAAAAGGTCAAATTATCCAAAAGGGATTATTCAAAGTTTGATGAGACAGCTAGCTGTGATACAGAATTTTCAATCGGTTGATTGGGTTCAAACTATGTCTCATTGTATTATAAGGTCAATGGTATGTTCGATGTGTTCTTTTCAAAAGTCACAGAATTAGTTAATCATCTGTTAAGCAGTTATCCTCTCGGAACAGATTAAGTCATTAGCTAAGCCTTGGATAACACTTGCTATAAGAGTGTCACTTAATATTAAGAATAAATATTTTGACAGGTATCTTAAGACTAAATCTGAGTCAGATCTTTCAAAATATAAGATCTATAAAAATAAACTCAATCATCTAATTAGGTTAAGCAAAAGGCTATGTTACCATAACTATTTTTCTACTAATATATCTAATGCTAAAAACATTTGGAAAGGAATCAAACAAATTATAACCCTAAAACTTCATCAGTTAAATATCCCTAGTAAAATATTAAAAGACAAAGAGTTATAACCAATCCTAATGATATAGCTAATGAATTCAATCTTTACTTTGCCAAGAATGTATCCTACCTTGATTATCTAAATACCTCTCAACGAAATAGTTTCTATCTTTTTCCTATCACCTCTGAGGAAATTGAAGAGATAATTTCAGAACTTAAGATCGGGAAAGCAGTTGGTCCCTTCAGCATACCAACTAAATTTCTTAAAATTCTAAAATGTATTTTATCTAAACCTCTTGAGCTGTTATTTAATACCATATCATGTGACCTTTGCCGTTTGTGCTAAAACCTTTTTCACAGAATGTTTCCATATAGTGTTGTCAAATAATGCCATTTTCATGCAGTGTGACACTGTATTCTGGAAAAGAGAATTTTTTTACCATTGATAATATGGTTTCAATGCAAACTGCAGGCATGATTTAAAAGTGGGCGTGGCAGAGCACATGGTTGCCTGTATACCAAAGTGTTCATCACAATACAATCAACACAATGGGAATATGCACATCTCGTGGTTATTGCAAATCATTTCGATAAAGTTTAGCATTTGACCACCCCCCATACTTTAGGCCTTGGTTCTCAAAAACAGACAACTGACCTAGACAGAAGTGCTTTCATTTCTGCTCCTAGCTCCCGTATGGAAAGTAGTTTCGTATAGAAACTTGTTGTAAAAATTCATCGGCACATGTCCATGCAATGCAGTGATTTTCAATGAAAATAACCATGATTTCAATTTTTATGGTATAATGTTTGACCCTTTCATGCCCACATATGGAATTTTCCGTATTTTACTGGTTACTTGATTTGGGAGTTTCAGTCTGACAACGTTTAAAGAGCTAGGCCCTGAGATTCCCACAAACCATAATGTATAGACAAGTGATCCTAGTGAACTGCATTGGGCATGTTAAAAAAAGAATAATTTCATCTAAATCCTCCTTTCTTTGCTAAGTTAACTACAGGTTACATTATTTCATTTCAGAAAAAGACTAAAATAGCACTTCCAAATATAATTATTTCTCCTCAGATTCTACATTTTCTCTCAAAAATGCGTATTTCACATAACATTTAGAGTTTCATGTTTGCACTAACCTCACTTTCTGTCTCCCAACACCTAAACTTGCCCAGAACCAAGCCATTCTGTCCATAAGCACTTCACAGCAAGCTAAATTCATCCATAATGACCGCAAAGCATGCCGGGAAACCCTACCAAACAGCGACATGGCAGTTCCCCATCTTCATTCTTCAAAATATAGAAGAAGTCTAAAGCCATTTCGACCTAATACCTTCATATTGGAATCAATGGCAAGTAAATCTTGTCCAATGTTCCAAAAAAGCTATGATAGGTGGCTCCAGACCCCCATTTATAAAGCCCACGCTAAAGTGACAGAAGACGTCCTGGCCCATTCACGAGTGGCAAATGAGGTTCTTTCTCCGTCACCATAAACTGGCACAGACTCGGTTCTTTGAGAAAGTGCTGATTGAAGCTCTCATCAGACTTAATGATGTCCTCCAGCACTCTATAAATGGTGAAAAAGGATTAAAAAAGCCTGAAATTCTCTGTATTCCTCCAAACAAACCTCCCGCCAGCTCCGTTAAGTAATCCACAACTGCTTTCAAATGGCCGTCTAAAAACTTTGAGCCCCCAGTATTGTAGGTCAGTTGAAAATTCCATGGAAACAATGACTGTAGTTTACTTAGGGGGGGGGGGGGGGGGGGGGAGGGTTCTTTTCGGTCTAGAAATAGCTAAAAATTGGTTCCAAAAACTTGGGCCTGAAAGGGTTAATTTGTCCTTTAGTACAGGCACTGTCCCTGATGATTTTAAAATTGCCAGAGTAACTCAGTGTTTAAAAATGGCTCACATTTTATCATATCTAATAATTATCACCCAATTTCCCTTTTGTCAGTGTTTAGTAAGATACTTGAGACCCTTATGCACAATATATTAATTAAATATCTTGACAAAATTAAATGTCTTTATAATATTAAACAATTTGGCTTTCGCTCTAACCATTCAACCATCCATGCATTATTAGTAATGACTGATAAAATACGAAGGGCCATTGACAACAGTACATATTCTTGTGGTATATTCCTCGATCTAATTAAGTAAAGCTTTTATGATACTGTTAATCACAATATTCTGTTAAATAAGCTCCAAGTATTAGGTATTAGGGGCATTGCATTAGATTGGCTTAGATCCTATTTGAATAACCGTAAACAATTTGTTTCTATAGGTATAATGCTAAATCTGTTCAGAGAAATATATTTTGTGGGGTGCCGCAAAGAATCAGTCCTTGGGCCCCTGTTATTTTTATTATACATGTATATCGATGACTTTCCAAATTGCTCTAAAATCCTAGATTTCCATCTTTTTGCTGATGATTCAAATCTCTTCTATGCTCATAAAAATTTGCAAGATCTTGAAATCATACTCAAGCATATTAAGGCCTGACTCGCCTGTTAATTTGACGTATTTTTATTTAAAGGGAGGCTTCCATCCAATCTTTGTGAAACTCGGTAGGCTGATTTTTACCGGTATTTGTAACAATATGAACTACTTGTATCTTTCAAAGTGGTGTCACGTGACTTGAAAACGACCGTTAACGGTTGAAACCTTGGGACAAAAACGGGGTACGTAAAGTGAACTTAAATGAATCTTTTTTCTTCATTCTTCTATGACTCATAATAAGGGCTTGAACGATGCGCCTTTTAATCATGTCCAGATCGTAACAGAAGTAATTGATTAAAGGAAACAGGTCACGTGACATAGTAAAAAGTAAAATATCTTATAATATAAGCGACCGATACCACCTTAAAAGGCGCAAATGCAATGCAATTGTCATTTTAAGCAATGTGATAGCAAAACAAAGCAAAATTTTCCTGTGTAAACTTCCCCCATTTCAAAGAACTCGTTTTATGACGTCACCAACTGGGGAATGTCACGTGACACTAAATGAGACTTCCATCTGATTAAGAAAGTCAAATATTAGGTATTTTCATATTTTGGACAACTTACATATAAATATATCGACAGAGAATTGAAGATCTTTCAAATCTCTGCTGGGGGTCTGTTAAGGACGAAAATCCAGGCCTTAAGTTACTTGAGTAGTTAATAATGAACTACAGAAGGTTAATGATTGGTTGCGTGCTAACAAACTTTCACTGAATGTAGACAAATCTAATTTCATTATTTTTCATTCACGCCAAAAAAATTAAACATGATATATAACAATTACTATTAGTGGAAAGGTACTTAAGAGTCTAAACAAAGTACTAAATACCTTGGTGTTGTAATTGACTCTTAATTTAAGTTGGAAGTGTCATGTTCATGAAACTTCCAAAAAATTTGCTCGAAGTCTTGGCATTCTCTCAAAAGTTAGACACTATATTAACACTAATATAATGATTCAGCTCTATTACTTACTCATCTACACTTACTTCAAAAACTCATGAATAATTAATGAGCATTTTGTCCAATCAGATGAAGCAAATCAGTCACGTGCATGCTCCTTTATACCTGATAAAATTCATCATTCTAAAAGGCCCGCGGAGGGATTTGAATTCTGTCCCAGAGGGAAACGGGGTTAATGATTGAGACAATGGAATTTCTATTGATGTTTCAGCTTTCTCACTGAATTGCTAATTAGGATGAACGTTTTATATAAAGAATATTAATGAACATGAAATTTTATATAAAGTTTCATCCTAATTAAGAATTCACTGATAAAGACCCAAAGATAGCAAAAAGTACACGGAACATAAGGTACCTAGATAAAAAAATTTGCACTAAATTTACTAATATCAGCAGACTACCGAGATACACAGATAATATTTTTAAAATGAAGTTATCCAACTACCATTACTTGTTTACCGAGCCACTATTTAGTTCCAATTATTAAACCAAACTCAAAGCCGTAAAATTATAAAAACGTGCATTAAACTTACATATTTTCTGCCGGAGTCAAAAATTTAGAGCCTGCCGTCATGTCAGTCACATCGCTTTCCAAGTCTTGAACTTTATCGAGGTAAACCACGACACCAAATCCTTCAAGTGCAGATTCTTCTTCAGTGGATTGCGAAACGCCGCTTCAAACATCATAGTATGGTAATTTCTTCATGTCATTCCCTTGAGATGTTCGTAATTGCAGGCGGTGATTACTCGAATATTTTGCATGGCGTTGTGAATACAAAGGTTCAATGGTTCATTGAGTAACCATTCCCTTGAGATGTGCGTCTTTCTTTCATTGCATTCTTAAAGCGTTTTTGAAGCCGTTTAAAACACTCACAGCACGTGTTTTATCAAGTCTAAAAATTCTCGGGCTTCGCCCTCCAATTTTTAAACTTCATAAAACACTGCTGTTCGTGTTTTAAACAGTACTTAACTTATGGTTTAGTAGTTTGGGGTATTTCATATAAGTCCACTTTTCATTCAATAGTTGTTATTCAAAAGAGAGCCATCAGAATCATAACTTTCTCTAAATTTGATGTGCATACAAGTCCTCTATTTAAAAACCTTAACATGACCTTGTATTTCTTCATGTAGCCTAGTTAATGCACAATTATCATAACTGTACTCTTCCACTTATCTTTAATGACTTTTTTTACACCTATTAACAGAGTCCATAATAATAATACCAGACTTGCTTCTAAGTCTACTTATTACATACCAAGAGTTAGAACTAGTTTTGGTAAATTTAACATACGATTTCAGGGTGCCAAAATTTGGAACTCCATTCAAGATTACTTTAAAAAACTTAGTAGATTGTTTTTTAAAAGTAAACTAAAATCCTCCTTTGTAGCCTCTTACTAATTCCAGTAATTCTTATTAAGTTTCTGTTCCTTTCTCTCCCACTCCAGCATTAATGTTGCTAAACTGTATTTTCTTGCTTATTTTTTCATATTAGTGTATAGCTGTCTCGTACCTGACCTTATATACTCTACTATATTCTAATGTGTCACCTAGCTAGATTAGCTTTTTAGTTATTTCTAGGTGTCCTATACCCTTACCTTAGTCAGTGTTCTCGTATTATATTGTAAATCATGTATGTAGAAGGTATGAATAAAGTTTTTGTTGTTGTTGACCCAGAAGGCTAAAATCCCGACCCCATCCAGCGGCAGTCATCCCCGTACAGCGTTTGTATGGGAGTAACAACTGGTCCAGTCGACGCGTTCCATTTAAGGTGGCTCGCCTGGATTTTCCAGAGACGCACCATACCCACTTTGAGCGGCTGATACTCCGCTGTCAGAGCTCGGTCGGGCTAGCCACTTCACCCATTTACTATAAATAGAATAAACTTCCCATAATGTAAGTTTGTTTGACATCGGTGTTACCATAGCAACACAGCGTTGACGTCATGCATTTTACATATCATCAATTTTCTCGAAATCTAGACCTAAACTTTTAAAATGACCTAGTGTTCCTTGTAGTCTAAATGTGGGCCTTCAAGACTGCAAAGTTTAAAAAAATTGTATGGGAGCGTTTTCTAAAAAAATTGGGTTGAATATTTTCGTTAAAAAAATGAACAATTCGCCTTACTTCCTGTTTAGTCGTCGAGAACTGTATTTTCCGGACCAATTCAAGCGATGTTTTTAGCATATTTCATACCTGTGGCATACGACTACTTCCCATGAAAATTTCATTCCATTTGCTTTATTCGATTTCGGTTTATGGAATCATAAGTAATGTCATAAATATGCTCATTTTAGTCAAAATAGTAATGTATTTGCTAAGGAAGCTGTAATTCGAAAACTAGTCGATAATTTATTTATTTTAATCCTTTCACCTGAAATTCAACATGTACTACCCTGGCCCTGTAAATTTCAAGAGCATTGAATCATTTTAAGGGCGCGAAATAAAAACAAAAACATAGGGAACTTTTACATTCATCCACGCAAGCTTCACTGTTGTATCATTTTGTTGATAGCTTGTGTCTTTCCGAAATTTCTCTTTTGTCTAGATTAAACATACTTGTGTGCTTTTGAACTAACAAGTTTACCATGCACGCTTGCTACGCTTCACCTACTGCCGGAAGTCGCGCTCGTGCAAATTCTGTTCTTAATACAATGACATACAAATTAGTTAAACCATGAAGCAAGGCATTGCGGAATGATAATGTTGAATAATTGTGTTTTAGTAACAAGATCGGGAAAAAGTGCCCGTGACGTCTATACCACATTTTCTAAATACTAATTAAAAACGAGATTTTTGAATTAGAGATATTATAAAACGTTTTGTAAATAAATATTATTTATTATATTATATTATAAATTATAAATTATAAATTTATTACTTATATTATAACAGCGTTACAACTGGCAGCGTGACTATGATTTGCATGTCATTGTACTAAGAACAGAATATGCACGAGCGATCCGGCAGTAGCGAAGTGTAGCAAACTTGTTAGTCAAAAAGCACCCAAGTATGTAGAATCTAGACAAAAGAGAAATTTCGGAAAGACACAAGCTATCAACAAAATGATACAACATTGAAGCTTGCGTGGATGAATGTAAAAGTTCCCTATGTTTTTGTTTTTATTTCGCGCCCTTAAAATGATTCAATGCTCTTGAAATTTACAGGGCCAGGGTAGTACATGTTGAATTTCAGGTGAATGGATAAAACAAAATATTTATCGACTAGTTTTCGAATTACAGCTTCCTTAGCAAATACATTACTATTTTGACTAAAATGAGTATATTTATGACATTACTTATGATTTCATAAACCAAAATCGAATAAAGCAAATGGAATGAAATTTTCATGGGAAGTAGTCCTATGCCACAGGTATGAAATATGCTAAAAACATCGCTTGAATCGGTCCCGAAAATACAGTTCTCGACGACTAAACAGGAAGTAAGGCGAATTGCTTATTTTTTTAACGAAAATATTGAACCCAATTTCTTTCGAAAACGCTCTCACACAATCTTTTTAAACTTTGCAGTCTTGAAGGCCTACATTTAGACTACGAGGGACACTAGGTCGTTTTAAAAGTTTAGGTCTAGATTTCGAGAAAATTGATGATATGTAAAATGCATGACCTCAACGCTGTGTTGCTATGGTAATACCGATGTCAAACAAACCTACATTTTTGGGAAGTTTATTCTATGTCTAGTAAATGGATGAAGTGGCTTGCCCGACTGAGCTCTGACAGTGGAGTATCAGCCGTTCAAAGTGGGTATAGTGCGTCCCTGGAAAATCCAGGCGAGCCACCTTAAGAACTGGCCGGTCAGACTAGTCAGTTCGTGTAAATGGAAATTAAGCGCTCTTAGTTTCGTTGTGGCGAATGCGAAACAGTCTGCCGGTATAATTCTAGCGTTAAGACTAGAGGCAGTCCCTCGTGACATTGGACTTTATTCCCTGTAAATTAAACTTGAAAGATAACGTAAATACTTTAAGTAAGAAATCATAAATGTTCCAGAGACTTTGAGGAGCTAGCTAGGTAATGATATATCTATACCTACCATTTGTAATTAGATGCAAACCCATAATTTTTGGTAGTCAATCAATTATTTTCCTTTTCCAAATCTGAGCACTCTGGTAAACCAGTAGATGCTGTTTAGTAATTCAAGATTACAACTCGCAAAGTACGCTTGACCTCAGATAGAATTTAATATTAGTAATTACCCGTCCGTATAAATTGTTCACTGCTGTATCACTCTTCTCGCCTGTTTCTTTAATCTAAAAGTCTAATAAGTACACGAACTAATATCTGTGCCAACATATTTTAGCAATGCTGCAGGTGTATTACTGGTTAACTTTGGTTCTTTTAGCTGACGAATTGTATTTAAAGAAACGCCTTTCATCCATAAACACTTCGGCGCTGGAGTATTAGACCTTGAAGAATATTCAACACTGTGAAGCTCATCTTACCTCTTTTGTCCGATTCGAAATTCTCGATCGCTGTTTGTAGTTCCTCACTCCCTAGCCTCTTTGCGATGACTTTCAAGATTTCCACGTTGTTAACAGTGATCTTTTCATTATCCACGAGCTCATCCAAGAGGCCGTCGACATTGTAAATACGTCGTCTTGCTTTATCAGTAATGACGGGGCTTCGAATGACCTCTTTGAGCTCGTTTAAAGTTAACTTGCCTTCTGTGATAGACTTCTTAAATGCATTTTTTGTGGCAAGTAGAAGAAATCCAAAGTCAACTTCCAAATCATCACCACTCATTTTACAAGCTTTATCTGGTTGAATGATTCTTCATTTCGCAGAACGAGGAACGGAACTAGACACAACGGAATAATTTGCATACGGCGAATGCATCCTTCCGGGTGATCGGGCAGCAGTAACTGAGAACCGCTAGCTATGTTATTGGCTACCCAAACAATGACCTAACCCTAAACAATACAAACCTATTTGTCAACGGTCTCCCTCAGCACGTATACAGCTATTTCAACTAACGTTGTCTGGAAGAAGGGAATATGGCATTAGGGAATCAAGGACATTTTTAAAATGTCGGACGGCTGTACACAGCTATAACAATGTATAATAATACTGAAAAAAACAAGTTGTCCAGGTCGTAACTCAGTCGTACTAATGAATTCCTCAGTGCTTGCATGTGGGCAGGCGATCAAAATGCGGCAACAGAATGTCATTTTTTGACATAGTAGCTAAAAAAACTGAACCCTAACTGCCTAAAAAATACTGAACACCGACCCTGACTGCACCCAAATTACACTCAAATCCTGACCCTGATCTGCCCAAATCAGGTCAAAACCCTGACCCTACCTGCCCAAATTCCAAACCGAGCTCAAAACCCTGACCCACACCCGCGGCACATACATTATACGTCACAAACAGGAGTACCCCCCCCCCCCCCCCCCCGGGCTGGGAATACCCTAATACCCTATTCCATAATTCTCTATTCCCTATCTCCCAGACAACATTGTATGTATAAGCTGTATAAGAGATGAGGCGCATTTGTAACACTCTCTCTTCGCACCAGTCGAGCACAATTCTCGTTGCAATCCTACTACGCACAATGACAGAGAAAATGCCGAAAACAAAAACGTGGCCAGCGCTCAACCGTTCTTCGGTTACGCCGGCTGCCAGCTCTTCTAAAGCTCCCCCTCCACCACTACCATCTCCACCGGCTCGGAGAAAGAACTGTTAGAGATAAAATATCATTCTTTTTCTTTCCCTATTTCTACATTATCTGATGTGGGAAATTAAAGCATTCATCCTACGCTGTAGCAAAAGTATGTGTTGTTCCCGCCATTTCCGACTCATTCAGTTTCGCAAAATTTCCCTGCGCGCTCCTTTAGTCCTTGCATGTGATGGCATAATTGGCATGCAGCCTTAAAGGCGATTCTAATTCCCTCTTCTCTGGCTACCGGAGTTAAGGCTGTCATCTCCCGGGCTTATTTGTTCTCTTTCCAGCCGCCAGACTACCGTTTAACGTTTAAAGTGTTTATAAAACCAATTTTTTCATCTTTATTTTATTGCAGAACAATAAAGGTCATTCTTTTCTGATTACCAAGAGTATATTTATTTTTCAGTTTTGCCTTCGGAAAGGTGTTTTTTTTGCTATTCAAATTGACTGCTGTATGCTAAAAACTGTCCGGGGCCTGGAACCGAGTCTGCATTACAATGACGTCACTAAATCGCACCCTCATCGTTGCAGTGCACTCTGGAATGAATATCTCAGTTCCCAGATGGCCGCCCAATAACGACAATGGCAAACTGAGATAACCTGCTATATAAAAAAAACACGTCATCGATAAAAGTGAAAGACAGACAAATTGCAAGAGCCGGGATGTAAAATTGTCAACTGATCAAATCTTTTGCAGGAAACATAGTGTTTTCTTTTTTACAATTTCTGGTCAGCACAAGAGAAGTTAATCTGCACTCCATTATGATAGTGTTACGTTGAAAATGCCTGATGGATAAAGAAAGAGAAAGAGAAAGCGTTAGCTAATTAGTGGCATCTGAGTTGGACACGTGAGTTGAGGTTGCCGACTAATTCGTTGACACTAGTTATTGATTTGTGGTCTGATGAATTATATTTTCTTTATCCCAAGGAACAGTGCTCTGATGGCAGTGTTGCGTATCTTTTGAGAATCAGTTCGTTGGCATGGCCGCATGATCTATATACTCTTCCGAAATTCTGTGTTCTCAGTTGCAAGTTTATCGTCCTTTTTTCATTCAGTAACATTCAGGAACTTGTATTCTTTACCATTCACTGTTCTGGCTTCAGCATAAAACATGAATTTTAAAGTTATCATCGAGTTCTTGGAGAATCACTTCTTGTAGTTGTGTTGTACGTCACTTTCCAGTTCCAGTGTCGTTTAAAGTGCACCTAACGTTTATTTTGTTATCATAAATATCTATTCTATATCAAGTTTTGAGTACTTCTATGAAGAAAGTTATGGTTTACAGAGAATACTCTATGTCCTATGTTTGGTCTGCCTCGGCGGCAAAGATAAACACTGGTATAATCAACTAAAGTCGATTAATTTGAGGTATGTTAACCGCCGTGAAAAGCGAGTAGCAGCCGACGTTTCGAGCACACCGAGCCCTTCGTCAGAGCAAAAGAGGACTCTTTTGCTCTGACAAAGGGCTAGCGCTCGAAACGTCAGCTGCTACTCGCTTTCCACGGTGGTTAGCATACCTCAATCGACTTTAGTTGGTTATACCGGTATTAATCTTAGTGGTTTGGCCTTGGCCGCTATAATAAAATATAATAGATGGTTTATTTTACGTCGAAGATACAGGAGCCATTACCGGGTCTCCCAAGCCAAAGGCTTATGTTTGAGTATTCCGACGAACTCCATGGTCGAATTGGTCGAATGCTTTATGTTTCCAACAAAGGCCGTGACCCTTAAACATTGCATTCCTTTGCAACCTTTCGAATAGAAAACCTTTCACTTTTGACAAAAGTTAAGGCACGATTAATTTCATTGTCGATTTTCATACTGAGTACAATTTCTACTAATGCTCTTCAAATGTCCGTCTTTATGTTATTGAAAAATGGAACATTGCTAACATTTATAAAGACATGGAAATCACCAAAATAAATAAATCATGACGCTAAGTGAAAATATTCCGTGAGTGAATATTCCGCAGCGTTGGACATGAATAGCACACGTCTACCGCACCCCCTCATTTCAATGTTGGATAAAATTAGAACAACCGGCTATACTACTCTTCCCAGTAAACTGCGACACCCGAAGGTTTTTTTACGGCCCACGTGATGTGAATATTCTGATTACTGTTTGTTGATTTCTTGTCGGCAGCAGTTGTAGACTTTCGACTGCCTTGTTGATTTCAAAGCCTGGGAAAAGAATTGCTTCTCGCTCTTGTTTATTACTAAACGCGGTATTTCAAGAAATTTGAGAAATGATAAGCCAAGAGCTCGCTAATCGTTGGAGAGGCGGGGCTTCAGATTCACGCAAGACAGACGGCTCGATTTTTTTTAAGTGCTATTTTCTACGCTTTCGATTTTCAACCAAAATAGAGTTTTAAAAAAGCAATTTATTCGATTTGTGTTTTTTTTTTTACAAAATGTCAATTGATATCGCAGCTGCAAAAGGGTATCGGGGATTGGGAAATTTAAAAAAGAGAGCTCTTGACGGCGTTTCCCGCACATCTACTAGGATTGTGTTTTCGCCTTTTCACAGAGAGCATGATAACGTTTGAACTAAATCGAATTTTCAAATTTCCCGACACTCTCTGAATTTCTAACGAGACCTGAAACAACCATGGGGGCTGATCAAAGCCAGGTCCCGGCTAATCCACAGATCGAATTTGAATTTAGCGTGTTGGCTTTTGCGGAGGGAGGAAAACCGGAGAACCGGGGGAAAACACTCGGAGCAAGGGCGAGGTACCAACAAACTCAACTCACATATGGCGCCCCATCCGGGAATCGAACGTGGGCCACAGAGGTGAGAGGCGAAGCGCTTAACCACTGCGCCACCCTGGCTCGGTTTTGTAATACGATTCTTCTGAAATGCGACAAAGCAAACAGATTTTAAAACTAGATCGGAGAAACGGGATGGCGGAAAATTCGAGATTTTCAAAGAACTCAAAACTTTTTATGTATTCTTGTAGCCAATTTCCTTAAAATGATACATGGATGATTTATCTACGATGTTTCCTCGATGCGCTACATAATTTAGACTGGAAACGCACCCTGAAGGTATCTGGTAACCTTAAACAAGCGGGAGGTCTAACACAACGAGTCCAGCGAGGTCAATACACGACCGAGGTCAACAGTTGTTTTGCTGGACAAGTTTCACGAAAACGTGTACAGTGTAACAGGGGCTCAAGTTCTTCAGTATTAATCGACTGAGCGGGAGGTCTAACACAACGAGTCCAGCGAGGTCAATACACGACCGAGGTCAACAGTTGTTTTGCTGGACAAGTTGCACGAAAACGTGTACAGTGTAACAGGGGCTCAAGTTCTTCAGTATTAACCGACTGAGCGGGAGGTCTGACACAACGAGTCCAGCGAGGTCAATACACGACATATACAGGATACCGACCAAGCTCGGTTAATAACATGTTTATTATATGGCCATTTTAATAATATTGCTGGATTTTTTTCGCATTGTCAAAGCGCGCGTGTAACACCACAGGCAGCCCAATCTAATGATTTTTACAAGGAATGATCAAAAAAGTCATAAAATCTTACCTGTGTGTTGTGAAGTTGTTCCTCTTCGTCACTGATGTGTTTATTTCTGGTTTGAGGCACTTCTGGGCTTTTTCCCCCCTCCCCTATATAAATATTGTGAAGGCAGGAAACACAAGTCGCCATTAGTCCATGTGGCGACTCTTCGATACCTCGTAATTCTCGGAAAATCCAAACTTTCAGCATTTTACCTCCATAAAGCCTTTCTTACATTCCTCTAGCACTCATTTAATCGATCCATCGCTAGTTTCCTCGCTTTCTAAGTACTCAAATGCGACGGTTTCTGCAGCCAACCTAGCAATGAAACGATCCGGGGTACCGTCGGCGTGACCTTTTTTCATGGGCTGCCTGTGCTAGTTGCCTGTGGTTGAACGTGGCTTTTCTTCGGAAGCAGTGACGAACGAGTGGCGAATGAATCCAACACCTCCGGATTTGGAGAACGAAGTCATTGTGCTCAATCGACCAATCGCTGAACGGTGAAATCTGCAGGGCAGACCCACGAACTTTTCAGCAAACAATAGGTGAAGTAAATGTCAAATAGAAATGTAGTCGATTTCTTGATTTAGTTTTCTTCAAAAGCTGTTTCAAATGTAAAATAATCAAAAACGGAACTGTCCAAGGTAAGTTGTACAATAATTTGTTATAGACGATTATGTTGAACTGACTGCAATATGAGATTGAAAAAATACGTCCGTGTAGCGGCTAGAATACGGTGTGACAAATAGGTCAGTGGGAACTCGTATTAACCCTTATCTTTCCTGGAGTCTAACAGCTGAGCAAAGAGCAGTTAGAACTGCCGAAGCGGGACATATTAGGGACTTTAAGCAACCAGGCGACGGCAATGACTACGGGACGTAGAAAAGTGCCTTTCTCCCGAAATTAGGTGTCTACTATTCCCTTGTTCACCTTGAATTGTTTTTCGCAACCAGATTTTCGAAAAATATGACCGAGTATAGAGTTCGGTTCACGCCGAACGAAAAACGGAACAATTAAAACGTACAATTTTGGGTTTTCACGTTGTGTTTTTGCAGAGAACGGTGGAAATGTAGGCGACTGCGTGAATTTTCACGTGCAGCTATTGTATTTTGTTATTAAGGCTATTGTTTTATGCCGTCATCGAAGACGTTGCCGTCGTGTTTTGCTTAAAGTCCCTATAGACCTTTGCACGTTACGTCATAGTCGCCATGTTGGTGTACAGTTAACAATAGATTCTTCGTTAGCTTCTTTTGTACTGTACACCAACATGGCCGCCATGCCCTTTGTCACTGATTTGAATATCTGGGGATTGAGTGCAAACCATCTATTAATATCCTGTTGAGTAAACGAAACTGTAACGCGTCTGAAAAGCCTTGGACGAAATGTTGTAGTGGTGTGTTCTAGTGGCATTTCCGCTACTGTATTTGACGATTCAATGAAAAGTAAAACTGTCCATTCCCATTAAGCTCTTCTAATGGCTGATATGCCTTCTGTTCTGCATATTTCACCGTTCAGCGATTGAGCACAATGACTTCGTTCTCCGAATCTCCTCGAAAAACACGGAGGTGTTGGATTCATTCGCCACTCGTTCGTCACTGCTTACGAAGAAAAGCCACGCGGTTCAACCACAGGCTGCCTGTGGTTCAACTAGCACAGGCAGCCCCTGAAAAAAGGTCAAGTTGACGGTTACATGCTAGGTTGGCTGCAGCAACTGTCGAATTTGAGTACTTATAAAGCGAGGAAATAAGCGATGGATCGATTAAATGAGTGCTAGAGGAATGTAAGAAAGGATTTCTGAAAGTTTGGATTTTCGAAGAATTAAGAGGCCTCAAAGAGTCGCCACGTGGACTGATGGTGTCTCGTGCTTCCTGCCTTCTCGATATTATATAGGGGAGGGAAAAAAAGCCCAGAAGTGCCTCAAACCAGAAATAAACACATCAATGACGAAGAGGAACAACTTCACAACACACAGGTAAGAGGTTTATGACTTTATTGATTATTTTAGTACAGTTTTAGATTTTTCTAAAAATGCCCATTCATTCCTTGTAAAGATCATTAGCTTGGGCTGCCTGTGGTAACACTCACCTGGCTTCTCAGTACTTTTACTAAGTTTGAGGGATGCGGTAGCTGTGTTGGGAAGCGTGCAATCGTGTTTTCAGTTTTCCATACATTGTCTGTAAAAACGAGTCAAATTCCGCGTGAAAATTTACAATGCATGGAAAACTGAAAACACGATTGCACGCTTCCCAGCACAGCTACATTCGATTCCTCAAATTTCGATATGTTAATCTTTTACCTGGTATCTTAAGTTTGTATCTGAAGAATATTTCAGAAATTCGATTTTACGGATTTTATTTGGCATCGCATTCCCATCGATTCCCATACAAACACTGTATTTCGCGCTATGTTTGCACCCCTTTCAAAATGTCGGAATTTACCGCGAACTGGTCGACTATTCTTGACTTATTTTGGTTACATTGCGTTTGAATAGTTATGTTTGAGTTTTAGCAGTAGTTTGCAAAAATCATAAAGTCCGTGTTGTATCGGAGATGGAGTAGATTTCGTATGAGTGGGAAAAACTACGGCATGTCCGCAACCGTGCTTAACCGTGTTGTATCCGTGCTGTACCGTATTTCTGTGATTTGATTGGATCAGCAGGACAAAAACAATGGAAACCATTTCAATGTCACGGCATGCCGTACGCTAACCGTCTGTTGTTAGTGCTGTACGTAGTTTGTCCCACTCATACGAAATCTGCTCTATGTACTGCTACAACACGGTCTCTCAGTTTGTAAATAGTACACATAACCTTACAAATTATATAATTTTCTCAACATATAGCATAACATTGTATCAACTCGGAGGGAGATGAATATGAATACTGCATTGGAATAGCTTGGCATGCATACGTTACGAGTTGTTGTATATCGGCCAATTATTAATTTCGCTTTAAAAAACAAGTATGCCGCTAAATTGAACATGTTGGCTGGTAAAAACATTCTGACTGTACCAAAGCAACAAGAAAACAATTGAAAGTGTTTTGAACATTGCCAAATTTTGTTGTTGTGTTTCGGCCAATTGTTATATTCACTTTTATAAAATAACTTACATAGAACGCGCGTTCTTATCGACTGAAAGTCGTGTTTGTAAGAGAGATGATAGACACAATTTGTTTCTTTGAACTTCACT
The DNA here is from genome assembly GCA_030867875.1 of Actinernus sp. WN-2022. Lineage (NCBI taxonomy): Eukaryota > Metazoa > Cnidaria > Anthozoa > Actiniaria > Actinernidae > Actinernus > Actinernus sp. WN-2022. Next base: position 59,706,745 of record JAOWCC010000577.1, on the reverse strand, counting down.
TTTGTATTTTGGAAGACACCATTGAAACCTAATTTACAAACAAAAGTAACCCCACGGAAGGGGTAAACAAAACTGTATACGTAATGATTCCCGATAGCTCAACGTCGGCAAAGAGACCGATATTTGCAGAGCTTGAGACTGAGGATTTGTGCGAATTGTACAAAATGCTACCGCTCAAAGTACAAATAACTCTACTATAGTAGAAGGTGAGAAATATTTGCTGGCAATTTTTTTAGAATTTCTAAATGAAAAAAGCACCGACCATTTTAACTTTAGTTGCAAATCAACATAAGTTTAATCTTATATATAGTCAATCACTACTGTGAAACTATCAATATTGTGTTCATGTGTGATCTCAAAAAAGCCTTCGATACCATAGGCCATGGCATACTTTTGGAAACATCAAGAAGCTATGGTATTGCCCAGTCTTTAATTGAATGGTTCAAATCTTACTTGCAACCAACACCTCACCTAGAATGTATGGGGATGGAACCAGTATTACTGTCGCCGCAACAAATGCAGAGGAACTCGAAATCCTTTTAAAGGATGTGCTAGATAACATCTTGTTCCGCTTAGAGCGAATAAACACAGTCTTAATATCACTAAAACCGAATTTATAATCATTGGCTCCCGACTAAGACTTGCGACGCAGGATGGGGATTCCATCCGCATAGAAATCAATGGTGATCGAGAGCATTAAAATAGTCTACTCTACTAAAACCTTAGGCGTTATTGTCGATAAAAATCTTTCTTGGAGGGAAAACACAAATAGGTTCGTCAAGAAAATCTCTGCAGCCCTGGGTGCTATTAAAAGAATTCGACATTTGATTAACGGAAATACAGGCCAGAACATTTACCGTGCAATGGTTGAGCCATATTTTGATTATTGTAGTTGTGTTTGGGATGGCCTGAGTCAGGACCTCTGTGATAAGCTGCAAAGACTACAAAACTGCGCACAGAATCTAAGAACTAATTATCTAAATAAATGTATTTCATACAGCGGCGCCCAAATGTGGAATGACCTAAATGAGAAACTGCGCATATCCAAATCAATTCAAACAAATGTGATCGATGCGCTATTGTATTTTAGACAAAATTGTTGTTACTTTTAACATACTTACGACGAACACACAGCTATCTTGTAAACCAGTTTTTCATCGCCTTTTGGCTTTGTAGTCGTATGCGTTGTTTGGCCTTGTTTTGCTTTTCTTTTTTCTTTGTTTTCCAAGCTAAGGGCATCCTGCTTGCTTTTTTGAAGGCATAAGGCCAACAACCGATGGAATTATGGAATTATGTGTGGAAAAAACGTTTCTCAATAAACGTAAACATTGGTATATGAAATAAATGTAATATTATATGCGCCAGCGTCGTTACGGGCGAGTGAGCACTTGTCATGTGTTTATTGATCTGCTGTCAATCAAACGGAACCTTTTACTTCTGGTCAAAAATTTCCTTTTGGTATTTCTCCGTCAACATTAATTTTTATTCAACGGAGTTTTTGGTATATGAGACACTACTACTAAAACTACATTTCTGTGCGAAAATAATTTTCCCCATCTTTTTCGTTTTGAAGGTATCCGGTAACCTTAACTCCTACAATTACTATTATTACCGTCTGGCCTGTAACGCGGCTATATCATTGTAATTTATTACTCGGGCCAGGCCTTTGGCCGGCTCGAGTCAGAAATCGCAAGTCTTTTATTTTTTGTGTCGAGGTATTTCGCCATCAACCAATCATAAATCACTGTGCACGTGGACAGAAAGCACTGTGCACGTGGATACTGATAGACTTCGGAAATACGAAGAGTTGGAATGCAAGCAAAGACGAAAGTGTTTTGTGCCATTTGTAGCTGTTATTTGGCTAAAACCAAGTTACTTTGACTGAAATGCTAATATGTTGAGTTTTTCTAGGGCTGACAAAAGTTTTACGGACATTAGAGGGATATTTCGCACATTTTACGACAAGATAACTGGCGCTCCTGAACGCATGTGGAAGTAAACAAATGATGTAAACTTTACCAGCTTGTAGTAGTGTCGTGTTTATTTGTGCCTTTTAAAAATAATGGCTTAAATAAATAGTAAATGGCCAAATTTTTCAGTTCGGATCATGTTTACAATCTAAGCTTATGTAGTTACGACTCCATTGTCAAATGGTGTTGTAAACCATAGTTAATAGAGTGGAATGGTTATGAAACCCGGCAAACTTCAAAGGGGCTAACAAAGGCGCTGCGATTTATGTTGGAAGGGGGCAAGACAAAAGATTGTGCAGGGTCATAGTTCATTAGCGTCCCCTGAACGACTGAACTCACACGTTTCTATTGGCTGATTGATTAACACATTGGAATTTCTATTGTGTTTTGTGCAGGGTCACGGTTGAAAAAAGCTAACAAAGACATATAACAAAGAAGGTCGCTGGGTTTCATAACCATTCCACTCTATTAACTATGTGTAAACTTGACATGATCCCTCATCAGTTCTTTGATATGAAGCCAGCTTAGTACCTCGTCTCGGTAAGCGTCAGGAGTGCTTTTAAATATTGATATGAGTATCTTCTTGTTTAATATTTGTTTCTGTTAAAAGTAATGGCATCAAATACAGCAGTAAATAGCCCAATTCCTGTTGTAGGCCTTGCCCAACGTCGGTATTTTCACTCAGTCACTTCATGACATAGTAAGAATTGGGGAAAGCCGAGTGATCGACGAAAACGAGTGGAAATTACGTACGATTCGTTATAAATTTCAGCCTCCTGCAAGATGTAGAAAATGAACACTAGCCCTAATATTGGAAAATTCACCACTCTACTCGAAAATGAAACTGCATGCAGATCTAGATAGATGACTTTATTTATTTAGAATGACCAGCTCTAAACATTCACAAGGGGTATCTATAGCTATTATTAGCTAAATGAAAAGTTACATGTATTCCACAATATAATAGCACCTGTGCTAGGACAGTGAAGTTAGAAATAATATTATCAGTTCATTAATCCTACTGAAAAGCAAATGATTTATAAGAATGTTGAAAAGTATGGGTTGGTTAAACCCTGCTAAAAAGAATTGTTTTCTAAAATACAAAAAAACTCAATTAATATTTGTTATATTTTTGAGCAAGTTAGTTCAGAGAGAGTGTTATGTTAAGTTGATTTATTATAATTACTGGGAGCAGTTGTGATAGGCCTTTTGCAGAAAACAGTCATGTCCTGGTATAATACTTTGTGAACGAATTAATTGAGCTTGTGGCCTGTGGCCATGGGAAAGACATTGCCATGGATGCTGGATGGCAAGCTATCTTTAAAAACGCTGTGTACAAAGATTGGCAAGCGATTAGAAGTGGAAAATAGCATTTACAAACAGGTTTTGCTAAAAACACTACTGATCTCGTACAAGTGCCTTTAAATATATGAATTAAGATTTGTTTGCCATCTAGTACAACCATGTGATTGCATTCCTACAGAAGGTGATTCCCATTATATATAAATGATCATGAGCATGAACAGTGAATCAATAGACCTAGTTAGCTTGCTTGTTTGTTATACCATTTCAGACCACCTGACTTCCTTCAATAATGCATTTTTATTTTTCTGTATCCAAGAGGAAATGTACCAATTTATATAATTCGAAAACAAAGCACTGAATCTTCTGGAGAACTATCACGTGGTTTGAAATGGGGCAACAAACAGGCAAGCTGACGACTTCTATTATTTGCCTACCCTAGCACAAACCATGTATGACACAAAAATATGTTGGAACTCCATGAACTACATGTATTCACCTATTCCTAGGTGGCCCGAGTTAAGGCCACTCAGGGCCTCTTGTTTAACATAAGCTCTCTAGATGAGCTTCTATGCTCTTAGAGCAAATGTTAAGCCTTAATATTGTTTAAACAAAAAAAAAAAAGGTGTATCTGTGTTTCATGAAAAACAAAGAAAGTGAAATTTTGAATGCCTTCTTGAAAATATAATGGCTCTATTTAAATTTCTAAGTCAAATCATTCATGTTAGGAGTGCTTAATCTTGGTTAAGCTTTTGCCTGGGATATAAAAAGTCAGAAAATGTATCTGAACAAGTTTGAAATTGTAAAACATATATGGGAAACCCGGCCATAATATACATCCATATTGTATTATATAACAATTTTATCGTATATTGATTATACTACTGTCATTAACCATGTTCTTTTATCCTCAATTAATATCTACATATCATTCTGTAAATCTGTTTGCTATATTTACGTGGTCGAATCTCAAATTTTAGTTTCTCTTATTAAAATAAATTATGATGTTATTTTAGGAAATTCACTTCGTGCCATGAGCTGCGTTGCTGTAGGTCGATCGTCTTTTCGCCTGTTGAATAACAAAGAAGACAAAACAAACTTTAGAGTACAAGAGTACATTGATCCTAAAGAAAGGACTATCAAATATAGATTCCCTCATTTATTACTGTTACAAAAGATATATACTTTTATTTAAAACAGGGTAATCCCTTTAGTAAAATTACGCTGTTATCAATAGGAGCCCTAAAATATAGCAAATACATAAAAGATACAGCCATTACATAAATGTAAGGACGATTTGAAAGAACTGAATTGAATGATGAATTTAAAACTAAAACAATTCTAATTCAGGAACTATTTATATATGATGACTATCTAATTCTAAAATTACAGTGGTATCAAAATAGAAATTAAGCAGCCATGATTTTAATTATTTGTTGCACACTCAGTTCTAATTCTGGGTGAAGTAGAGCACTCGATCTGCCTCGTTACACATTTTATAATACAAGCTAAGAAATGTCTGCCATTTGATTGGTTGAGAGCAGTGGTATTTCAGTGTAATATTGACGGAGCACGATCAAGCAGTGAGGGAATTGCCCCAGAATTGTTTTTGCTCGTATTATAATTATTTAATAACATGGTAACGTTACGCGGCTCGCCCTCCAATACATTTTCTAACTAGTTTATAAACGTGTTTATCTCGTCTAGCTTCTAGTGTATCATATGCAAGGGCTTCTAGAACGTTTTCAATTTTTCATGATAATGCGTGCAGTTCATCTTTCCAATTTGTCGAATCAAACTGAGTTGACTTTCACGCAACAGTTCCAGACTGTATCACAATAATCGAGAACTGGTATAGTATAAACGATGTATAGATCTATAACACCTGCAGTGTTCATAGTCAAATTGTTTCTAAAGGGATTTAGCATGCCTACTCTCTTTCCTGCTTTACTTAAAGTGCATATGAAGCGAAAATGAAGTTGATCTAATGTTAAAATGTTTTCGAAATGAGGAATAATAACATTTTCCGTTTGTCAACATCTAATCTCGTTTCAGAGATATTCAGGTTTTTGTAATATTCAAATGAGATGACCTGTGACGTCATATTGTTTCACAGCCTGGAGACAAATTACAAAATGAAGAACATCTCTGCAGATATTGATTAAAAATTACTGAAACTTTGCACATGTATGACATTATGGAAAGTACACATCTTTGTGCAAATTATGGTGTTGCCATGGAAACTCTCATGGCCCCACGCACCTTTCACCTTGAACATAAAATTTCAATTTCTTTCCTTGTTACAAAAAATAAGTTGCTTAAACTACTCACATACAATGCCTACATTGTTCCAAATCTTATTTTGGACCCACACCAAAAAAATTGTGTTGACAAAGGAGAAATTAGGGAAGTTTGTGTTATTTGAAGTGGAAGGCTGGGGCCATAGTGTTTCCATGGCAACATCATAATTTGCACAATGATGTGTATTTTCCATAGTACCACATATGTGCAAAGTTTCAATAGTTTTTATCCAATATTTGTAGAGATATTCTTCATTTGTGATTTGTCTCCAAGGCTGTGCAAACAATATGACGTCATATGTAATCTCATTTGCATAATACAAAAACCTGAATCTCTCTGAAACAAGATGAGATATTGACAAATGGAAAATGTCATTATTCCTCATTTCTAAAGCATTCTAAAATTAGCTGAACTTAATTTTCGCTTCACATGCACTTTAAGACGTGTTTGACAAGATCAGATAATTCCATGATAGAGTTTCGTCCAAGACGACGCCCAGATAGGTGTACTGTCAGACGCGCTTTATGAGATTCCCGTTAACGGAAACAGCAAAACTTGTCACAGAACATAGTCTTGCTTCAGATGTGATGTAGCAGGGAGGCCTTGAATGGCTCTCCGAAGTTGTGTTATTTCAGCCAATCAATTTCTAGAATCAAACATTGTTTTGGTTAGCTATTCATGATTGCGTTTACTTTTCCTCCTGATTAGTAATAGCATTATATGTTCATAAAAGCTTGAAGATGAAGATCACGTTCCTCTGTGGCTGTAAAAGTCATGCAAACAAAAATATATAAAACGCACCTGAAACAAAGCAGCAGAAATTCCTTGGCAAGCTCTGAGCACTGTTCAGGGGGGTGGACGTCAAGGTTTATTATTTTGTACATGGCTGGTGTAAACGGAATGTTGTCACAAAGAAGAGGAGGCTTCCCAACGAGCATCTCCACCACCGTACATCCAACGCTCCTAGAAATAGCGTTATATCATTTAAACCTATTTCAAAAAGGTTGTGCTATCAAAATCAACATGCAACAAGCCAAGACAAAAATAATATTGTTTACTTTGTGATTGTAATACATTTATTCGTATGTGCATGCGGTCAGTGTATTTTTAGCAACATTAAAGACTACGGAGCCGGTTTGTGAATTTAATTATTAGTGCACCCAAGATCATAAAGTATTAATCCGAAAATAATTGTATGGACCCTTTGCACGTTACGTCACAGCCGCCATGTTGGTGTACAGTTGACAATAGATTCTTCATTAGCTTCTTTTGTTCTGTACACCAACATGGCCGCCATGCCCTTTGTCATTTGAATCTCTGGGGATTGAGTGCAAACCATCTATTCATAAGTACCCGAGAGGAGAAGGAGCGATCGCAAAATGTTTGCGAAGGTATGATTTTCTCTCGCAGTCACGTCGAAAATCGAACGTCTTAAAGTGTTTATGAAACCAAATTTAGCATCTTTATTTTATTGCACAATAATAAAGTTCATTCTTTTCTGATTATCAAGAGTATATTTATTTTTCAGTTCTGCGTTCGGAAAGGTCTCTTTTTCGCCATTCAAACTGACTACTTTATGCTTAAAACTGTCCGGGCCTGGAACCGAATCCGCCATTACAATGACGTCACTGTGAGGACTCGCAAGTGACAATTCCTAAATATGATCATGTAGGACGACATGCATTTCTACAAAAAATACAATAGAATAAAGCACAATACAATTCAATACAAAAAATAAAATACAGTAGAACGCAACACATTACTTAACAAATAAAAGAAGGTTCTCCTTGTTCATAAAAAAAATATTGCACGCTCGAGGTCTTGAAAAACTGCGGATGCATGAGCAGAACGCGGGTACATTTAGCAGCATTTCAAGACCTCGAAAGTACATTATTTTGTTATAGAACAAGGAGAACCATCTTTCATTTGTTTTATAATATAAACTTCAGTCTAGACGAAGGAAAGTAAGCTATCTAATTTTAAGAACCCACATAAAAATCTAACTAAGCAAATAAACTGACTACAGCGAAAACTCCATTTTACTGTACTTGACTTGTTTACAAAATTCCTCGTCGCTGATTGGTTCAATTCTGACAGCTTGACATTGAAGATCTGAAAGCTCGTTTCTTATTGGATGAAATAACCTGCTATAAAAATAACATGTCGGCCGCAAACGGAACTGATCAAAACTGTTGCAGGAAGCACAAGCTAAGTGCTTTCTTTTTACAATGTATGGTCAGGGGAAGTTAATCTGCACATTGTGATAGTACTGAAAATGCCTGATGGAAAAACATTCATAGAGAAAGCGTTTATAAATATAGCGAATTCTGAGACTGAGTTACGTGAGTTGAGGTTCCCGACTATATTTTCTACAACAACTGCATCGTTGTCAGACACTGGCTATTTATTCTGTGGTCTGAAAAAATACATTTTCATTATCCCAAGGAACAGTGTTTAACTGCTACTCTAATGGCAGTGAGTTGCGTAGCTTTTGAGGCTCAGTTCGACTATACGGCTTTCGAAATTCTGGGTTGTTTGCAAGTTTTATCGTCCGTTTTTCATTCAGGAACATTCAGGATCCTCTTAAACGAATTTCTACAGGAAACCAGAGAAACCCTATATTGTATTCTTTGCCATTTACTGTTCTGGCTTCAGCATAAGAGTACAGGAGTATTAAAGTTATCGTCGAGTTCTTGGTGAGTCATTTCTTGTAGACGTAGTTCTGTTGTATCGTGTGTTGTAAACTGTGAATGAGTAACACTGTATATTAGAACTTCAAAGTCCATTATTGTATTTTGGTGTAGGATAAAGTTAAATACGGGAAGAAAACCAAGGCCACCAGCCACACAATAACTTCCAGCTCCTCGCTTATTTTTAGCTTTCTCTGAAACATTCTCGCTGGAGTCCGACATGTTTGTAACGACGAGTCCTCACAGTGACGTAACGCAGCACATTTGGCCGCGCGGCAAACCGGACAGTTTTTAGCATAAAGTAGTCAATTTGAATGGCGAAAAAGAGACCTTTCCGAAGGCGGAACTGAAAAATAAATATACTCTTGATAATCAGAAAAGAATGAACTTTATTGTTCTACAATAAAATAAAGATGCAAAATTTGGTTTCATAAACACTTTAAAGGTAGAGAATGGATACACTTTTTCCATAACGTTGCCGACATAACGTAATAACATATTTGAATTTAACGTCGTACTCGCAAACAGTTTTCGATCGCTCCATCGCAGACTGTGCATATATATGCATTAGAACAACTACGTCTATATGGAAAACATGCTACTTGACGTCATATATTACCATATGTCTGACTTCTGGTCTGGTTCTTCGTTTGAAATGGACTCTGGACTCATCCAGTAGCAAGTTCCGAAACACCCTTCACCAGAAGAACTGTGTCTACCTGTCGTGGTGGCCAAACCCTAAAACGTAAATTATCAACAATTACATCTGAGTCCTCTGACGTAAAGGGAGGGGATGAGGGAATTGATGCTACCCCTTTTCTTGGTGTTTGTTTGTAATTGATAGCAATGTTTCCTTACAGTTTCAGACATCCGTTCTGAAAATGTGGACGATATCAGTCGATGGAGGAGGGGATTGAGATTTATTCATTAGTAGGTACATGTAGTTCTAGAGAAGGTTTTTTTCAATATGACAATACAGATATAACAATATGTCTAAAAATGGATTACCTACTGTATACATTCACATAATTGGATATTTTTTGCAGAAAATAACGGCTGATATTTTAAGAGTACGTATTGTTCCGAGCCAGCGCCGTTACTATTATATTACACGTTTTAGCAACACTTAAACTTACCCTCATGTCTTTTGAGATCCCAAAATCGCTGATTTTGATGATTCCCTGTTTGTCCAAGAGGATGTTTCTCCCTTTTTGATAACAACAGTAAAACGTATCATTTGTATGGTCACTTACCGCATCTAGCAGCAGAACTAGATTCTCATACCCTAGCGTATAAACATTAATGAGTGCAACGCTTTCTTATACTTCTTAGCATAGTTATACTTTGTTACCTACTTCTTACTTATCTGCTTACTGTACATCGTCACCTCTAACCTTTGATGTGAATGATTCCCTTCTCGTGAAGGTACTCCATACCCTTTAATATCTACCAGGTGAACCGTCTGGTGGTCTGTTAGTCTAACGGACCATTCTTAGCTATACTCTCTTACCTACTTCTTACTTATCTGTTTATTGTACATTGCCTCTAACCTTTGATGTCTCTGTGAATTATCCCATTCTCGTGAAGGTACTCCACACCCTTCAGTATCTGCCAGGTGAACCGTCTGGTGGTCTGTTCGTCTAATGTACCATCCTTAGTTATCAGCTGATAAATGGATCCCTATCAAAACAGAAAATAAAACCTCAGCGTAGATTGTGACGATTAACATGGTGGTTGGGTTGCTTGTTATCCAGAAATTTAAAAGTAAATAGAGTATATTTTTTTGTAATAAATGCATAAATATATCGGTGTTCTTCTTGTCAGTTATTCTTCTCTTTTTTCTGATCTTTTTCTGATGTCTAAGAGTAACCCAGTGTTCAAGGTTGGAAAAATACTGAGTTAAATCACTAAGGTTAGAATTCAGGTTTAATGTACGAACGACGAAAACATTTATTTGCCGAGATGCCCTCACAAGAAAGGATTATTATTATTATTTTACTTTTAGGCAGACCAGAAAATGCCCATCTGAATCTATCCATCACAATTACAAAATTCGGTACGAAATAAGTGATAACTGTGGGTTGTTTAAAGAAAAGAAATGTATTGCTCCTTACCCCTTGTACGTACTCCATCAGCATGGCCAGTGTGGTGTTGGTCTCTTTTGTGGCGTAATATCTTACTATGAAGTCATTCTTCAAAGTCCTCAAGATGCTGATCTCTTTCTTCAATGCCTTCACGTACTGTAATTTAATCAATCCCTTTCTAAGTACATTTACTACTCCGACCGCGTAAGCGTATCCGAATCTTAAAATGGGCTCTGTGTTTCTTTTTTTTCCGGTGCCACGAGTAAGAAATTGAATAAGAGATTCATTAACGTGCTATCGACATGGGATGGATTAGTGTGCCACCTGGCTACCGTGCCGACACATTAGACTTCAATACTCTATTTACCTTTTTACTATATTCTTACTCGTATTATTCTTATAAAGGAACTTTTCTCGACTCCGAAAATACATGAATATTTAGATAATTTGCTGTAATTATTGCTTTCTAAAGAGGAAAACGTGATACATTCAAAGGGCAACGACGAATAGACGTCTGTGATCTGCCCAAGCAGGTCTAATGCAGAAGTCAAAACAATGTCTCGAAATACGAGATTAGTATGAAAACTAGCTATTATATTTGGGTTGCTTTGGTAGGTTTGAGTGTTTCGCTATCCGGGTTCGCTGTGATGGGACTGACAAAGTTTAAATTTGCGAGTGAAAGAGTCGAAATTTGGTCCAAATTAATTTAATATTATGAACCTTTGTCGCTTCCCTACGGTGATATAGGGGTTTGTAGCATCGTAGGAAGAACAAAAAGCTGTATAATATCACTTATCAATCCAAAAATCCTCGCTTCGCCTATCATTCTCTCTTAACAATCTACTTTACCTCTGTCAGTAATATTTGACCTCAAACCCGTACTATGCATGTCACATCGGAGAGTCGGCCAGACAGATGAAACCGCAGACAAAGAAGCCATGACTGATTCATAAATGGAAATAGCTTCAACAAAAAAGGTTTCAGGTTTCATTATGGTATTTTACCGTGTAAGTGGTTGTTAAGAATCGACCATGCGAATTGATATTGATCCACATAAGAAACAAATGGTCGTCGCACGGGATATGGACTAAATGAGAGTGTTTTATTACAGTCTATTGAAACATTCTATGGCACACTTTAATTTAATCTGGTCTGAGTACAGGCTGCGTACAGCCTCTACTTTATATTATTCTTGAAATGTTCAAAAACGTCTTATCAATCCAGGTCGTTGCCTCCGGAACAATATAAGGCCCAATTATTGACAGTACGGACATACTCCTTGGTGGGATAAGAGGGACTATACATACAAGACGGAGGCCTTATATTTTCCTTTAAAGAACGAGGAAACGACCACAAGTTGACCACTGTTTCCCTGGATAAAGGCGAGCGAAGCGAGCGTTTACACGAGGGAATAATTGGCGAGTGGTCGACTTGTTTCATTTGCAGGGGTTCAGTTTGTGTTTCGCGCCGTGATTACGTATCATTCGTTTTTTTTTAGGGGAGGTGAAACACAATGGCTGCTACTCTTATAATGTATTAACCGATTGAAAAATCGATATCCGTCGGTAAGTTTGGGGCGAAACAAGGATGAAAAGTCCGTCGTCCGGTGCCAACCCAAATCGAAAAAAGTAGAGGCCTTTGAGAAGAGGAAGTGTAGTATTTTATTATTAATAGGATTCGTACTCCAAACCGTCGTATAATTTCAGTGTCTCGAAACCTGTATTATAATGAAGAGTATAGTTTCACTTATAGCCTGGCGAATTAGATTCCGAAAGACTAACAATATGTATCTAATACCCCGTGTACTGGGAAAGATATATCTGCCTAATGCCTATGGCAGACGGATACTTCCATAGGTTGACAAGAATTCTAGATGTTTGTCATCCGGATGTGTCTTATTACAACGTAAAACTCCCCGAATAAGGTTTGCTGCATACAATAGCAATCTGTCTCCATGTTGACTGGATCCGGGTGTGCTTTTATTACTGGATATGGTTGCTTTAAAACAACGCCACTTTGATAACGGTATCTTCTTGCCAGAAAATCTGCAGTTAGGGACTGGTCATTAACTAGAGGGGGAAGGGGAGTAGTAGTTTTAAGTCAGTCACTGTAAACATTGCTTAATATACAGACTATGAATATACAGACTATGTAAATCTAATAATCACTACTGACAGGGGACATGGGTTAAGTTAGGGTTAGCTAGATGTTTTTGCATTTTAAGCCAGGCCCAAGTGTTGTGCATGATCGTTGTGCACTGAAGGCACACTATAAATCTAGTAGGAGGATCCGGGGTATCCTCATCTTAAAACAAAATTGAAACCTGAATGGTATTTCACGCAGTTGGTTTCAAATTAAAAGGTTTTAACAACAACCCACCTCCTGGACGTGAAGTGAATTTTCTCCAAGTCCAACAACTTTAGCAGCAAGGTATTCTCCTGAAAATTTGTCTTTACAGAGATAAACCTACAAACAAGTTCAACACGAGAGATTAGATTTTCATTATGATAATCGTATGACACAACCCTTAATTAAAAGTGCTCCTACGATCAAATTTTTACATATCAATGTTTTTGCATATTTTTGCATATTCATAGAGTAGAGTTGATATATTATTACCAGTTCAAATCGTTTTCCGATACGACGACATGAAGTCTTATTTTTTTGAACTCCGAATATTGAATATAAACGTCCGCCATTACTGGAGGTCGTTCCCTTTTGTTCAGCTTTAAACAAAGGTTTATTCAGCGGAAGTGATGTCATACACTCAGCGCTCACCAGCACAACACAACGCCTTGGAGGCATGTTGCTACTAAAAACGTCTTCACGCACACAAGAAGAAAGTTATATTTATCCGGCTTTGCGAGGTTGGCCATGTTGTTGTGCCCACTATTTTCGCGCGACGTGGTTGTCGTGTTGAGTGTATGACATCACTTCCGTTAAATAATGAGAATGGCTACCAGTAATGGCGAACATGGATTTTACCGGTAAACTCTCCTAAAATTTTGTGGTTTAACTTGGCCATTTTGGATTTTTTTTTTACTATTTCGGATATTTCTAACACTGATTGACCTATTGGCAAATCGAAATGGTAAATGTTCGTCGTAGTGGAACTTTGACGTTCCTTTAAGATAATAAACTGAACGGAAGGGAGAAAATATTTTAGTTTATATGAGCCTTCAATAGTCTAGTTTCGTATTCGAAAGTAACCGTTCTGCGCGAATATATTATAGATGCATTTGCTCAGTGTGGTGGAGCTGGGCAATTCACAACTGTGTATCGTCAAAGTTTCGAGTTTTGTGAATATATAACTTCAGAATGAGACTAACACTGAGCAAATGGGTCTGCATGATTTCGTCACATTCAGTGGTACTTTTGAAATACGAAATGGGACTATTACAGGCTAAAAATGAGATTTGAACTCATTTGTGTTGCATTTTTAAAACCAGAAAAATACACGACATGAAGTCTACAAATTGAACGTGATTCAGGCTAAAAGGTGATATAGTCATAAGGGTTTGGTACGTTTTTGGCGTTCATAAATGTTACCAAAAGTTACTTATTTCATAGGTACTGGGATTTACTCACGCAAATGACATTGAATAAAATTCATACGGATTTTGAAAGCAGCGAATCAGCGACGCGAACGATTATTTTCACTAGTGAAAAAGGCCGTACATACAATCAGCAACGCGAACGATGAAATTTCACAAGTGAGGAGTGATCGTACTGGAAAATACGTCACTGCAAAGGCGCCAAGTTCGCGCTCTCGTGTTGTTGCAGCTTTGCAAAATGGCCGAAGGTGAAGTAAGATTTGCTTCTGTAGCTAAGAGCATCGTGATATGTGTTGGGGCGAGTCCAGTATTTGGAGTTCAACGAACGCCAAACAAAAACCAGAACAGGGTCGGACTGTCAAGATGTTAGACCAGTTACGCCAAAAATGTTCGGGACTGACGTAAAGTGAAACAGATCCTGTTATGGTTTACAAGCTTTTTGCTCAGAAGAGACCTTTTACTTATCAGTAAACAAAATCACATCGCCGGTAGAATAACACTAAAGCTGGTTCAAATCTAACGCAGTTGGTGTGAACACAATGAACAGTCTGATGAAAACAATGGCCCAAAAAGCTGGACTCGAAAGCACACGGCTTAGAAGCCACAGTAGCAGAAAAACTATGATCCCGACCCTAAACGACAATGATGTCCCACCAACACATATTGCCCAGCTGTCGGGACATAAATATCTAAAGAGTATAGAGAACTGCATCCCTGTGTCTGCTAAACAACAAATGCATATGTCTAGGGTACTCAGCAGTGTGACTAGCACTTCCTCAACTAAAAAAGAAGCTTCTTCGCCGACCTCTGGACTGGCCTCAACTGAAAAAGAAGCTTCTTCGCCGACCTCTGACTGTCGAAATACCAGTACTGGTCAGCAATCTATGGGTCTCTTCAGCGGAGCTGTTATTCAAGGCGGAAATGGCCCTGAGTGGCCTTAACTCGGGCCACCTAGAAATAGATTAATTGATACATGGAGTTCTAGCATATTTTTGTGTCATTACATGGTTTGCCTTTTGCAGGAATGCAATCACATGGTTGTACTTAATGGAAAACAACTATTAATTCATATATTTAAAGGCATTTGTACGAGATCGATAGTGTTATAATTTAACAAAACCTGTTTGTAAATGCCGTGTGCCACCTTCTTCAAAAACTCATGAAGAATTAATGAAGCAAAAACAAAGGAAATCAATGACTGTGAATATATTTTAGTAGTGTTTACAACATGAGCGCGGGTGTTGTATCAGCCTTTACAATTGCAAGTGCCCTTCGTGCACGAGAAATTGTAATGGCTGATACAACGCAAACGCGAATGTTGTAAACTACTTGTGAAATGAATAGATAACTAAAATCCATTGGGATGCTTTGAGGCTTTGCATCGCACAAAAGCAAAACAATGTGATGTCATTTTAACTTGAAATGAATGAATGAAAACATATTTGCGTAATGGAATTAACCAATCAATTAACTTTATTTAGACACGGTAAACGGCTCAGAAAGGCTGCTTTTCAGACATGATAGGCAACTAGTTCCTGTAAAAAACTAGTTTTGGTCTGCGTCGGCGGGGAAGATAAACAATGGTATGTAATCAACTAAAGTCGTTTGAGGTATGCTAACCGCCGTGGAAAGCGAGTAGCAGCTGACGTTTCGAGCGCTAGCCCTTCGTCAGAGCAAAAGAGGGAATTGTGGGTGGGGAAATGGTTTATAGTGTCGAGTGCATGCTTACCGCTGAGGAAACATGTACTCGGATCAATTGGGATCAAAGGAAATTGCGCCAATGCATGATTACCGCTAAGGAAACATGTGCTCGGATCAATTGTGATCAAAGAAAAGTGCGCCAACAATAGAAATGCTAATAGTTGTAACAGCAAGTGTTGATGAGTAAACTAAGGAAACATGCTGATCTAAGTGCGAGTGAATACATGAATTCTGAAATTAAATGAACGAAAAGCGTTCATTAATACCGTGAGGTGACAAAGTTCCTAATTTGAAAATAAAGTTATGTTCTTTGCGTTTACGAGTGTCGGTAGTACCTTGATGCAGAGAAATGCCGCATACAGTGATGTGATCAATGCAATGACCAGGAAGGTTAAAGTGACGAGCTACAGGTTTGGCGATGATCACTGCACACTTTGTAACAAACTCTACATCGGAGAAACAGGGCGAAGATTAGGAGATCGATTCCGCGAACACTTGCTAGATGTTAGAACTAACAGCAAGGATCTCGCCAAACCTGTAGCTCGTCACTTTAACCTTCCTGGTCATTGCATTGATCACATCACTGTATGCGGCATTTCTCTGCATCAAGGTACTACCGACACTCGTAAACGCAAAGAACATAACTTTATTTTCAAATTAGGAACTTTGTCACCTCACGGTATTAATGAACGCTTTTCGTTCATTTAATTTCAGAATTCATGTATTCACTCGCACTTAGATCAGCATGTTTCCTTAGTTTACTCATCAACACTTGCTGTTACAACTATTAGCATTTCTATTGTTGGCGCACTTTTCTTTGATCACAATTGATCCGAGCACATGTTTCCTTAGCGGTAATCATGCATTGGCGCAATTTCCTTTGATCCCAATTGATCCGAGTACATGTTTCCTCAGCGGTAAGCATGCACTCGACACTATAAACCATTTCCCCACCCACAATTCCCTCTTTTGCTCTGACGAAGGGCTAGCGCTCGAAACGTCAGCTGCTACTCGCTTTCCACGGCGGTTAGCATACCTCAATCGACTTTAGTTGATTACATACCATTGCTTTTCAGACATGCCGTGTTACAATATAATTTCTGTTCATTACAATTAATACTAATTAAGTTAATAATAACTAATAGTTAATTTAAAACTTTACTTATAACAATACTATTGAAGTATAATGATTAATATAGCACTTGTGATAAAAGTAATAATAACAATGCCACTAAAAAAAATTAAAAGATCCCTTCATAATAATATGGGGCAATAACTTGCATCAATCATAAGGAAAAACCAATAATCACTTGCAGTCTAAGGATTTTTTTAAAGCTGCCAAACTGTCGAGTTTTCTTACATCATTCGAAAGTTCGTTCCAGGCTACTCTGCCTCGGTAAGAGAAAGAACGCTTTAGAATGTTAGTTTTAGGTTGTGGTAATTGTAGGTTGGATTTAGTACCTCTAAGATTGTAGTTATGTACTTCTGAGGTCATTTGAAATGAGTCTTGTAGATATGTTGGCGCCATTTTGTGAAATACCTTGAACATCATAATCATTAACTGCATGTTTTGTCTTTCATCTAAATTTGTCCATTTCAGCTGCTTCAGTAAGTCATATGACCTAACTGAGTACTCTGTTTTGAAGCCTTTGCAATTGATCAGGACTAGTGGTTGTATCTAATTTATATGTTCATTGTGTTTTAACCCCTGTTTTCCCTGACGACTATTCAAACCCTCCCAGTGCTTTTAGTTACTTGATTTCTATGGGATTTACAGGGCTAACCATGTGATTGGAATGATGCATTTCTATTGGTTAGCACCCTTATGAATTATTAATGAATTTTACAATATCTGATAAAATTTCATCCTAATTTACATAAACTTTTAGCTTGGATTTTCGTTTAATAAACTCACAGCTAATTTTGGGCCTTTATCAGTGAATATATAATTAGGATGAAACTTTATATAAAATTTCATCCACCTAAATATTATTTTCTTTATCTCATTCCCTTGAGATGTGCGTCTTTCTTTCATTGCATTCTTAAAGCGTTTTTGAAGCCGTTCAAAACACTCACATCACGTGTTTTGTCAAGTCTAAAAATTATCGGGCTTCGCCCTCGAATTTTTAAACTTGATAAAACACTGCTGTTCGTGTTTTAAACTATACTTCCAATTGTCAACCACTAAAGGAGGTCACGGTCCCTTACGGGAGCTTCTAATTACAAAGTTTTACTGATAATTAGATTAGGGTTTGATGAGGGTTGTTGCTGAAGGGACTAGTCAGAAATTAGCAGGAGGAGGGGGTTGAGATGGAGGGTCATATTTTTTTAATCCCCCAAAATGAAGGGCCATAAATCTTGAGGAACTGAAAAAGGGGTGGTTATAGGGGAGAAAGGGTAAAAATATTCCATACTCATTGCCCAGGGAAGGTTGTAATATTTTTTTGATTTCATTCTCGACTAATTAGCATGTAAAAATATTAATTTTGATACTGTAAAGTGATGTACATATATAAGAAAATATATGTGTGTTGTGAGTTCAAAATTAAAAATGGCTTTATTCTTTGTCAGTGGTTTAGTGGCCTGCAAAACTTACAAACATGTGATGCTGAGTATCACAATGTTTTTTTTATGTTAAAAACAGTTGGAGGTAAATTTAACTGACTAAAAATATTTTTTTACCTGATTACTGACTAAACTTATTTTTTTACTGTTTACTACAAATACACAGTGTTTTCTGAGTGTTCTTGCTTCCACCACCACCCCCCCCAAAAGTGGAAACGGCAAACGTCAATGATCTGATAGAGATAAAGTTTACCCGAAATTCTTTACATCAAAGTCTAATGTTACGTACCTAAAGAAGCAGAAAGGGGAATCTTCAGGTAAGAAGTATTCGACCTTATCAAAGTGACCTTCCTCGAACAAAGAGTACGCTCTCAGTGTCTTGTATGCCTTCACGCTGTCCTTATCAAATGACTTGTCCGACGAGTCCATCAGGTAACGTTTTAACCGTTCTAAATCAAAATAAGGCATCGATCTACAATCCTGGGACCATTTAGCCTTAATCCTGTTCAATGGTCCAAGCTTTAGGAATGATTTCTTGGTAGAAGCATCACGAAAGAGAGTTAGATTTGCGTGGACCACTTCGCTTGTTCCATCCGTACTCCAACCATGTCCGGCAGCAATTCGATCCCTCAGAACAACTCTTGTTCCACTTTTCTCAACTCGTAGTTCACCGCAAATGGTCCTTAACTTAGTACATGCAATTCTTTGATATTAGTTGGCCTTAAAGAAACGTTTTTAGGCCGTGGCCCGTTAGCATCAAATGTTGCCTCGTTGTGATGTGCGCGCGCAACATCGTCAAAATGGGTTATTGGTCTCTATAAAGTCAGATCCAGTTCAATTTACAGTCGATTTCATTTCCAGTTCGAATTACAGTCACCATTATACTTAGTAACATTTTAAAAGTTGGGAACAAATAAGATTTCTGTGCGTATTTATATAAACACGTAATTTCAACCTCATATGAGATCCACTAGTTTTTTTTCTCTATCACTGAGATGCCGACGCTAGTGATGCTGGCATAGAACATCAGGAATCGGGACATTTACAGCTATATTTCGATGTCATTACTTTTAACAGAAACTAATATTAAATAACAACAATGCAAACTGGTAAGTTTATGTGGTTTTACTTACACATGATTGTTAAGTAGTTTAATATATAGCACTGATATGGGATAGACAAAGAATGAGAATAGTGATTCGCGCTGTGACTCACGTGTTTTCCCTCTCAATCAACTCAAGAAACAAACCGTTCGCCAAGTGCCATGTGGTCGACGAGAAATGTTACTTAAAGACCCTGTGTCCGAGCCCATGGTGCTTTGCGCGCGCAAGTCATTTTCGTAGGCTACGAAATTAGAAAAATCGTTGTTGTTGTTATGTGACTCCCGAATCTTTCGAAATCCATCCCTAGTTTGGGCCATCGTGTAATTATTGATAGGTATATATGCTTAACTAACTTTCTTTTATCTTAACTTTTGTATATATACATTTTTAAATGAAACTTTAGTTCGAATATTTCTTCGAATCCCGGTCTAGAGTGGCGAGTAGAGGGGACCGAGAAAGCGAGGCGAAGTGACTCGACAAATAATCCTTCAGCAGTCCACATTTTACTTTCTCTAGGTCTACAAGAGAACACTTGTGGTTCAAAAGGACTACTACGTGAGTTTCTCGGGGATTTGCTGCACTAAGGGACAGGCGGACTTCGTTGGAAATACAAATCAACCACTTCTGGCATCAAGAACATTCGTAATTATAATTTCGCACGGCTAAGCTCCACTGAGGTGTTACGACTTATCTGTATATGTTTTGCATTTTTATTAGCAGAGAAAGCAATGTTCTTAACCTTTTTTTCATCCTCCAGCACGTCCAGAAAGTCTTGCTACCAAAACTACGATCGCGGGTCAAACTCCAATCTGCCGAGTTCAGCTGTTACTTCGCTGTGAGTTTGACTCGAGTGCGAGTACGACATTTCATTTTGCACTCAAAATATATCATTCGCAAGAAAGTAGAGATCTTCAAATACAGCTTAGTAATACTGGAGACATAAAAACAAGGTAACAAGAGTATGTGTTTGCTTGTAGAGTTGTGAAAAGTCGCACTCGTAAATCGAATTAGAATCTAAAGACAGAACAACTGGCTTCCGGCAGAGTACTGTTAAAATCATATTCGAAGCATCCGGGGAAAATTCGTGGGATCGATTGGGTTTTTAATCCGGTAGAAATTATGAAATTCGTTTTCCAAAAGTGTATGTTTACTTCTTTTATGAAACTTATAAACAATCGAGAGCATTTTAGTTCGCCTAAAAGCTGGCCTTTAATTTATGCGGCCGTTGATAAACAAACTAATCATAACATTGGCGCAAAGCACCATGGGCTCGGACACAGGGTCTTTAAGTTCTTCGTCGCATCGATCACTTTCGGTGATACAGCTCTACGCCGTTTGTTTGTATCCTGGACAACTTTGACTTGAAAATCTGGAATTGACAATCGCTGATCTTTGCTCTTGATCAGCCAAAAAATGGCTTCGCTGTTGGAATTAGAATTTGCCTGATTCATAGTTAGGGATTGTAATTTGTAAACTGGCCCAGGAGCGTCCATCCCGCATTTCTTGGGGTGCAATTATTCCAAAGGAATAAAATCACAACGTGTTGCAGCCTTGCTGGTTGGTATAACAAAAAATAGCTAATGAGGCATATTTTATTTGTTCCGCCACTGTACTGGTGCAACCCACCAATTGGCGGAAAAAATAATCTAAAAAATAGCCCAACTTGTGAAAACGCTATGACACCTATATAGGAGATATATGTACGCTCCTGGTTATGGGCTTCTGAGTGGACTGATTCTGTATTTTGGTGCTCACTGATATTCAAGACAAATTTCTTAAAGCCGATAATTGTGGTAAGAAAGGCTGCAGAGGAGTAAACTTGTTGCTTGTTGAAGATATTGACTAAAACCTTTGGCGCTGGTGATAGCTCGATGCTGGCATTCTTATTGTCTTGTACATGTAGTTGCACCACTGAACTGGACTAAAGGCTCGGGCTCGATTCTCGTGTGACCATTGGACAGAGCCACGATTATCTTTCACCTGCCCCCGCCTCGAATAGTATTGTTTTTGCTAATTTGCGGGTTCGCAAGTATCTTAATTCTTTGTAAGTGTTTTTCATAATAAATTGTTGTTGTTGTTGTTGAAGCTCTCTGGATCAGCGTTAGCAGTTTTACCTTATCGAGTGATTGTTTTGCTGCTGGGGTGTTTGGTCTATGCTACAAAGACAAGATAGATGTCCTGTCAGGTTCTACAAAGTTTCATAAGTCACCGTGCAGCTGAGTTCAATGTACCGAAGAACCATTTTCCCTGTCCGTAAACCACAAGCGAGTTCCAAACAGCAACATTACATGAAGTCTTATGAGCTCTAGCCAGTTATCTTTGATATCGATTGTACATGCATGAAGTGGATAGTCCAACGGTAGAATATTTCTTGATTTGGGTGTTGCGTCTATGATATATAAAGATTTATATTTCCAATATGCTAATGATTTTATGTCATAACCGACATTTGCTGAATTTCTTTGTGAATTGTGAATTAAGCTATTTTCTAATTTAGGAATTATTTTTGGTAAAATCCCTTTGATAAGCTTCAAATATAATTTAGAATTTAACAATAGCAGGAGCCCATTACCAGGAGCGTTCCTCTGTTATGGGTTGGGTCCCCAGCACAGAGGTAGATGATTCTATTTTTAGATTCGAAATTCCCGCGAAAAGAGGTTGCCGCCATGTTGGTGCCCTTAAACAATAGATTCCTCGTTAGCTTCTTTTGTTGGGGCACCAACATTTGAATCTCTGGGGATTGAGTGAAAACCAGCAATTCGAATTCCCGCGTTGAAAGTGAGAAGAATGATAATGAGAAGTGACGTTAGCTATCTGATTGGCTAAGAATAGCCTACCTTTGTTCTTTTTCGCGCGAAACGCAATGCTAAAAATAGCCTCATCTACCTCTGTGCTGGGGTACAGACACAGTGGGGAAGATGGACGCTCCTGGTAATGGGCTCCTGACAATAGGTAATTTGTTTCTACCAGCATGCTTTTGTATAAGTGATGTCGGTGATGACATCACATCATTGGTATATTCGAAACACTTTAAATATTTACGGAGAATTTTTCAACGGGAGATTTTAAAACGCTCATTCCTCAAAATATATTTGTTATATCACTCTCTATTTTTCGGTGATTATCAAGTGTGACAATCTCTTTGGATTTTTGGACTCTGTGTTGGTATGAACATGTACGTCGCTTGAAGTTTGATGTATGCTAATGAGGAAAAAACGTAAACAAGAATTCGCCTACACTGTATATGCGTATTGTAATAACGTCAATCAACCGCCACCCGGTTAGCTCAGTGGTTAAACTCTGGTCTGTTGAGCGGGAGGTCGCGGGTTCGAACTCCGACCGACCTCTTAAAATAACTGAGGAGAAGGTGCTGCCTTTGTGAAACAACTGCAAATGGTTAGATCTTCACATCATCTCGGATAAGGACGTAAAATCGTAGGTCTCCCGTCGGACTCAAGTTTATCAGTCTCCCAAGACTGTCACGAGTTACCGACGTTAAAGAAAGTTGCTTTACTTTAATCTTATTGCAAAAAAGTGCTGAACATTATAGTTAGTAGAGAAACATGACAGACTAACCTCGGCGAAAGCACCTTTCCCTATGCTGCTGACCACGTCATAGTATTTTGGGTCTAAAATGTTTCCCAGTCCACTCAGTTGAGGCTGATCGTCGTTCTTAGATGTTGATGGACGGACCTGGTCATTGTGTTTGATTTCCCCTACATCGAATCGTCTACGGTTAGCACCAACGATTGGCAGCTTGTGTTCCTGATAACAAGGAGAAGTGTTTTTAATGTTTTAAATCATAAGTAAACAAATGGGCCCTCGTATGTTTTCTTGAACCCCATTGCATCTTGAATGCTTTTTTATATGTTTTATATGTATGTTCATCGTTGGTTTGACTAATTCGCGTATAATTACAGACATGCAGAACCAAACATCTCACCGTTCTTTGTGGTACTGGTACTTCGATTTTCAGGCGGCACACTATCTTCTCTTCTTTCAGATCACTCAAAAACTTCAGCCGGCTTTTCACCACCTGGTTGTGCATTTCTTCATGTTTAATACAAACTTCAAGAGATTTGATGCAAGGTTCCTCATCACCACAAAGCCTGCAAATAAATTCGAACTTTAAAATAGTACAAATATTACTGTCTGAACAGCCAAGTTCAGGTTGCTGTTTTAATATTGATTGCTGCTGCGGCCCTGGCACTCTGTAATACATTACCAAGTGCGATCAGAGGAGAGGGCACTTTTATGCGTTTTAAGACCATGCCTAGGGCATTTTTATTTAGGAAAGCTTATGAGTAGTTATTGTTAGACATTTTTCTAGGTCCATTTATTAGTATCCGCTTTTAACCTTAAGATTATACACATAATCGTAAATAGTTAGTTATAGATAGTCATAGTATATCTGTATAATTCTTTCTACACAGTTTATAAGGCGCATCTGATCATATATATATATATATATATGTTAATTTGCGCCATAGGAATATTAAACATTATTATTATCATTATTAACTACCATACAAAATGCCGAATATGGAGCGACACTGGACGTATGCGTTTTTATAATACGAATTGCTAGAAACCATGAAGGCAACAATAACGCGGTTCCTAAAGGGTTCTTCTCAACCAGTGTGTATTGGGCTACGAAATCCCAGTGGCCGCCATTTTGTAGGGCCCCGAAATTCAGATCTCGCGAAAATCTAGTGAAAAAAGACTGAGACTCGTTTATGAGAAGACATCATTTACGAGAAGGCTTTGGTGGTTCTGTGTCCTTTGTCGTAATTCTCATTCAAAATGGTACTTAAACCCAATTTGTCATGGCAACCAAACAACTACTGATAAGGTAGTGCAAAACTGCAAGTCCCCTCAACATAAATCGCTAATGCCGAATAAGGTATTTGAAAGTTGCCATTATTTATTTATTGAGGATGTAACATTCTGTGCGATGAACTAAAATGGTAGTGTTTGGTAGTTTTTTAGTCCAAATTTTCAACAGCAAAAGTGAAAAATTGAGACATTTGTCCAAAATCAGTTCCGTCAAGACACACTACTGCGCTACAAGGACAACAATTAAACATCTAGCTGGTGACTTTAAGGTTTATTGCACATTATATTTATTTTATATGTCGTGAGTATATTTATATAGCTGACACCCTTGTAATTCAGTCTATACTGCAAATGGGGTTATAAACTGATATTATCTTATCAGTTTATAGATAGACGGAAAAAAGCAGAAAGCTGTACTAATGTTCAAAATATTAAATGAAATGTCTCCCAAATACCTAAAAGACCTATTTACATACAGACATAGTGTCTGTGACCTAAGGGATTTGACAAAAAAAGCTTAACCTACCCAAACCCAAAACTGATTTTCTAAAAAAAAGTATATCCTATAGTGGTGCCAAGGTTTGGAATCAACTTCCAGATCATGTAAGAACATCTGAATCTATGCGAGCCTTTAAGAGAAACCTCGCGCAAATGTGATTATCAGGTGCGCACGCTCAACCGTGATATAACGGTTTTATAAAGATTTATTATATATTTTTAAATTACAATATCCATACTATTTCTATTATCATTTTGTACACGGCTATCATGTAAAACAGTATTTAATTATTAATCTACATTTTATACGTAAATAACTGATGATACTACCGTGTCTAAATAAAGTTTATGTATGTATGTATGAGTCTACGGATTCCATGCACCATCAAACAATAATCATGACGGCTCGCTAGCTTTGTACTGATCGACCATATTGACTTCCGGCGTTTCGGTGGCGCGTCTACGCCACTGACTACCGCAAAGTGATTTTCTTTCCACACACTGCATTTCTTACCCCAGGCTGGGCATTCTTCTTTCTTTCTTAGGTGTTTTATCACAGAACTTGCATTTGATCGCATTTCCTTGTTTCTAACGAGACCTGAAACAACCATGGGGGCTGATCAAAGCCAGGTCCTTGCTAACCCACAGATCGAATTGGAATTTAGCGTGTTGGTTTTTGTGGAGGGAGGAAAACCGGAGAAAAACCCTCGGAGCAAGGGCGAGATACCAACAAAATCAACTCACATAAATTGGCGCCGCGTCCTGGAATCAAACCTGGGCCACAGAGGTGAGAGGCGAAGCGCTTAACCACTGCGCCACCCCGGCTCCCCTTGCTTCGTGGCTGGCGCTGACTAGGACTATTGGATTTCACTTCCTTCTTTTTGTGTCGTTTCTTTGAAATGAATTCACATTCTCTGATTGATTCATTGCCTTCAATTTCTGGCTTGTGCATTCATTTGCTCGACAAATATCAATACATATTTTGAATGATAATGAGTTTCTTTTGAACTCCCTAATCTTCCGTATTCCAACTTGAACAATACGATATCGGATAAGATTATCGGCTAATTCTCTATACTTTACATGATTTTGCTAGTGAACGTAGTGCAGCAACGTGCGGTTCTATCGATTCACGTTTGTTGAACAGACAACGCTCATAAATTTCGTTGGTGGTTCCAGCACAAAACGCTTCCAACTTTTGTAATTTTATATGGATGTCGGATTTCTGGTTTTCATCCTCGAAAGCCAACCCATCATATATTTTTAATGCTTCTTGACCGATGCAGGTTAGTAGCGTTGCTGTGTGAAACTGAACCTTTTCCAATTCACAGCTGTATTTCCCTTGAGTTCTATATAGCTTCAGGGGAAGAGGTACAATGTATGTTCGGCCCAAAGTGTACCATCTGTGGTGGCTGAGACGCGGGAGGAGTAATAATCGGTTCTTCTGTGTCGCTCATGTTTCGCTCTCGCAGCTTGAATGATTGACTTGAAGTTTCTCAAGGGAGAAATTCAACGGCTTATGAAGCTCTGTGTCGTTCAAAACCTTGTATCGAAACACGGTGACTTTCTGACACCATGTAGCGTTGTCAAGGGAGCAGAGAAGACTATAGAACTCAATAAAGTCAATAATCATTAGTTTTACTTCGGACGTCTTCGTGTACTGATCATGAACTGCAAAGCTTCTACTCAAAACCGGAAAGCATGGTCTTGTGCAGTCATGCATGGCATGGCGTCACCGGTAGTACGATAAGATATCGTGAGAACCCTGATATGTTGAACTGGTAAACACATATAAACGCCAATATGTTTATCACTTAACAACAATGTATATATGATACTAAGTTAATTACCAGAGAAAGAATTGTTCTTCATGCTCCTCTGGCTCTAGGCCGCCCTCCAGCTGTAAGTAAGCCTTGTCTCCTGGTCTCATTGCATCATCAGCGGTTGTCATGCCAAGCTCACGAAATCCGCCATCTTTTTTGCATATGTAAAACAACAGCTTCATTAATATTTCATAAGGAAATAAAACATTAATACAAAGTAAGATTTACTTCGAAACATTAATAGGACCAGAAGCATGCTGGAAAATCGTTACAGTTATTTGGCCAACTACTTACCTTTCATGTACTGTGTAATCTCGTGCTGTCTGTGCTGCACAACAAACACTAAGCGCATCAGGAATGACGCCTTTACATCCTCGGTCTTTTTATAGGCTGCGAAACTTACAGTCCGGGGTGCAAACCGTATCTTTTGATAAAGACACGTTACGATGTCGAGCAGTGATGACGAAACCCCGCCAATCCACACCCAAAATCTGTCAATATAAAAAATATACCCATATGCCATCGGCATAGCTTCAATGTTTTTTTTTTTTTTTTTTTACATTATTACACTTGTTTGCTGAGTGCGTACAGTAAGTTATATAGCAGGAGCCCATAATCAGGAGCGTCCATTGTCATCTTATTCCATTAGGAATGATTGCAACCCCAGAATAGCGGGAACCCGCGTTCTAAAAATAACCCAACTTGTGAAAACGCTGTGACATAAGGCCTAGTATGTGGGATAGACGCTCCTAGTTATGGGCTCCTGATTATAGTTGTCTTCCCTGCTTGATGGCCTAAACACGCTGACTGAGCGGGCTATGAAAAGGGGGAAAACGAGGTTTAATAATTTAGGTACTGACCAAGATTTATCAGTTTTACATTATTTTCATAAAAAAATATCTCTATAACAGAAATAACAGATGCGGTAGAAGAATATATAAGAAGACACCGTATGATTTAACCTACACTTTTGTTCATCATCTAAAACGTCTTCATTATCAATAGTTTTTAAAGGCCCTTCTGCCATTTTTCTAGTTTCTATTATCTTCGTCCATATTTGCAGAAAGTTGTTATAACTACATTCATTTTGTATCCTTATTACACGGTAAAAATGACTCACCCTGTAAAATGTGTAACGCTAAATATCAAAGATGATCCCTGTCGCTCGATTGATACTGTATCTGTTATGTCATACCACTTGGGGTCGCAACCTTGCTTGCTTTTCTCCAGACACAACAGCCGTACCTCCCCTGAATGTTTATCAGGACAGGGATGAGGTACTTTGATGGTAACAGGTTTGTAGAATGCCTGGACATCAAAACCATCTAAGAACACAATAGGGCATGGAGAAGAGTCTAGATCCTTGCTCATTCCTTTTGGTATCAGCTGTATCTATATGACAATATGTTTGAGTTAATTAATTGATGGGAATCGCATTACCAAATGAACTGGTACAAGGATAATCTACTTAAAGGGAACTTTGATAAATACCAAACAATAGTACTGAAACCCAAGGACAAGAGAACAATGAAATTGACATACAGGCTGGAAATAGTCAGATAAAACAATTCCACAAAATTAAACTATTAGGTGTACATTTAGGTAATCAATTAAATTTCAGTGAACATAATAGTGAAGATTGTAAAACTTTAGTAGACAGGTCGGTGCCGCTTATGCGATAAAAAAATCTGATACATGAATGTGCTAAACTGCAGCTTTTTAAGGCAGGTGTTCTTCCACCCTTTACATACTGCCATACAGCCTGGCATTTTTGTTGTGCCTCTGACAAATGCAAACTAGAACGCTTACAGGAAAGAGAGCATTGCGCGCTCTACTCAATAATAGGTCCGACAGCTATGAGCACCTCTTGGAGAAAACTAATCTCCCTATTGTGAATAACAGAAGACTACACGACATCTTAATACTAATGTAGAAGGTTAGACATCTATTAGTGCCAACATACATACAAGAGCTTTTCTAAAGCTCTTGTATGAGCTTTGCTAAAAAGTGAAAATAATCACTACAACTTCAGAAATTCTGATTTTAGGATACCTCTCTTTAATACTATCACATACGGTAATCACTCTATTAGGTACTTAGGACCACTGTCATGTTCTAAACAATCACATGGTGAGAGAAACAGACTGGTTACGTTTAAGAACGTAATAAGAAACAATGACCTTACTAGGTGGTTGTAAGAACACCAACCAATGCTATTTCTGAAGTTATTCACTTCAGTCTCAGTGACTATTGGTGAAGTCGAGGTAAATATTCACCAATAGTCACTGAGACTGAAGTGAATAATTGTTTTAGTATAATTTCATCAGTGAATATCAGAGAAATTAAAACTAGACAATAATACCCTGACTTCCGACACGTGACAGGATAGTTTTGTGGCATACATTTGCATAATCACGTACCCGGCTACGGTTCACTCGACACGAGACTTGCAGGGACTACAAGAATGGATTTTCTAAAAGCATAGAAGTACCGAATAAACAGTCCAACTGCATACTAGAATTCAAGTTGAAGCAGCAGTCTTCACTTTTGAGAGCTCGTACCGTGTTACAAAGAGAAGAAATGCAGCGAAAAGGAGTGGAAATGGGCACAACTGAAAATATGCCTGACGGCGAGTGAAAATTTATCGAAATTGCTCTAAGTAGACGTCATTTCCTTGTGAAAGTTTGTGATTCATGAGGACCGAATAAACTTAACCCGAAACACGTATAAGTAAACCTTCTTAGTGAAGGCTTATAGACCCATTCGAAAAATGGTGTCACCAAGCTTTGGTTGTTGGGAAATGCTGGCACTAAAATAAGCACTGCCACTTCAGAGAGCATGCAAAAATGAGTACATTTGTAAAATTTAAGGAGCATAGCACCAAGTGTTGCGAAGTTACCGAGGTTCCAAATAAGAGAGTTTTGTATGAGATTCAGGACGTCAGGACTGACTAGCCTCGTTTTCGTGTTTCTTGAGAGTTTCAAACGCTGATTGCTTTGTATGGATATATTCTTCCATTATCAAAGTGCTACATGTTGCTAACACGAAATCGCTCTTTCACATAGGCTAGTTTATTCTTCAGAAAATATTGAATATCAAAATTATGCAAATTAGCGGCAGCCATTTTTCGAATGGGTCTATGGATTAAAAAAAAAGCTTAAAGTTTACGCCTACTTATTTAGTTGCTTCTTTAGTGGGTTCTGGAAAAGCTTTTTCTTTCATATTATTTATTTCTTCGTAAGAAACATCGGTAAATATGCGAGCGGCAATTTTGATAAATGCCTTGTATGTATATATTCACCTCCAGGCGCTCTGAGTAGGTGAATATAGCGACGTGTGACGTAATTCTCGACCAATCAGAGCACGGGAATCTCTATATTCACTGATGAAATTATACTAAAGAGAGTTATGTTATGTTGTGTCCCCAATTAGTACATATATGTACGTGCTAGAACGTAATGACACGTTAATTAGGGTTTAGAGACTGATGTGAGTGTTTTGTTGGCGAATAACTGCACGCGCTTACTGTATAATGAACGAGACATTAATTTTTAAATACTGCACGAGGCCTCCTGGCCGAGTGCGAGTTCATTATACAGTCAGTTCGTGCAGTTATTCGCCAACAAAACACGAACTAGAAGTCTCTAACCTTTTTCATATGCAAACTGAGTTGCTGCTCTTGAAATTTGTCATTGACCATTCAAATTTGAACGTAAATGGAGAACATGAATGAAAAGGTATTTTAACATGCAAACCCCTAATTAATATTTTTAATGAATAGAGAAAGAAATACAACAGTTAAGATAAATAAATGATTCCTAACTTAAATTACGAAAATTGTTCTGACTCAAATCGTTTTACATGTTAAAAGTTGTCACTTTGTTTTATGACTTGTAATTGAACACACACTTACAATTTTCAAACATCGCATTTCCAAAATCAATAAACTTTGGCGAATTTTGCAAACTATTGGTACAGGTTGTACTTTGATAAGTGTATTGACCTGTTATTAAGCTGTTATTTTTAAGTTAACACTTTAAACAAGAAAATTTTCATTCAACACTTGAGAACTATCGACAACCACAACAAACTCGCTTTGTTTTAAATACATTCGTTGGGTTTTACCTTTCAATACGGAAATGCTCAACTTCGTTTGTCGCTTGGAATGAAGTGGAATGGCTTCATCTATAAATTCTTCAATTTCACGGTCGTTAAGTGCTTCAAATCTGTCATTTCCTTCTGCCATTTGTTTAGTGCACTCGAAGTGTGTACTAAACTGTTTAAAATAACAACATGCCCGTTGTCCTCAGATACAATGAATTCACGTGATCGATTTTAGCCAATGAGCTGCTGGAATTTTGGTCAGCGTAAGTTTGTATAATAATGTTTATTGTATTTGTATTGTATTGTTTGTTTTAGAAAACGCTGAAACAAGGCGAGTGAAGGAAGGCAAAATAACATTCAACGTATACAGTTAATATTAAGTATAATTACGAATGAGTACCTTTAATTTCCCGTCGCATCTTCTTTCCACTGATCCTGTGGGAAACTCCACCACTACGTCTGGACAGACAGACGATTGAATCACGGCACCATTACTATCAACATGGAATGTGTCCGTGACGAGCCTGGTAACAACAGCGAGAGCGGTGAACTCCCGCAACTCAACACGTACATAAGGAGCACGAGGACTGGGAACATCATCGCCACTCTCTCTTACATCTAATAAAGAAAAGGAGGTAATGGTAAGCTACGGATTTGTAAAGGTTCCTTAGTTCAAGAAAAAACAAATAGAACAAGATCGATTTCGATCGCTGCAATTACTTATCGTATCTTAGGGACCGGACATTATTTAGCGGTAGGGGGGGGGGGGGGGGGGGGGGGGGGCTACTAGATTTGTAGGGAGGTCACGATTTTTTATGCTCCCATATAGGGGGGGGGGTCCAATTTTTATATGCTCCTCTTTTATAGGAGGGGGGCATATTTTTTTAATTAAGTATATATATTTATAGGTTTATCCAAGGAGAGGGCAAGAGACCATCACCTAAGAGAACCGATCCCACATACTAGCCTCTCTCCCCATGATAGTCTGCGCCGATTTATTTTTAGCTTGCATAAATTAGTTGGACTATTTTTACCACTCTATCCGATTGGTTGTGGGTGTCACGTGTCCGAATGGCCCGGCGGGCGGCGAGAGCAGAAGAATGCATTCAGTGTTTTACCCAGTAATCAAAGCATTCACAATGTTCTACTTTCACGTCAGTTATTCTACAGATTCATATTGATTACGGTGTTGCAAAAGCATGTCCGATTATTTACGATATTATAGGTTCTATTTCTTTAGCGAATTGTAAGCGTCTGTTTACGATAATTCCAAACTCAGTCAGTCAGTGTTTCAGATTAACTGGATTTATAATTTCGCAAAATTGTGGTCAAAAGTCGATGCGTGCTTGCTTGCTATAAACTGAACGTTTCTACAATTATTAGCCTGATGAAATAGAGCAAATAATCCGGTCAGTTCCCTAGGTATGTTATCTAGCTATACATGAATATGAACTCCAGGGAACGAGTATTTATAAGGTAAGCGAAGTTTCAATAACAATGATACGGGTTGTTAATTTATTCTAATTTTTGGAAGACTTTCCATGCTCGCCGATCCGGCTACAAACTGAATGTAATACGGCTTCATTTCCTTTGATAGTTTCACGAAATTCAGGTCACTCTAGTTTCTTTTCACGGCTTCCAGGTCACATCCGAATTTCTTACGGGTCTGGCTTAATACAGCCTACAGTTTCCCAGTCAAATCCAAACGTCAATATGTTTAACGGGTTTTCAAATTACACTCCGTAGCTTATATTAATTAAATTCAAAGTTCATTTTCTGGAGTCTTCAAGTTAGATCAGGTCAGATCCGTCCCATACCAGTCTGGGTAGTAAGTTTATGGAGCAACACACAATTCAGAGCCATAATTCAGAGTTTTGAAGCTTCGCATCCATCGCCTGTCTTTCTTTGTTGAAATCATGAGATGGAGCGATGAAAATCCGTGAGGAGCTGGAACCGAATCTTAAAATAGCATCGTGACGTCCACTGAGCCAAAAATAGATTGGCGAAGACTATCATAGGGTACGAGATCAGTTCTCTTAGGTGATGGTCTCTTGGAGAGGGTCATTATTTTGTGAGACCAGAAAACTGCAGGGTCACAATTTTTTGGGTAAGCCACAATGCAGATCTAGTAGCCCTCCCCCCTACCGCTAAATAATGTCTGGTCCCTATAATACATTTAATTAATTAACAAATAGAACTGGGTTTGTTGCGCTCTGTATTCTGCAAAAACACGACTGGAGCTTTAGAACATGAAAAAAGAGTACAGGAATCACGAGCCATTACTGAAAGCTAACGGAATCCCTGTAACCCACCCGAAGGCCGAATTCAAAACATCCACTTTATGTCCATGAACCTTATCCTTTGGCTTAGATTTGCGAAAAAATTGTATTGACTTCTACGTTATCCTTTTCGGAAATGTTGATTTACTTCTCTTTCAATTTCAGCTGAAAAATTAACCGCCAAAGCCCAGCTGAAAATATGTCACTTCCGCCATTTTGATTTTCAATTATTATAGATAACATGAGACATGACATCATTTCATTCGGATTTCCAAGTAACGCGCGCTCTCTGATTGGTTTGGTCATACCTTTTATCCATCTGCATCTGTACTCTTGCAAACACACGTTTTTACCAATCATTTAGTTAGTACGTATCTATTATATAAACACCTTAATAAATCATAGGTACGTTGTACTTGCATACAAACCTTCCAAGGAACTGGTACCCTCTACAATGCTTCTTGTAGATGTTTTCCAGCTATTCTCCTCTCTGTTAAATTCCTTCAGCACCACTTCATACCCAGGGTCTTTCATCGCAGCAGAGTGCAGAATGGTGACAACAATAGGTTCATGTAACACTGTGGAGACTGGTCCGAGGTCGATAATATTACTAACGAGTGTTTCACCGTCACTGACTGGAGTCGGTATAGACTGACTAGAGTGTACTGAGCACGTGACGTCAACAGTGTGAGTGACAGCTTCAGGTGGGACTTGTAAATGGATACCATATTCAGACAGGTCAAAGTAACTACCGTGTTGATTGCTGTAAAGTATCAAACATTTTCATGATTTTCTGATGTCCTGTATATAATGTTGAGATGTTATTTGTTCGGTATTAATTTCCTCTTCCATTTGAGCGTTAATGGTGTATACAAGATATCTCTACACCGTTTTCCTTGTCCTTGCATTGTAATGTCACATAAAGTTTTAGGAAACTGGATTGAATACATTTACTGTTTTTGTACCCCTCGCCTATGATCTCTTTATTCGTATCAAGAGGAAGCAAACACCGTATACGTATCACGAGGAAACAAATACCGTATACTGATACTGAATTAAATACTAGAACTCAGTATCATGCTCTACCTGCAGAACAGGCGCTTTTCTACACGAGTGAACACATATAGTTTTAAAATATGTCATGGTAAAAGTTTCATTACATTTTTGATTATATTTTATATGTTTTCAGAATTTTGAACAAACTTTTCGCAATCCGAAAAGTTCATATGCGGCTGATATTTCTTGTATGCATCCTATAAATGCACCGTTCTGTAGAGACTGTACAAACATTTTCAACCGGCAAAATAACTACAGCAGCTAAAAGAGGAGTGTCATAATTAATCGACATACGTTTCAATGTGTAAAGATATTTTTTTCAGGCCATGAGAGCAAGTACGACATCTAATACGGTAGTTAGTCCAACATCAGAACACTGGGTTAGCCCGATTATACTGCACGAAAAGTTCGGTCTAAAAACTTCCTGCTGTCCAAAGAACCACAGCAGCTCAAACAGGATACCCTTCTGTGTAATCGACGGTAGTTTGAAGCTGTTAATTATTTTTCGGAGCGATTGCAGAATACAACGTCAATTTTCAAGGTCTCCCCAAAAAAACCGGCTCCGTTACGACACTGAGTAGCACTTAAACTTAAGTTAAACCAGCATTAACACTAATTAACACGAGACTATTATATTACTATTACACTATATACTTGACGTGGCTCCGCGGCTCCGTAGTGAAATATTATAGCTAGATTCCAAAAACGATACCTGTCAATACCCTACCAATGCAAGGTTATATTTGACGTGGTTCCGTGGCTCCGTAGTGAAACTCATTATAGATTTCTAAAACAATGCCTGTCTATGCCATACTATTGCAAGGCTATATTTGAAGTGGCTCCACGACTACAAAGTAAAACTCGATGTTTATTTCCGAAACAATAATGAATAATTAATTTCACTAGCGCGCAGCCACTTCGATCTCTCCGTCTCATTTTAAAAACGTATATCTCACATTGGATATATGGATAAAATTCCTGTGAATTAGTTCAAACCCTAAGCCCCCTAACCGTCACTAATGAGTGCTCACTAAGTTAGGGTTCCGTTTAGGGCTAAGGCACTAAAAAATACAGAAACATAATGCTTCTTAAATGGGAATATTTCTTTTTAAGTAAATTGGCAACCTTTCTCGTGTTGTTGCTACTGTATTTTGTTCCACAGACCAAAAATACCGCGAAATGTGCCAAAACAACTCTGCTTCCTGCTTGCTACCAGCCACATTTTTTTGGTTTAAATAATCTCGATAAAATAATTTAACACACGAGCGGATGTCAGTAAATATCGAGAATCGTGCGACAGAAGTGAAAAATCAGATTCGATTTTATTTTACCAAAAGAACACAATTGGTAACCTATTTTCGAAAATCACATTTAAAAATTAGATAAGTTCAAAATACGGCCGACGCTCACTGGGCGTCATTGAAAATTTGGAAATATTGTGCATTTTGAGCAAGCTCGTGCACAATAACGGCAATTCTTCCAGTATTTTTTATTTCGGTACTGAATTTACCAACCTTTCCCCTATCTTACGGCATAAAAATAATTTTAGAATTCCTATTTTGGGTCTGCGTACGGACCCGTTGAATACACTACCTTCGAGTAGTCGTGCTCAAGATGAAACAAGAGCCCATCTGGGCTTTCACTCGGGCCACATGAGATTGAAGATGAAATACACTTTCATTTGAAATCCTTTTAGTAATAACCGAAGGGAAGAATTATTAGCTGAATTTAGCAGTCTTTAGGAGTGGCCGGTAGCGCGGTGACATGCATTCTCTGCTCCCCTAGTATATATATTTCTCGTGTATGCAAATTAAAGAAGTTGACCTCTACTTATTCATGTACCGCACGCTTACATGAGTGTCTCAAATATATGTTTATATTTGTCCCATATTATAAGTTGTATTCCTGTCCACCTATGATGGAGCTATCAAATGATATATTTCTCTACTGTTCATTCTACCCTGCGGCTCTTTATCGCAGCTCGCGTCCATATCAGGTATTTATTAACTGAAATGCCTGTTGGTTATATACCCTCCTTCCCAAAACTGGTCTGCTCATTATATTACAGAACTATAAAGGGAACTGTTGGAAGCCTTTAATTTCTCGAACCAAAACCTCGGCCGTGAGAGGATTCTTGTTTAAGTTGATATTGCTTCGCTCATCATAAATTATTCTGTTCTCCGGGGTATTTCTGACAGCCAAAAACACGCTCAAAATTATTTTAGTGCATGTTGGCCTACAGATCACGGTGTTTGAGCTGGTATGTATTATGACCGAGAGGCATAAAACCTACGAAATGTACCTCAAACAAGAATACCGTCAGATGGCAAAATCTATCAGCGCCACGAGGTCAACAAATCGACAAAGAAATGCATATCTATATAAACACGCAATGATTTCAACCTCACCGTACCTTAATTCATGACCTGACAAGACACTGTTCAGTTTCACTTTCACTCTCAGCTTTGCTCTTGAGTTTGAGTTCGGCTTTGTTAAAGACTTCTTATTCAGTTGTATGGTATTGTGCAGTATATTTGAGTATACCAATCCACAGAGATTCCAATAACAAAGCCGTGGCGAAAGAGAAGCTTAAACGAGAAATATTTTGTCCTCCTAGAAAAACACAACATATTGCCCTTTCTATCGAAGAAGCCTTGGTTTCAGCAGAAAGGAAAACGCTAAATTCCAATTCGATATGTGTGGATCTTCGAGTCCTTCAGGTCCGGCGTCGTGTCGTACATCTATATAAAATCACAGGCCATCTGGGTAAAAAACGCGGTCCTTCGGCTCCGACAAGAGCGCCAGTTGCAATATCCTGAGCCTGTTGGAAGGCTTTCGCACGAGTGAAGTTAAATAAAACATTAAACTGCTTACATTTGAGAGATGGGACTCCAAATTTGAGAGAGATTTGCTCGCGGATCCACCATTTTGATTTACTGTATTAAATTATGTAAATAAATTAACCTGGCGAGTGTTACGTGACCAGCACAGTGCGATCTGATTGGTGTGAATTTGACCTTTAACGCATGCGCTGAACGCTTGCTACACTGAATAAAAATAAATAAAAAAATAACGACTTGCATTTTAAGACTCGGTGCTGCCACAGGCAGCCCGAGTAATTAGGGCCAGTTTTAGATGGCTCTATCTCCGCTGGTATATGCATTTCTCAACAAAAAGAGATGTGCCTTTATAGCTGAACCAATCTAATTTTCTGTCTTCAAATATCTATTTTGGCTCGTAAAAAGCTTGCCGTCCAGAATCAAAACTGTCTAGCGTATTTTGACCAATTTCGTATGTAGCCCACTAAATGGGTTGTCACACTAAACCGTCAAATTTCACTAAAAGTTATACTTTAAACAATTCAAAGAGATTACAAATCAACCATTTCCCGTTTCTCCACTGCTTTGTCGCTAGCTAGCCTGCGTGCAGACGTTCTCTCTCCCTGCAAAAATCGGGAAAGAGACGTCTGCGAAACGCCGTTGATAATCGTGTTCTGGTCACGTGTTTCTTTCCTAATGAAGACTAAATTTGATGCTCACACTGATCCTATTTTCAAAGAACTAAACATAATTAAATTCCATGACATTCTTTTGTTACAGATAGGTCAATTTATGTACTCCTACAAAAATGGTCTTTTGCCAATTAAATTTAACAACATGTTTTTAACAAATGATCAAGTCCATAATTACAACACTTTTCGCACTCCCTTATGTAAAACCAACATAAGGCAGTTTTCTGTATACTTTCAAGGTCCAAAGTTATTTAATTCACTTGATACTGAACTTATTAACTCCGCCTCCCTTTCTCTTTTCCAAGTAAATTTTAAATCTCTTTTGTAAATATTAATCATGATTAATTATTATTAAGAATACAGGTAACGCAAAAAATAACAAGGAAAAAACGCCAGTTCGTCATAGTTACTCGTTATGTCTATCCACTTGCCGTTATTTTAAGAGGAAGCCTAAATTCACATAAGCCCTTAATGGTTTCTTTTTAGGCTTCCTCGCCATTAACCTTTATATATATTTACTTTGTATTATCTACTTTGTAACTTCTATTAGTGGCGAATAAAATACAATACAATACAATACAATTTGAGGACCGCGCGCTGATTGGCTGTTGACGGAGGATTGTCATAAAGTCATATATGATTGGCTAATAACTTCCGAGATGACCCCATGTTTACTTTTCGAAAGTGGTATTCATTTACATACAACAAACGTCTAGTTGTGTTTTATGTTTTGCCAGGAGCCATTTTTTTCCTAGCTTTGCTGATATTGTGAAACATAATGGCAAGAATCTAGTATAAAATTAGAGCTTTCTACTCTTAGCTTCGAAGTTCACTTAAATTCGCCATATATTTGTAAACACTGCGTCTTGAAGTTGAAGACGAGATGTGAAATATAATCTTCGAAGGCAGATCTTTACGAGAGTTATCATTCGAAAGCCACAAACGCAGGTCTGGTCGTAAAGAAAAGGGCAGTACAATGTGCTAGAGAATTGTTTGAGTAAGACTGACTCCAGCTCTGCCCCGAAACGAGCTGCTCTAGATGGAAATGCGATCGAGCCGACGTACTTCCCTCGTAGAAGGTTGCCGACCACAAGAATATAAACTCCTGCAGCGAGAAAATCAAATAAATGTACGTACCTCCATGATATTCCACTTTCTCACATTTGTTCGTCCGTGTTACCAATTCTGGATGATTCAGTTGTTGTATGTGAAAATATTGAACCAAACAAAACGCAAAGACAGTCGTCTAGTCAAGCCGGTTGAATGGCCGAGCAAAACAAATGTTATAACACGGATGCCTTGAAAGTTTGTTTCGTGGAACTTATAGCCAGATTGCATCGGCTGTATGCATGGAAGAATACAGTTTTGAGAGAAAATATCCAGCAACTCTTTCTGAAAGAAGTAGACCGAGAATGTTGTGTTCGCTAAAATCGCCTAGGAAAAATAATTACGAATTTTAATTATGATAATTTATGACCAGAACACGATTATCAACGGCGTTTCGCAGACGTCTCTTTCCCGATTTTTGCAGGGAGAGAGAACGTCTGCACGCAGGCTATCGCTAGCCTGCAGAACAGGCGCTTTTCCGGTACGAGCGGAGCGAGTTCTGATATCGATCCGAGCGAAACAGGCGCCTGCCGCCATCTTACGGAAATTTGAATTCTGCCCCTCCTTTTTCGCATGGATTAACATGATTATTAAAAATGTCAATCAAACTTTGTGTGTTCGTAACTTTGTCGGTATCTAAGATGTGTAGTCAAAACATTGCACAGTTCATTGTTATTACCTTTATTTCTCCTGTCCAAGTCTCTACAGTTTGGCATTTTAATATTCACGACCACGGCCTCTATTATATTAGTCGCTCAGTCCCCGCTCAGTTTTTCCTTCATCACTTCATTTACTCAACCCTGACCGACTCTTTCACTCGAACAGCCTCTGACAGCAGAAGCGAAAATTACTTTAGGGAACTTCGTGATTTCCTTCAGTTCTACGTCTAGATCGTAGAGGGAGATGGCTTTTAAGTCCCAGTGTATTTAGTTTCGATTAAATGATCCTTCACAATGCTTTGCAAAATAAAGAAGAATGCCGAAGCGCTAAGTCCTGTCTGACTCGACTTCCACGGCAAACAGTTGGAAAATAAGGCTTTCACCTGTTGATAAAACCGCCAAAATATCTCGCCTAGAAAGTACAAATGTAGACTATTCACTGCCTGTTTTGTTCTTCTAAATACTTTCCTGGATTAACGCTCAACCGCTCGATCACTTCTGTCTTGTCGCCACCATTTCAGTCAGTTCGCAGGAGGAATGTGCGACATTTCGTGACACATGACAGCGATGACGGCTAATTTACCAATCAGTATTTTACAACAACATCCAATTTTCTCGTTTTCTGATTGGCTCTCCGCTATATGCAAAATAGTACATACAATGAAAATGACGTCACTCGCAAGCCGTGGTAGCTTTGCAATCACGGCGAGGTTTGTGAATTCAAATGGTGTTAACTTCGCTTCCAAAAACAAGAAAGTGAGGATTTCACAAGCATTTTATTACAAGGAGAAGTTAATCGGCGAGTCAAACTTCTTTGTAGTGTGCCATTTGGCAAAATGAGAGTTTTCTCTTGAGTGGAGAAAGTTTCGGCGAATTTGTAGTCAGACTTTGTGACTAGACTAGTTCTCTCAGAGCTCAACAGTTTTGAATTATATAACAACAAGAGGCCCTGATTGGCCTTAACTCGGGCCACCTATAAATAGGTTAATACATGGAGTTCTGGCATATTTTTGTGTCATACATGGTTTGTGCTAGGGGACCGGATAATTGATTCACTTCTGATGCTTGTGATAATTTATATATAATGGAATGGACCTTTGCAGGAATGCAATAACGTGGTTGTACTAGATGGCAAACAAATATTTAAAGGCACTTGTACTAGATTGGTAGTGTTATTAGCAAAACCTGTTTGTAAATGCTATTTTCCACCTTCTTCCAATGCTCAACCTCCAAAGGTGGTCCAGTCACTTACAGGAGCTTCTAATTACAAAGTTTTACTGATAATTGAAACCAGGTTGCATAAGGGTGGTCGCCGAAGGGACTGATCAGAAATTAGCAGGGGAAGGGGTTGTGAAAGAGGGAGGATCGTATTTTTTTGAATCCCCAAAACTGGAGGGTCACAAATAATGGGCAACTGAAAAAGGAGAGAGTCAAAATATTTCATACTAATTGTCCAGGGAGGGTTATACATTTTTAGACTTTTTTTTATCTCCACCCCTTCCCCTCCCCCTTTGCACCTCCCTGCTAATTTTTGACCAGTCCCTAATGTTTAATAAAATATTGTGTGCATTGATTTCATGCATGTAGACCACTTGGAAAATAAAATTAACTTTATTTAAAGAGGGTAACCCCAACAGTAGTACACACACAGTCGTATTAGCCCCTAAAAATGACTGCGGGGGAGGCTAAGAAATGTGTGGCCCTCCTTGTAATTAAAAATTCAAAACAAATGTAGAACATAATTTAAATTAATATCAATTAAAATATGTCACTAATTTTACTGATAATTGAAACCAGGTTGCATAAGGGTGGTCGCCGAAGGGACTGATCAGAAATTAGCAGGGGAAGGGGTTGTGAAAGAGGGAGGATCGTATTTTTTTGAATCCCCAAAACTGGAGGGTCACAAATAATGGGCAACTGAAAAAGGAGAGAGTCAAAATATTTCATACTAATTGTCCAGGGAGGGTTATACATTTTTAGACTTTTTTTTATCTCCACCCCTTCCCCTCCCCCTTTGCACCTCCCTGCTAATTTTTGACCAGTCCCTAATGTTTAATAAAATATTGTGTGCATTGATTTCATGCATGTAGACCACTTGGAAAATAAAATTAACTTTATTTAAAGAGGGTAACCCCAACAGTAGTACACACAGTCGTATTATCCCCTAAAAATGACTGCGGGGGAGGCTAAGAAATGTGTGGCCCTCCTTGTAATTAAAAATTCAAAACAAATGTAGAACATAATTTAAATTAATATCAATTAAAATATGTCACTAATTAAGCTAAATATTGTCTGTTCATGACTGTAATAATAATATCAGTATACAAGTGAATGCATATAAATTATATATCACTTCAATTCGTTATCTGAAAACATAAAAACATAAATACTTATGAAATACTATAAAAGTAGATTGGACCAGAGATTGGGTTAGGCTTGGAAGATCAGTAATATGCCCCCGAAAGAGAAATGCACAGGAAATCCCATTGTCCCAATTTCAAAACCTAAATTATTCTATTTTTAGTATTTTACAATTTTCTGATGATAGTCAT
Source organism: Actinernus sp. WN-2022 (assembly GCA_030867875.1). NCBI lineage: Eukaryota > Metazoa > Cnidaria > Anthozoa > Actiniaria > Actinernidae > Actinernus > Actinernus sp. WN-2022. Next base: position 59,665,050 of record JAOWCC010000577.1, on the reverse strand, counting down.
TCCATTTTTTGAGTCAGCTCTAATTCAATTTTCTTTTTTCTTCTTTTGACAGTCCTACATTTGTCTTCTTTCTTCAGTATTTCAAGTTGACCTTTTCGACATATTTTTCAGGGCAACAGTGTTCGCTTGGTAAATAAATCTCCACACCCAATTCTATTTATGATTGTTCTAATCAGTTCCAGTATCAGTGTATAGCTCTACCAATTCCAAACCTGCCCATCCCCCAAGGGTGGGGGGCATAAGTGAGGCATTTCACAGAGTTTTTCTCCCACGGTTTTGGAGCAAACAAAAGTTGGCATGGTGGGGAATTCATTTGTAGAAAGAGTGTCAAAATAGCGAATTTTATAAGAGATTTGCACCCGTACCAAAGCCCCACCGTGGAGCATTTGACTCCACAGTGGGGCATTTGCAACGTTCTGATGCCCCACAAATATCCGGGGGGGGGGGGGGGAAGGGAGGGGCAGGTTTGGAATTGATAGAGCCATAACTTATATAATTGTACTCTCCAGTATGGCTTTACACAACAAATCCTGCTCTTCTTTTGACAGTTTCACATCCAATTCAATCTTAATTCGGTATTCTCGGTTTGTAAGTCATATCCAGTTCTGTTTATGGGTATAATTCGTAGTAAATTCGAATGCCTCTCTGTATCGTCCGAGTTCTGTTATTGTTTTGACGATCGATATTAACTTTTTCTTCTTGGTCTCTATAAAGTCACATACAATTCAACTTACGGACGATTTCATTTCCAGTTCGAATTACAGTCACCATTACAGTTAATAAAATTTTAAAAGTAGGGAACAAGCAAGATTTGTGTGCGCATATATAAACACATAATTTCAACCTCATCAGTTCTGATTTCCGTTTGCGTTCAAAGCAGGGTCAATCACTGTTCACTTCCAGCTTTTGAGACTCTTGAATTGAAGTCTTAGTAAAGTTCGGCATTGGTTTAGTCGAGACTTCCCAGTTGTATTATCTCAAGAGTATTTCATTTTCAGGAGAGGACTTCGCAGTAAACAATTACAGCCAACATTGCAAACAATCAATCCCTCATTTGACCTCCTCACAGTGTGTGATGGTAATGAAGAGCATTTCAACAACGCAACACTGCAATCGTATGGCACTTAGATGCAGCAGTACATGCATTTTCTTTCCGTTTCCGTGGATTATTGGACCAAAACCATCGAAACCAAACCATCAATCCTCTTCCGGCCGGCCAGACTACATGTAGCTGACTGTACGATTGGATCGCCACATCCCTTTCGTAAATGTAAGAATTTTCCATTGAAAGCCCCTAAAAGTCCTGTCAGCCCTAGAATAACTGAACATCTTGGTATTTCATTCGAAGAAACCTTAGGTTTCAGCAAAATAATGGTTAAGAATGGCCCCGAATCTTCGCTCCGTTGCTGACTTGGCACACTATAACTATAAGTATGAACCAAGACAGACCACAACCAAGATCGGGCGGGTGTCGAATCTGATTGGTTGATCCTGTCACGTGTTGGGAGTCGAACAATGGGCTCCTGTGTAATCTGATTGGTTGCCGGCGCATTTCAGCGACACAAAAAAATAAAATAATAATAATAATAAACGGCTTGCATTTTCTGACTCGTGCCGGCCAAAGCCCTGGCCCGAGTAATAACTTTTCTGATCCAGAAAATAAGCATACATTCCATCAATTACAGAAGTTAATCGGTGAACCAAGTTGCCATTTGTCTAAGAAAGCTTTCTCTCGGCAACGGTAATTAGAAGTGTTTACGCTTTGACTTTCAATGGCCTTTTTCGACTCGAAAGCAGTTTATTACGCACTCATTTGAAGCTATAAGTGCTTCGTCGTTGTAAAAAACAAATCGCACACATTTTGCCATTGTCTGTACTCGTATTGATCATAGAAATGACGCCATCAGTAAAATGACCCAAACTTTGCAGTGAAACAACTCGCTACGCTCGGTGTTCCACTTGAGTTTTTTACATTTTATGGCGTCATTTCTATGATCAATACGAGTACAGACAATGGCAAAATGTGTGCGATTCGTTAATTTCCCGTACAGAATCTGAATGGGGAATGAAAATGTATAAGGGATGGCTGCAGGCCCTTCCTTCTTCTCTTTCGTGCCAGTCTCCTTTTTCCATTTTCACGCGGTCAAATCATTTTATCACTTCCTTTGCGTTGAAATAACACTGAGGGCCTGTTCCGCAGGCTACTTTGTCGCAGTTTTCACGTTCAGTTATTTTCATTAACACAACATCACCTCAAGATAAACAAAATTTGCATAAGACAATCCAAACTACAAGGTCAACAGGTCAGCCGCCGGTCACACAACAAGAGAACAAGCAAAGTTTAAAAACACCAGCTTCATGCAGTTACAATATGTTTTTCGCAAAACTTATTAATTATTATCGATTTACAACTTTTAATCTATTTTCTCGAATTTCGAGCCTAAACTTTATAGATCTCTTTATATGGATCAATTCAAACACACGGCTGTCACAATTCGGCAACTTGATAATACACTAATTTATTCATCCTTAATAGTACATCTTTTGCTGTTCATTAGCAGAAAATATGCATACATTTGCGCTAACAGTTACACCAATAACGCGAAAATACTTTCAATTACTTCGAAATGACATTCATTTTAGTGTAATTGAAATTCAATAACGATTTTTCCAGAAACACTAACATTCAATTGCATGAACAGGCAATCATTTGCTTCTTTTGCCATTCATTTGAGGAAAATGTACTTTCATTTGAACAGTAATCAATTTCAATAACAAGAACCATCCAATCAAGTGCGCGAATTGACAATCATTTTAGTGTAATTGAAATTCATTAACGATTTCTCCATAGACACTAATATTCAATTGCATTTACAGACAACCATTAACACGGAAGCGACATTCTTTAGTGCGATCATACAAACATTAACACGTTTTATACACACTATAAGGAAATACAAATTTTCAATAACGTAATAGTCATTCCACGGGATATTGCCAAAAGCGTTCATGAGAAACTTTCGCATTCAGTATAAGAGAGATTATGTAACCACTTAAGTCCTCTATTGTACATTTGTCCACACAGAAGCGACATTTTTTAGTGCGATCATACAAACATACGTCGTTATACAATATTCAACAAAAACTTAAATTCAACTGCGCATTTTATTTTATTTCACTCTGTGTTATACTGAAGTTTAGCCTTCAATAGCCTCACCATTTAAGCATCGCGGTAAATATGTCTGCATAAAGCGATGCCATTGTGCGCATTTAGCTCCCGTGATAGTACCGATATTGCGCTGTAATGCTTGAAGCAGTAACTGCGTGCGATAGTCTCCTAGAGCAATTCCTTGACGTATTGCCTCTCCTCTATCATCCATCTGTGCTTGCACCTCAGGCCTTGAAATATCTGCTTTAATGGCTGCCTTAAGTGCACTTATTGACTGCTAAACTATGTTTAAGAATGGGCTGTAGGGAGGTGACATTTTGAGCTCTGTGTTTGGTCTGTGGCCAGCAGGGTTGCGGTGGGCTGGTGCTCCATCATAAATAAAGACCACCTGCTCGTCAGGGTCTAGGTTTAGCCTCGCCTGAACTAAAATGTCGCTAAATCGTTGTGCATTCATGCCTCCAACAATTGCCGAGAGAATGACAAGGCCATTGATCGGTGAGATAGCCATGGTGACCGTTACGTTTCTCCCTCGCTGGCCACATACTTGCCGATATGCCCTCTCTCCGCGTCTGGCTCTGCCGTGACTTCTTGCGGTCCAGACGTTATATCCGCACTCATCTACAAAGATACAATGGTGCACCACACCATGACCCATGAACCAGTTGGCGTAGTCAACCCTTTTCTGTATTACATCTGGTCTGTTTCTGTCAGCTGGGAGCGGCCTGACCAGTTTCACTCGAAACAGCATCCCGTCTAGAGTCCTCGCCACAGTACGGTCATGGATCCTGGGTTACCGAGGGAGGCGCGCCCTAAGCTCGCGGTTTATCTGTGATAACGTTAGAAGGCAGTTCTCGTTTACAATTTCATGGAGACAGTCCCTCATCTCGTTATCAACTCTGACGTTGTTCCTACCACCTCGTGGTCTTTCTTCGATTCTTCCATATCCCATGTATCTAGCCACAATACTTCTTGCAGTAGACCTGTTGGCCCCTAATGTGTCCGCCACCAGTAAATAATCTTCTGTTGCATCTTCAAACGCCCTGATGATTCTTTCACGGTGTTCGAGCGGTATCCTGTTTCTATGGGGCGTATCGCAAACTTCGAGAAGTACAGTGTTGTACAGTATACCCTTTTGCTGTTCATTAGCAGAAAATATGCATACATTTGCGCGAACAGATAGACCAATAACGCGAAAATACTTTCAATTACTTCCAAATGACATTCATTTTTGTGTAATTGAAATTCATTAACGATTTTTCCAGAAACACTAACATTCAATTGCATGAACAGGCAATCATTTGCTTCTTTTGCCATTCGTTTGCGGAAAATGTACTTTCATTTGAACAGTAATCGATTTCAATAACAGGAACCATCCAATCAAGTGCGCGAATTGACAATCATTTTAGTGTAATTGAAATTCATTAACGATTTCTCCATAAACACTAACATTCAATTGCATTTACAGACAACCATTAACACGGAAGCGACATTCTTTAGTGCGATCATACAATCATTAACACGTTTTATACACACTATAAGTAAATATAAATTTTCAATAACGTAATATTTATTCCACGGGATATTGCCAAAAGCGTTCATGAGAAACTTTCGCATTCAGTACAAGAGAGATTATGTAACCACTTAAGTCCTCTATTGTACATTTGTCCACACAGAAGCTGCAAGCATTACATCGCAATATCGGTACTATCACGGGAGCTAAATGCGCACAATGGTATCGCTTTATGTTGACATATTTACCGCGATGCTTAAATGGTGAGGCTATTGAAGGCTAAACTACAGTATAACACAGAGTGAAATGAAATAAATGCGCAGTTGAATTTAAGTTTTTGTTGAACATTACATGTATAACGACGTATGTTTGTATGATCGCACTAAAAAATGTCGTTTCTGTGTGGACAAATGTACAATAGAGGACTTAAGTAGTTACATAATCTCCCTTGTACTGAATGCGAAAGTTTATCATGAACGCTTTTGGCAATATCCCGTGGAATGACCATTACGTTATTGAAAATTTGTATTTCCTTATAGCGTATTTAAAACGTGTTGATGTTTGTATGATCGCACTAAAGAATATCGCTTCCGTGTTAATGGTTGTCTGTAAATGCCACTGAATGTTAGTGTTTATGGAGAAATTGTTAATGAATTTCAATTACACTAAAATGATTGTCAATTCGCGCACTTGATTGGATGGTTCCTGTTATTGAAATTGATTACTGTTCAAATGAAAGTACATTTTCCGCAAACGAATGGCAAAAGAAACAAATGATTGCCTGTTCATACAATTGAATGTTAGTGTTTCTGGAAAAATCGTTAATGAATTTCAATTACACTAAAATGAATGTCATTTGGAAGTAATTGAAAGTATTTTCGCGTTATTGGTCTAACTGTTCGCGCAAATGTATGCATATTTTCTGCTAATGAACAGCAAAAGGTGTAGTACGTAGTTGCTTGTACGCCTACATTTTTCTACATCTCTGTGTGGACAAATGTACAATAGAGGACTTAAGTAGTTACATAATCTCTCTTGTACTGAATGCGAAAGTTTCGAATTCTCATGAACGCTTTTGGCAACATCCCGTGGAATGACTATTACGACGTTATTGAAATTTTGTATTTCCTTATAGTGTGTTTAAAACGTGTTAATGTTTGCATGATCGCACTAAAGAATGTCGCTTCCGTGTTAATGGTTGTCTGTAAATGGAATTGAATGTTAGTGTTTATGGAGAAATCGTTAATGAATTTCAATTACACTAAAATGAATGTCATTTGGAAGTAATTGAAAGTATTTTCGCGTTATTGGTGTAACAAATGTATTTTCGCGTTATTGGTGTAACAAATGTATGCATATTTTCTGTTAATGGAGAGCAAAAGGTGTAATTATAAGTATAAACTAACGAACTATGTTTTTACCAACTAATACAGTAATATTGCTCAATATGCACAATATTTACAAATTTTCAATGACGCCCAGTGAGTGTCGGCCGTATTTTGAACTTATCTATTTTTTTTCAAAAATCAAAAAGCAGTGGAACTTTTAAATGTGATTTTCTAAAATAGAGTTACCAGTGTGTTCTTTTGATAAAATAAAATCGAATCTGATTATTCACTTCTGTCCCACGATTCTCGATATTTACTGACATCCGCTTAAAAAGCATGTTTATTTTCTTTATTTTCCTTTTTATACTAAGATCAATACCATGTACTTTTGATTCAATTAAATTAAGGCAATAAACTAACACTGTGGTATCGGATTCCTGTGTATTTTATCATTATCATATAGGGGGTATGATTACTGGATTCTGATTGGTTTACGAGCAGGGTATTTTTTCTTAATCAAGGGCCTGATTACTGGCGTCTGATTGGAAGCTGGTTGCTTATCAACATCTTTTTCGCTGGTCAAAGTTTGCAGAGACGTTTCAGCTCGTGTGCACTTCTGTTCCAAAAAGCAAACAAATATGGATTTTGCAACCATTTCAGGACTAATCTGTTGTGTTATTTTACAAATTTATAAAGCATATTTTGAGCGAATATACTGTGGTATTTGTCGTGTATTTTGTCACTACAAAGTTGACGCAGTTTATCCTTGATTTTGACATTTCGGTTTGTTTGACAAAATAAGTCCAAAAGCTTCTCATTCCCTCTTTAAACCTCTGTGATTGTAAATTATAGTTATCAAGTTAAAAAAAAGCCCTGAAGTTTCAAAGAATTTAATTCAAAACACTGCATCTTTCTATCGAGTTTGAGTCTTAAGTTTTTCACGCGTTCAATGCACTCAGAGAATCCTCGTCGGTTTGTAAAAAAAATTAAACATTTGCGAATAAACTATTGAAGACAAATCGAAAATGCATTGTTGTATTTTGTCTACTGACTCACTTACCGTTATTATAATCAGGATGTGAAGATAATGTATTGAATACAGTGCAAGGCGAGTTGGACCATAGTTGGTTGGACTAAGTTTGAAAGTGTCTCGATCATGTTCAAGAATTGGGTTTTCCCTTACAATGTCAATGAGAAATATTATTAATCAATAAAATTGTACTGCCGGATTATTCTCTTAAAGTCATTGAAAACAGTAGTAGTCCTGAAATTGTCCGGTAGGTAGTTCCAGGATTTCGCAGTATGGTATTTGAAAGAGTGAAGGCCATAAGTAGTTGTTGATGGTTTAGGTAATTTTAAAATATTGGTGCCCCTCATGGAATAACTTACAGAACGCAGAGTAACATATCTTTCAAGTATTCAGGATATTTAGTAAAATACAGGCATTTAAAAAGTATAATGAGCATGTTCAGGATTCTTCTGTTGTATAGGGACGTTGTCCCCGTCTTGTCCAATAATTGGCTATAACCAGAGTCTCTGTCATTTAGAATAAATCTAAGTATACGCTTGTTTAAGGCCTCTAATTTATCAGTATTACGAGAGCTACAGAAATGCCATATGACCGAGCAGTAATAAAAATGGGGAAGTATAAACGCCTTATATAGCCGTAGCAAAGTGTTAGTGAAAATTAGCTTACGAAATCTTATCATTACATTAAATTGATTATGGATTTTTTTACAAACGGTGGAGATGTGATTAACAAAACTGATTGGTTGAAATGTAAACAATAGTTGGAACACGGTTTCTGCCAAAGTCCATCAGACGGAGAGTAGGAGGAAGAGAGCGGACGACCTCTTACCGTCTGACAATCAGGCTACGCTACAACCTATCTGACTCGACTTCCACGGCAAACAGTTGGAAAATAAGTATTTTACCTATCGGTAAAACCGCCAAAACATCTCGCCTTAGAAAGTACAAATGTAGACTATTGACTGCCGGCTTTGTTCTTCTAAATTCTTTCCTGAATTAACGCTCAACCACTCGATCACTTCTCTTAAACACACCATGCATGTACCATTGCATCGCTTATCGACGCCATTTATCAGTCGTGCAGTTCGGAGGATCCAGGAATTTTCAACATTTCGTGACACGCGATGACAGCTAATTGACCAATCAGTATTTCCCGTTCACAATCTGAACGAGAAATGAATATATATAAGGGATGGCTGCAGGTCCTTGTTCTCCTCTCTCGTGCCAGTCTCCTTTTTCCATTTTTGCGTGGCCAAAATCATTTTATCTCTTTCTTTGCGTCTAAATAACACCGAGGGCCTGTTTCGCAGGCTATCAGTCTTCCCAGAGATTGTACTTTCTAACCGCCGAAGATAGACACTTTTTACTGAAACATTTATTTTTATAATTTAATACTTTTTATTAATTTATTTCAAGTATTACAAAGTTAACATACATTATGTTTAAAAGGTTTACAAAATTGATATACATAATAAAACAATTACAAAAACAAAGAATTTATAATAGAAAAAAGGATAGAGATATTAAATTTTCCCTTAAATTATATAAAAAAAAACATTTTAATGAGAACTAGAGGCATCCTCCAAAACTTGAGGGATTATTACAATTCATTAGATGTAAGGACAGAAAGTAATTTGTCCCATTTATTTAAATGGTGTTATTTTATTTTTCTCTCTTGCTATAAATTTCCCGTTAGATATTTTTTTCAATTTTTGTAAAAAATAATTTTCATGATAATATTTGCTTGTTTTGAATTTTAAGAGTAATAAATTAATTGTTTTGCCAACAAAATTATATGATTTACCAAGTTGACTGATTTGTTTCTTGGCTCAACTATGCCTAACATAATATATTCTTCTATTAGTTGTTTTGTTCAGATTTTATAATCAAAAAAGCCAAGTTGTCAGAGAAATCCAAAAGACCTGAACTACGGGACAGTAAAACTATAAATGTTTGAGGGATTCTTCCTCTTTTACACAAAAGAAACAGAAAGTGGAATCCACTAGTTTGAATTTAAACAACTTTTATATCGAGTCATTTGCTTATAACTGATGAAAAGATCGAGAGCTCTGTGTGTCGTCGAACTCGTTTGCTGAAGAAAGATAATAACAGAATGATGGCCAGTCTCAGTTTGGAGTAAATTTGGCCACTATTGTGACGATTTTATTAAAAACCTCATTCCAACGATAGTAATGTACGTAAATGAACAATGCATGGTTGGAAGAACATATTTCTATATCCCATATTCTATATCGCCCCCAAACTCTAACTAGTCAGAAATGACATACGCCGTAAGATAAAACCGAGTCCTGCGAACTATCAATTATCACATACAATATTGCGAAACGCCTCGACATAAATCACAGTATGCTTTGACATAATGTTTGTTTATTATTGGTATATAAGATTCTTTGTAAAATTTTGAATTGAGAAAGCCTAGTTTTAGTATCTAATGCAACCTTAAAAGGCAAAGAATAAACAGATTCCCATTCAATACAATCATTAAAATGATTAATATACCTTTTTGGTGTTGGTTCATCTCTCTTTTCCTTTTCATAACAAACACTTTATATAAAACTTTCGATGATATGTGATATTGATTGTTTGTCATCACCTCGGATTTTTACATTAAAAGTTAGAGGTTCAAATGGAGTAATGGTAGTTTGCAACAATGTATAATTCTCTGTTTTTTACTGAAACATGGCTAAATGATACTGTTCCTGATAGAGCACTTACAATTTCTGGTGATTCATTACTGAGGCGGGATTGCAGAACTAGGGGTCATGTTTATATATAAAGGAATCTATTAAGTGTCAATCTCTCCATAACTTAGTCAGTGAGCCGGAACACGAAGCGCTATCGACAGTCCTGCGGCCAAAGCGCCTACTACGTGCTTCAATAACATTGTCGCAGCAGTACTGTATCACCCTCCCAGCGCAAATAACTACATGCGTGTTTAAAGTGGTCTTTAGAAAGTGTTGAATCAAGTCCCGGGGGGGGGGGGGACTCCCTTATGTGAGGGGTACATGGATGCTCGTCGTACCTTTTAGGGGTCAAAATCAGGAGTTTGGTACCACTTAGGGTATCCACCATCAAACACAGACATTTCTATGTAAAGCGGTACCTTTTAGGGGTCGGGTGTCAATTGAACAAAAAAACTGTTATCAATTTACATTTTTATTATCTTTTAGGGGTCAAAATACGCTTGAGCCACGCCCATTTTAGTACCTCTTAGGGGTCAAATCGAAAATGTCCGACGAGCATCCCTACCCCTTTTATATGTGAGTCCACCCCCCGGGAATCAAGTATCGTAACAGTGCCATAACCTTTGTAGGCGATAGCCTGCGTCGCAGCGCAAGGGAAGCGGGAGAGGGAGGAAAAACGGCAGAGGGGGAGAGAGAGAAGGGAAAGGAGCGCCTACGATAATACCCCATGCGATAATCAAAACGCTTAGTCACCGAGGAACGAGTCACCGCTAAGGCTCGATTCAAACATCGAAATGTTCATGCGCCGAACGCAATTGAAACACAATATAAGTAGGCGGCCTCTTTTGATCTAATTAGGTTCACCGCAAGAAAAGTTCGACGTTTGAATCGGGCCCAAGCCTTCTTAGTTCATTGTTAGGAAGGTTATCGAAACAAAATACGGAATGCATACAGTGAGCTCGCTCAATCATAACCATTGTTAACCAAAGCATTGTTGATGATAGTTCCCCTGGTAAACGCAAAACAATAGCTGTTTGAGAGGTCTATTGTTAACTTTTTCACGCAAGGATTTTGGTTGTTAGTTTGTATAAACATTTCCAAAGATTGCTGCAATAGTACAGTCGGGAAAGGGAAGTGAGAGAATTCGAGAGGTCTAAGGTTCGAGTATATATAAATGCTACCAAAAGCATAATTTATATATATGTAGTTTTCCCATCTATGATTTCAAGACTAAACTCATAAATTATATAATGTTCCTGTAATCTATTGGTTTATTCTATAAGATACTTGATGTTTCGGGTAATTCAGAGCTACTTCGGGATAATTCAGCAGGATGGATGACCGCGGCAAATTAAAGATAACCTTTGAACTAATAAAAAGTTTTGCGCCTGGGCAGCAACGTAAAGAGCTTCGTGGCAGAAATGGATGAAAACCGTAATCGTTTAGCTTCCTGCCTCATCAATTGTTTTTAACCCATCTATTTAACAAAGAGAACAGGGTTTGCTGTGTTCTGTATTCTGATGAAAACACGACTGGAGCTGTAGAACATGAAAAAAAGAGTCCAGGAATCATGAGCCGCGTAGCAGTTCTATTGCTGTTTGCTGTTTTGACTCGAAACCTAATTTCTGACACCGGAAGAATTTTACCTTAGCAACGTAGAACCGACATACAGTGATGTCAGTGGCACTATAGTGACCTTCTGATTCGAGTACCACTTTTACTACGAGTAAAAATTTTGGACTCTAAATATCTCACTCGCAAGGCAAGTAGAGATAACAAAGTAAGAAAGACAAGAACTGACTACTGAGAGTATTTGTTTGTTCATGTATCTTTTTAAAGTATTCCTCAATTGTGAAAAGTCGTACTCGTTGTTGTCGCACTCGCATCTGAAGTTCGCTACTGACTGACACTCATAAACAATCAGGTGCTGATTAACAGATTTCAATAAGAGCGGGTTTCAATTGAGTGTCAAAAAATAATTGCTTTCTGATTTGATTGGTTAGTTATCCATGATTACGTTTACTTTGCCTCGTAATTGAACGAAGCAAAACCAATCGTGATTGGCAGTTCGTGATTGGCTCGTTGCTGTTTTACTTGCTCCTGTGATTGGCTCACTGGTTTTGGTTTTACGTCACTCAATTCAATTGAAAACCGCTCTAATAGATTTCTCATTTAAGATTACCTCCAAAAACTCCTTAATAATATATTTTCCATAAAATGTGCAAGATATGAATATATATGTGCTGTATATTCAGAATAAAATTGTTTTTAGGAAGTCAAAAGTTGCTGCAATATTTAACACATTACATTGATGTTTACGTTTAAAGCACGTAAGATGTAGCTATCGTACCAATTAAATTAATATCATCATCGAGTGATTAAGTGCATGGAAATGACGTACAGGCATATGTTTTATCTATGGTTTATGTGTGTTTGATTGATACTTACATTTGTACTTTTGTAGATCTAAACTTGTCAAAACTATCCAACTCTGCTGCCTCTGTTTCCGTTTGATGGGGATCTACTTCTTCTTTCCTCTCCTTTCCCGACGCTTTTTCATATTTTTCCAAATCTTCGGGCTTCTTCTCTTCCTTCTTTTTCCACAAGTTACGAAAGCTCTCCCATGCCCTTGATAACAATAGTTTATCTTCTTTCTCTCTTTCTGAAGCGTTTTCATTACTTCTTAAATCTCCCTGTTCCCTGTACTTTTCTTTCTCTCCCTTTTTCTTTTTCCATTCCTTCTCTCTCTCTTGTGACGCCATCACTGTTTCCCTTTCCAGTACATGTGACTTGCCAAAACGTGGATCTGGATAAATATTTGCAATTGCAACAGTAACAGTATTTTCTCAGTTAAATTTCCGACAGTAAAATATGTTCGCGTTGGTATTATTTCAGCAGCATTTTCTCGTGGTTTCATTTTGTGCATTTTAATTCCTGTATTTATTGAAGGTTTGATTACAAAATACACCCGTCCGACTAGCGACTGGTCGAGATCGGTCCAAATTTCAATAATCGCATGATCCTTTCCGCTAATATTTTGCTCTATATTTATATTCTTCACTTATAGTTATTGTAACTTGGGTCATTTAAGACATTTCTCGATATATTATATGGCATTGCTTTCCAAAGAAATTACATAGTTGTCATGAGACAAGCCGCGGAGACTCATGGAGAAGGTTGTTGGTATAATAATTGCCGTATTTATACCTTATACTGTGATTTTACTTATCGATTATTCTTTGACCGACTGCGGCGATTTAGTTTATTTACGTGGTCTCGTACAGACCTGAAGACAAGTGACAAGTATATTCCATCTGATATTATTTCAGCAGTATTTCCTAATGACTGCCAACTTCGTTACGTATAATGTATTTCTTTACAGTTGGAATGTATTACGAATACACATAATTTAGCATGACGTCCGGTTAAGAGTGCTCCATTGTCCAAGTGAGGTTATTATTTTGCTGTCTTACGCCGGTTTACCCGACAAGCATTTTGGACACGGCACTCCTAACTTGGCACGGCACTCCAAACAGGCGGGCCGAGAATACCTTTTCACATGGTCTCGACACCCCTAGATTTTCGGGCACGCGTTCCCAGAACATTAACCATTTACACGACAAAAATAAGGAGTTCCGTGCCGAAAGCAAATGGTACGTATAGCAAAATTTAGGGGTGCCGTGCCCAAAATGCTTTATCACGCTTGGCACAAATGACCCTAAAATCTATCACTTTGCTATATTTTCAAAAGTTTCCAACATAGAAGATTGAATTTTTGTGGGATGATGAAGACCGACGACCTAAACAAAATCCGATGATTTGATCTACCGTAGACATCTTGATGACGTCACAGTTACGTCATGTACCAGGAGCCCATTACCAGGAGCGTCCATCTTCCCCACTGTGTCTGTACCCCAGCACAGAGGTAGATGAGGCTATTTTTAGAATTGCGTTTCGCGCGAAAAAGAACAAAGGTAGTCTATTCTTAGCCAATCAGATAGCTAACGTTACTTCTCATTATCATTCTTCTCACTTTCAACGCGGGAATTCGAATTGCTGGTTTTCACTCAATCCCCAGAGATTCAAATGTTGGTGCCCCAACAAAAGAAGCTAACGAGGGATCTATTGTTTAACGGCATCAACATGGCGGCGACCTCTTTTCGCGGGAATTTCGAATCTAAAAATAGCCTCATCTACCTCTGTGCTGGGGACCCAACCCATAACAGAGGAACGCTCCTGGTAATGGGCTCCTGCATGTACCCATTTATAATAGGTTTCTCGATGTTTTCAATTACCTTGAACATCAGTAAATTATATATTTTCGATTTCCCATCATGTCGACAACAAAGAAACCGAAAACCCGAGTTCGATTGGTTAAGAGGGAGAAAAGTTATTAAATTTTGAATTTTGGTAATTTTCCCGCCACAATTTGGCGGGAAATATTCAATACAGAACCATTTACAAAATAACTTCTTCATTCATCTTTTAGAGTTTAAAATATTTGTTTACGACAATCTAGCAATCAAAAGAGTAAATCGGTACCCACAACCGTATGATTTTAGAATTTTCAATTTTTGAGAGGAAATACTTTAAAATTCCCAGTGAAAAAGAGGATACGTCATTATGACGTCATATATTTATGAAAACGTCTTTTAAAAATAACTATTCAAGTATTTTTCGGGTTTTAAAGAGGAACTGTACTTACTGTACACTGAATAGCCGAATATGGTCTTTTTTATGTTTATTCAATTTAGAAAGCATGACTGATGTCAGACCCATGACGTCAGAAAATGTGACGTCACAGGAAACTTCAGTTCTTAATAACTCAGCAAATATTTATCGTAGAGACTTTAAAATTGCGGCAATCAAAAACACATATTTATGTTGTTGTGATAACATGCTTTATTTCAAACGTATAGGTAACGCAGACTTTGACCTTAAAAGGAGTCGTTCGTTATGACGTCACACCAACGTCAATATACAAACGTGTTTGATCCTAAAGACGTTATTTCATTTTAATATTAACATACGAAAATTTCGTTAAACTTAACAGCGAATTAAACAATATGTGCTGATTTATATATTTTTGGCTCGCTTTTAGTGATCGATTTTGAGGTAACTTATGCCAGGCGTGTATTCCCAGTCATGTCTCTCATTTATTCCTTTTTCTTTGGGCTCATTGTATTTTGGTAGTGGCTTAATTTATTGATAAATGTAAGCTTAGTTGATCCATAGCCAGTGGAAGGAGCTATTAATGCGCGTAGTTACGAAAGAGCAAAACTTTGAGATTAGTCGAGATTAAAATATTACACCCTGTGAGCAGAGCCTTCTTCCTTCACTAAAAGAAAAAGAAAAGACAGGAAAGAAAGCTCTGCCGAAATCATGTCAAGAAGGCTCTGCCCGTAGGGTGAAAATATTATAACACGGCTACAATTTTGTAGCGAAAAAATGTCAACGAATCTCCGTAAAAGCTCAAAGAATGAAACTAAAGGAAGAAAAAGTCCAGTTCTTAAAGTACAAGCATTTCGAGCAATCTACAGCCTCTTGTCGTAGAGACAAATCGCCAGTCTCTTCCCAGGCGAGAAAGTATAAATGCCTCTTGTCAAAGCCGACTCTACCGCCAGTGGGAAGAACAGCCTGGGTTCCCTACAATTTATTGTTTTCTGCGGTTCTCTGATACAAATGTAAGACGTGTCCTGGTTCTTACATTTTCAGCCCCATGCACTCTTCCTTTGGAATGCAAATTCCGCTTCCAGCTTTAGAAATGAAAGTATTTTCTAAATTCAAAAGCACTGCACAGAACAATGAGAATGAGACAGAGCAAAATAGTAATTTCACTCTCAACAAGACGATGCAGTCCGCGAAATTACGTGTATTCGTCATCTAGCTATTCGAAATGAAAATAAATAAATTTAAATAAAAAAGTTAGCAAAATATATTACCAGTCATGGGGAAATATATATTACTGATGAAATAATATTTAGATGGATATACCTGTCAGTTCTATGTATATTAGCATGTAAACTTGAGTTCTCGAGCTGTTTGAGACAAATCTCCGCTGTCGGCGGTCTGTACAGGGCTGTTGTACGTGCGATGTGAAAATTTCAAGGATTACTCAGTGATCGAGATATAAAGTCACAGAATAAGGCATACATCTATGGTAACGTTTGCCGTTATTATCTGCAACTTACTATCGTGTATCTCAAATCCAGAAATTCAGCGATTTGCATAAATTTTGCGGACCCATTTTCTCCCAATCCGAATCGAAACTCTGTGGTCTCTAGCTGAACATCTACACTTGTCTGTTCCAAAATCGATAACTTATTTTCTCGTTCACGCTTCCAATTTCAATTAATCTAATCGCCCACTGTTTATTGTAGCGGGTTGAGTAGACAACTGCTTCCTCTTATATATGTTTTTGTTCTTTAGAAGAACGAGTTTTACGAATGCGTTTAAAAAGACGAAAAGTGTTAATTTTATCATCGCTCTCCATCTTGCGTTCGTGCGAGCTCGTTTAAGGAATGTATTTGCAAATCGAAACATATATTTCTTTGAAACGCCTTTCATCAGACTAAATGCTTTGGATAGGAGAAATCAGTAATAGACACTTTGCAGTTAGGCAATCACGTGGTTGTTTTTCTTTGTTTTACTTGATATTCGTAAAACTTTCGATTCAATAAATCATTCGATATTATTAGATAAAATGCAATTCTCAGGAATTTCCGACTCTGATCTTAAAGGTTCCACTCTTGCCTCAACGGAAGACAGCAAAGGTGTTTTGTAAATGTGCATCTATCTTCAGAAAATGAAATACTATGTGGAGTACCTCAATTTCGATCCTCGGTTCCCTATTATTTCTACCAATGCCTTACTCAACTATTTAACATCTACTACGCCTTGCATATATGCTGACGATACACAATTTTTTACATCTTCTTATGATGTGGCTGAACTTGCTTCGAACCTAAATATTGATTTCGAAAATGTATGCGATTGGCTCTCCGTCAATAAGCTCCAGTTCCACCCTTCAAAGATAAAACTCATGCTTATTGGTTCAACTTATAACTTAACCAATAAAGCTGGTGATTTATCTAGTACTGTGTTTATCGACAAAACCAAAGTTTCTAAAGGTTCAACCCCTAAATGCTTAGGAGTGGAACTTCGTTTGAGAGTCAGACAAAAATAATTTGCAAAAAGGTAGTGCTGGTATTGGTGCCATAAAACGAATAAAACCTTTCCTTTTCGAAGAATTGGAAGGTAGGAAACGAACTCGAAATCTCGGGTTGAAAGCCACTCACGTTTGGGTCGATTTTGTCACGAAAATCGCATCGATGTTACATCTTATCCCCATCAGCATACGCAGCGACAAATTGTCAGTCGGTCTGTACCAACCAGATGAAGATATCTGTATTTGCCGAGCTACAAGCCACTGATGAGTCCGCCAAAATCTCGCCATAAGAAGCCATCTTTCCTCATGACTCGCCAAAGTGATGACAAAACCTTTAAATCTAGCTTTTCTTTAGTTGTAGAGTTAGATTTAAAAATTCCCATACGAACCTTATAAAACAGCCATAAGCAGAGCTTGGGCTTCATGTGTTGTTACCACTTTGGCGAGTCACGAGGAAAGATGGCTTCTTCTGCCGAGATTTTGGCGGACTCAACAGTCGCTTGTACAGCTCGACAAGCAGATATCTTCATTCGGGTTGGCACAGATCGACTGGAAATTTATCGCTGGGTATGCTGATGCATGGAGCTAAAATGTAAAATCGATGCGATTTTCATGACAAAATCGACCCAAACGTGAATGACTTTAAACCCGAGATTTGGAGTTCGTTTCCTACCTTCCAATTCTTCTTTATGTAGGGTAAGGGATTTAAAATTCGCCCAAATTCTCTGAAACTGCATACAGACACAGCCAAGACATATTATAGACACCAGGTAAGTTTTATTCATTTTATAACAGTGTATTTATCGAAAAGCTAGATTTTAAAATTCCCATACAAATCCTTATAAAATAGATATAAACAGAGTATGGGCGTGATGTTATCAAGTAATCGTAAAACGGTTATGAAACTGTTCATTTAAGTACTTTTCGCGTATATAAAATGTTACCATTTTTCTCAGTATTTATTCTCTCTCGCTGTAAGAATCAGTTAGTTGTTCTACGTTCAGCTCACTAGACATTCGAAAGATTTGGGACTGTTACACTTTATCGAAGCTCGCTCGACATTAGTAGAGATGTATCGGCGATACTGGACTCATTAGTTAAAGTAGAAAAGTGGAAATCGAGATTCTTGTAATCATATGGCAGCCGAGCAAGGTTAATTTACATTATGTCAGTGCACGTGGATGGCAGGAGTCGGTCTGTACCGCTCGAAAGGAGCCACATCATTGGCTTACCCAACAATACAAAACACCCTAAACTTTAGAACGTGCAGTACAAAAACAATAGAGCTACAGTATAAAGGTTCAATCAGAATACAGGTTTCGAGCGGTACAGGATTACTCGATGGAAGAAGGGAGGGAGCGTCGCTAGGGAAATCCCGAGACCAGTCATGTAGGACAGTATGACGTCACGCTATGGCTCAGTGATTTTCAGTATGGCGGCGCATAAACACACGGCTATTTTACTCTATCGCATTTACTAAAAAACTCTCAAAATATCAGTCACCAGAAAAGGATATACCAAAGACGCTTATGGACATTATTGTATTGTTTAATAACTATGCAATAAATGTTAGTTTTAATAAAGTTTGTTAATTTTACCGTAGTAAACGTAAATACAGTGTGCATGAAGTAATTTGGTGCGATATATTAATATTAAATTGATGACAGGTGTATTCTTTTAGGAATCAACCCCAATTTTTTCATTAATATTTTACTGACCCAGGGGCTTATTATATATTGTTGTGGGTGCTTGTTATATATTAGGGGTTGAAATTTTATTTTATTTTAGGGGGTCTTAAAAGCAATTTAGCAATCTCCGAGTTTTAAAATAAATTATCATCCTAATTAAAACAAACACAAATCAATTGTCACATGAGATAATTTTCTCAGTAACGCCTGCAAAGCCCTGCAGGAAACTAGGTATTTCAGGGTTAGTGTATTGCAGTTTCTACAGGTGAAGTATTTAGTTTTTTTTAACAAGCATCCAAAACATTTTTAACCCAAAATCCCACTCCCCCGGATTATATACTGGTGTGACGTAATATGACAAAGCACACATGCAATGCATTATGTAAGGTATGCCGGCCATGCCAGTATCCACACCACAAGAGATTAGAAGGGGATCTTCAAACCCATACTTCAAAATATATCTTCTGACAGACAGAGCGGAAAAACGGAGCGCATGCGCACTAGCCACTTCATTAAAAGTGAATCAAGACGGCCGCCGAGCGGGAGTGAATTGGAGCTCTTTTTCAGGGACCTCTCACAGCTCAAGAAATACCACGATTACCTTATTACTTCACACGATGGACTGATATTCTTCAGTGACTTCTCTGAGCCCAAATAACACATAATTCAGTTCACTAAAATGACGCTACAATTGCTCGTTCAACTCTGTGTTCAAGAAAAACGAACCATTTCGAAATGTTCATATGCGACTGGAAAAACGCCAAAAATAAGAAAACTTGTGAATATATAAGCTTTATACTTCGGTAGAGAACTAAGAAGGTAATGGTTTTCAACATATAAAATACCATATTCGAGATTTTCATACCATTTTTCAAACGAAGCATTTGAAGTTACAGTAGTGACTAGACTGTCTACAGCAGTAGAAATCCTGGAACGGCGATCATCACCAAAGACTAAGTAAATTACAGAGCTTTATCAGGAAATTATACAATATTTCACTTGATTTGGTTATTATGGTATTACATATCGGCATTTTGACGAATTAGTTGACTGATTTACCAATGCAAAGAAAACGAATTTTCGTTTTGTTTTAAAATGAGTGTTGTATAATATTAATAGTACATACATGTAAAAAAACTTAATATGTTATATATAATTGTTCTGTTTTCAGAAAGCCAACAATAAAACATAGTTGTAACCGAGTATAAAATAGTTTTGTGTTCATTTCATTTTGTTCATGTTAGAAGTGGGTGACACTAATTATGTTGTGTGGGACTTTTGTGCGGTTGTGTATAAAGGGGAAGGTGCATGGTTGGTGTATGAAATCAAGAGCCTCCATGTGGACTTTCTCACCCAAGGTTTGTGTTTGCTTTACACGAAACAGTACTTTTTGTTGTCCCCAAGCACAAGCAAAATGAAACAAATACATGTGTAGGATAATTGAAAGAGATATAAATAGCCTCCATAGCAAACTACATGCACATGCACTGTTTATAATTGTAACATATATGTTTTTAACATTCAGCAGAATTCTCTACTATCTTGCTGAGTTTATATCCAACCAACTGGTGACATAACACAGGATGCAATAACTTTCCACAAACGTTAAGCCTTAAAACAGTTGAAACTGTGTGTATGTTTCTCTCTTTTTTCATTTGCCTAATGGTTACTAATACATAATAATATTTGTACAGGAATCTATAATCTATAAGCAATTACATATAATAAAATTCATTGTTAATTTCTTTGAAAAACTTGGTAGCTCCCTCTTTCGTGAGCCTTTTTTAGAGTTACACAGAAACTACATTATTAGCATAATTAATTAATGCAGAAGTTCATTAATTTTCAGTGTAGCTGGCTTGGACTTTGAAGTATAGAGCTCTGTGAATATGCCTTCAGTAATAAATGTATGTTAAAATACAAATATTGTATGTGTAGCTGGCTATACATGTATACAGCTATTTCAGGCTAATACAAGTGCAATGTACATGTAGATACATGCTAGTTCTGGAGCACTGGCTGTAGCCAGGTTATTTTGAAACCCCTGTGTGACCATTTCCTGTATGTCCCCATTTTCTGTACACCTGGGCCGGGTTGTTCAAAGCCCGATTAGTGCTAATCCAGGGTTAATTTCCATGACAACCAATAGGTTTTGTGCAGAGTTAATCCAGGATTAACACTAATCGGGCTTTGAACAACCCGGCCCTGTAGTATACTTATTTTATGAAGTGTGTGAACATTAAGTGAAGATTATTTTCTGAAATCATGCGAAGGGCTAATCTAAGAAACATGTCAATAATAATACGTGAACATGTTCTTAACTTGATTTTGTAAATGAAATTTGTATGAATAGATGGTTTGCACTCAATCCCCAGATATTCAAATGACAAAGGGCATGGCGGCCATGTTGGTGTACAGAACAAAAGAAGCTAACGAATAATCTATTGTTAACTGTACACCAACATGGCGGCTATGATGTCATGTGCAAAGGGTCTATTATGTGAACTTATTTCAGAGGTGAATCATGTGTATATGTTTGAATTGCTAATGCAGTACCTAATGAATCATATCAAGGCAGGAAGAGGGTCAGCTTTTTATTGGATAATTTTGAGGAAGGAGGGGGAAGGGTTAGGTGCCCAGTGAATGAATGATATAGTCTAGTCTGTATAATAAGCACAATTAATTTGGGAAAGGAAAGCAATGAGGGGAAATATGTTGGAATGAAGAACATGTTTCTAGTTTCCAATGGCATCCATTTTATAATAATAATAACAATCAGACAGTGCACGTGTGTATTAGTAAAGAAATAATCAATAATAGTTCTATTATAATGATATTGATGCTAAGAATCTCTGCTTATGATCATGCATGTTCATTTAAAATCAACATTTTTAAACAGAAGTTTTAAAATGGCAAGTGTGCATTCTGTATTAGGCAGACCCTTTTAAAATGGCTAGGAAGTCTGCTATAACCTAAAGCTCAGGATGCTCTGATGGTAAACTCTTTCTGAATTTAAGGTTCAGATACAACATACATAAATATGTAATTTATTATAATATTAGTATTTGGATAGCTACAAATATTATTTTGTCAAAAATTTAACTTTAAAAAATTAAAAACCCTTGTAATTTGAACTAACATCAACATGCAATGTACGTGTGAGCAGAGATTCTTAGTATTGATTATAATCATTAGTCAATTAGTTATATGTCATGCTTTGCACATGTATCTGATTATTAATGTTAGTATCATGAATGAAACCTCATTAACTTCCATAGCCATCATGATTTTCCTTTCCCAAATACATTATCAAACCCACATATTAAACTGAATCAACTATCACATTCTTCCAATCAACACTTACAATGTTACCCTTCCTCATTCAACATTTGAGTTTCAACACCAACACATACATGATTTACTTCTAAATTTCATAAATAGTTTTTGCATATTTTAAGAGAACTACTTATTTTAATGTTTCATAGATACATAAGTGTTCTTGTTTTTGTGAAGAATAAAGATGAAGAGTCAGTGCTGAAAAGCATAAATTGTTTGAGTCTTAATTCCATATAGATGTGTTCCTTCCAATGCTGTTAATATATGAGACCAGATAATTATGTAATTTTTTTCTACATTAAAAATAAACAGGTTTAAAACACTTAGTCTCAAATAATGAGAAAGTATATAGATGAAAACTGTATACGTTTGTGGTTGTTTTCATAGTTTGCTATATTTGCCTGACTTTGTTTTTGTTTGGGAAGAATAAAGATAGAGAGAAATAATGGTGTTTGAAGTCTGTATTTCAAAACAAGTAATCTGTATAACCAGGTGCTCCTTTACTATTTCATGCAGGCTCTTGATATGCACCTCTCTTACAAAACCACACAAAAGTCCCACACAACATAATTAGTGTCAACCCACTTCTAACATGAACAAAATTAAATGAACACAAAACTACTTTGTCAAAGGCATTCGATTACAACTATGTTTTATTGTTGGCTTTCTGAAAACAGAACAATTATAACATATTAAGTTTTTACATGTATATACAACACTTTATTTTAAAACAAAATGAAAATTCGTTTTCTTTGCATTGGTAAATCAGTCAACTAATTCGTCAAAATGCCGATGTAATACCATAATAACCAAAATCAAGTGAAATATTGTATAATTTCCTGATAATAGCTCTGTAGATTTACTTACAGTCTTTGGTAATGCTCATCGTTCCAGGATTTCTACTGCTGTAGACAGTCTAGTCACTACTGTAACTTCAAATGCTTCGTTTGAAAAATGGTATGAAAATCTCGAATATGGTATTTTATATGTTGAAACACATTACATCCTTAGCTCTCTACCGAAGTATAAAGCTTATATATTCACAAGTTTCCTTATTTTTCGCGTTTTTCCAGTCGCATATGAACATTTCGAAATGGTTCGTTTTTCTTGAACACAGAGTTGAACGAGCAATTGTAGCGTTCTTTCTGTGGTCTGGATTATGTGTTATTTGGGCTCAGAGAAGTCACTGAAGAATATCAGTCCATGGTGTGAAGTAATAAAGTAATCGTGGTATTTCTTGAGCTGTGAGAGGTCCCTGAAAAAGAGCTACAATCCACTCCCGCTCGCCGGCCATCTTGATTCACTTCAGGATTCACTTTTAATAAAGTGGCTAGTGCGCATGCGCTCCGTTTTTCCGCTCTGTCCTTCTGACATGTTCTCATGTAATGAAAGATTGTCTTGATATTTTTTGAGGTGAGGGGCCTATCAAATTCTTGGAATTGCCATAGTTATTGAACATTGTTCTTGTAAACTAGTCCTTATCTTAGGCTCTTTCGACCAAATGGCAAATAAGCGTGCTTATTATCGACTGTAAAATTTCGAATGTTACGCACGAATTTTTTTATTCACAATTAAAATAAATATGGCTTGCTCCGATACTATCGGCAATTATGAAAAGAAATCTCTTAAACGGTTCAGAATATAGTAGTACCATTTTATACTATCACCCCTAAAATTCAGAGTATCGCTAATCTTGGCACATACTTTATAACATGGTAGCATTTAACTGTCATTTATTGCCCTCTATAAAAGACATACGAGAAAGAAGGTCGCTGGGTTTCATAACAGTCCCCCTCTATTAACTATGGTCTATCCGTGAAATCAAATGCCCAGTTATTACCAACTTATACTATCGTGAACTTCTTCAATGTTAATTTTTTTTACCAATCGGAATAATTAGTATTTAAAAGCTTCTCTGTAAAGTTTTACATCGGAAAGTTTTATATTTATCAAGATATATGCAGTCAAGGTTTCGTATCTATGCGAGGATTTTTGCGCTAAAATAGAAAGTTGATACTGGATACAATGGAGTTGTGGTTTGCCGATGACTTTCTCCTGTAGCGATTTTGACATAAATCACTCCTAGGAATTAGGTATCAAGGGTTTGACGTTTTGCGCTGTTTTTATCGTATCGCGGGCTTTAACTACTAGACATGGGAGTTTGACTAAAGGTCGCGGGTCGCGTGTCAGGGGTAGATGGTGCTGGCGCGGAAAAAAGGTGCGGGTAAAAAGGTGGGGCGGCCTTCACCTCCTCGGAACCTGGAATAGTACTGGCTATCCAAACAATGCTTAACCCTTAAACAGTACAAACCCTAACCGGCCTAAAACAGTGGAATTCTTTGTCAGTGCAGGCCAAATGGGATCCAATAAAATGCAAGGTTTTGAGAGGTGAAGGCGTGCGGGGCGGTAAAAAGGTGCGGGTACCAAGCATGGCAGCCCTAAGGCTTAAAGGCAAATTTGAAATTTCTTATGTAGTCGTCTATTTTTGGCAATTAAATCTGGTTCATGTTCACACCTTGTCAGTTTACCATGCCGACATCAAGACAGCGAAGCCAAAATAATCAGTGGTTACTGTTCGACTGTATGAAGTGATTCGCGAGGGACATCGAAAAGTAGTCGACTTGTGACATTAAGTCTATATAATGATATTTTCTAGTTCTTCTATGAATTGATGCTGAAACCCGTGGAATCCTGAAGAAGGCTGGTATTCGCCAGCTGAAATATCGTTTGAACCTCGACAAGCGTTGTATTTGATCAGCATTGCAGTAGTCTTCGGACACTTTGTCGTTATAGATTAATAGGTATTTCACCTTAAATACAGCTTTCTCATCTGACGATGCCCTGGGATCTCCGAGCGCTGGAAAGTCCTCTTCGTATTTTATATGTCGAGGGCCACAAGTTTATTAGTACTACGTACTATTTAGTGCCACCCTGTTTAAATAAAGTTTAATTGATTGATTGTCACGTGATCGATATATCGCTATGTTACTCGCGAGAAGCACACACAACCATGACTTTGGTTGGATAGTGTACGAACGACATCAAAAAGATAACCTGTTCATAATAAAAAAAATTCTCATAAGTTTTCTGGTTGTTACCAAGACCCGCTTAGCTCAATTAGTAGTCCACCGCCTGTGCGTGGGAAGGCTGGGTTAGGGCCCTGGCCGCGCGATTCCTTGCATAGCTGTCATCCCTCTTCTAGCCTGTAACTTGGGGACGTGAAAGAACCAGTGGCACGTATTTGCAAAGACAAAGGAATTGCTGATCATTGCAATAAAAGAGGTATAACAATATCATTGTACTCTCACTTCTAACCTGTATGAACTCGTAACATATAAATCCCAAGGTTATAGACCCTATTCCAATATGGCTACTCTAGCTAATTTGTGTAATGCCCCAAAAATAGATATATTAGGTGAAGTGAATGCAGCCTGTATAAAGAATGCCATAGTAAGTAATTATTACTACAAAGTTATTGACGTACATTTAAATACAGAAAAAAAATCACGAAAACGAAGCTAGTTAGTCATAACTGCCTCCAATCCATAAAAAATCTATATATATTGAAATCTCGATAACTTGGTACCATTTTATAATCAGCCCTTAAATCCAGAGTATTGCTAATCTTAGCACATACTCTCTTACATGGTAGCATTCAACCTCTATACTCTTCATACAAGCTTCGTCATTTTAGACTAGAGTCTATTCAGAGCGGACTTTCCAGACAAACAGCGATATGTCTATCCATAGTTAATTGAGGGGGATGGTTAAGAGACCCGGTAAACTTCAGAGGGGCTAACAAAGGCACTGCGATTTATGTTGGAAGGGGATAAGACAAGCGATTGTGCATGTTCATAGCTCATTAGCGTCCCCTGAACGACTGAACTCGCACGTTGCTATTGGCCGATTGATTAACATTTAACAATTATTCACCGACACGGAGGTGAGTAAATATTTTAGTATATACCACACAGGTGAATAGCCAGTACCAAATAGTTATTTTATTTTCTGTCAAATGGACAAAAACTCGCGCGAGGTGATCGCAGCTTCGCTTGGAAGTGAATAGCTAAGGATATCCTATGTTTGAGTAGCCAATCAGAGCGCGCAAAAAGTACTATTCACTCGTGTGATATTTACTAAATTCCAATATCTATTGTGTTTTGTGCATGGTCACGGCTGAAAAAAATAAACAAAGACATACGAGAAAGAAGGTTGCTGGGTTTCATAACCATCCCCCTCTATTAACTATGGTCTATCCGTGAAATGAAATGCCCAGTTATTACCAACACTATACTACCGTGAGCTTCTTCAATGTTAACATTTTTTTACTAATCGAAACAATTAATATTTAAAAGCTTCACTGTAAAGTTTTACATCGGGACGTTTTATATTTATCGAGATAAATGCAGTCAAAGTTTCGTGTCTATGCTAGGATTTTTGCCCTAAAATAGAAAGTTGATACTGGATACAATGGAGTTAATATGATTTGCCGATAACAAAGTGTGTTATCTTTTTATGACATAAATCACTCCTAGGAAATAGGTACCAAAGGCTTGATGTCGTGCGCTGTTTTTTTATCGTATCGCGGGTTTTAATTACTAGACGTGGATACTTGGAACTCTTTTACAAACACACCACTTCCGTTCACGCATAAGTTCCAAGCAGATAGAGCAACTTCGAATGTTATTGTCGATGCCTTGTTGTTGTTTTTTTAAAACTTCCTCGTCATCGATTAAAATATGCATTGGATCCGACTCGGCCTCAGAGTTCTCTACATTCCTCTCCCTTCAAGTTGTGAACTTGCTGAATTGTTTTTGCTTTTAAAAAGCGCTCCACTTTTGAATTTTCGATTTGAATTTTCTGCCAGTGACAAAATACTAATTTTCTGCCCGCTGGCTTACACAATCTCTCGCTGATACACTTCCAACCAAGAGATACTTAAGCTTTTCGGTTTCGAAAAGCAACCTCGAACCGGGCCCAAGGCCTTGAGATGTATTTAATCTATGTCAAATATTCGTAGTCATATAGATCCATAAAATTTCGCGACAATTTTTTACTCCTATCAGTATGGGAAAGATGTACTTATAATAATGCACTCTATTTGATGGAAAGTTGGCCCGATAACACCAAACTAAACAATAAACAAAAATGCCGGAGTCCGCTTATGTCCGCTTATGAATGTGTTTCTCCAATTTTAAGAACAAAATAGTTCCATAAAAAAAACAATAAACAGTTGAATGAGTGTATTTATCTAAACACTATAAGTGTGAATTGGTTCAGTTCAAAAACATGGGAGGTCAGTGAGTTTGAACTGTCTGGCATTAGACTGATCATGAAATGAGGTAGATATGGGCATGTACTTAAAATCACGTGACCGATAACATCATCGTTACATCATCGTCAGCAAATGATTTGTGGGGACCCAATACCATGCCTGTCCAAGTTTGAACTGTCTGTCATTAGAAATGAGGGCGACATAGGCATGTTCTTACAATCACGTGACCGGTGACGTCATCGTTACGTCATCACCACTAAGTGATTGATAGGGACCCACTACCATGTCTGTCCAGGTTTGAAGTGTCTGGCATTAGAAGGGCAGCGTTAATACATCTTCTCTAGCATGACCAAATTTGGACGCGTACCATAAAACTCCGTCAATATATCCTTGGAAAATCGAACACTATTCGGACTATTCGGACAGCCAACTGAGAGTCCCCGATGTACACAGAAAAAAACGAACTACACACCATAAAACGATGAATAAATTAGCTCGACCCCACTAACCCTAATAAACTCGTTATGCGCTTGCGTGCATCCACGAGTTAAAAAGAAAAGCCAATGGCTACAGCAAATGAAACATGCAATATGGCAGTAATAATTGGACCGTTTTTATATGCGGATCAAATTTCATTTTTCCTCACAATCTGGACTCAAAAGCCTTTTTCGACAATTCTATGATTTTTAATGCTTCTAAATATGCAATTAAAGTGTGAACATGTCTCTCTCATTACGAAAAAAAACAACTCAAAAATTGTTCAAATTCTCCAAAAATAGCCTTCAGTCCTGCTTACGTGTTATCATCATTAACAACAGTCTCACCTTTGATGCTCATTGATTGTGTAGTCGTCGATGGAACTGGGTCATCACGATAGCGCGGACTCGAGATGTACGACTTCTTTGGGCCTGTATTTTTTTTGCAACGAAAATACAATAAACTGATTGTAATAAAGAAAGAAAGAAATCTGGATCTATTAAATTAAGAGTGGATGTCAGGAAAAATCAAACATATCGCGGCAAGGTCGAAAATTCGATTTTTTTCATATTTCAAAGTCAGATAGGCTAAGGTATAACCAAAAGCACTGTACACTTTTTTTAGGAAAAATATCTTTTTATTTCCAAGAAAAATGCAATTAACTAAATTCAGTCCAAATGACTGTTTGAGACGCCAAATTCTGACACGAGTTTGACGGTCTCGGGTACCAAAACAAACAGTCATCTAGTCTTAAAAACTCTCAAATCGTGTTCTACGATATTTAAATATCTGGTGTTATACATTTGAGAAATATTGTATTATTCTTTACATAAAAAATAATGTTATTCAGAAGGCATACATTTCACGTTGATAAAAGTATCTCGTAAATAAAATTGTGCTAAACCTTTGAATGGATCAAGCTTCAGGTTTTTTGAATTATCGAAAGATTATCTCTCGATTACTGTAAAGATTTCATTGGGCAAATAATTGTGCGTGACGCTAGAGCTGTTCAAAATCTGTTGAAAAACGTACATATTTGACCTTGAGGTCAAACTGTCTATCTACGGGTCCAGCGCATTTATGCCTATCACGCTTCTTAACAAATTAGTGGTTCAGAAAATACACTAAAAGGCCATTTAAAAAAGTTATAACCTTATTTGTTGTAGAAATCAGATCCGGAGACTGTTTCTGTGTGATTCTTTTGTCGTTCTCTTAAGTTGCCACAAGCTGTCAACGGTTGAATTGGAACAACAATCTTTGTCTGACTTTCGACGTTTTCCACATAACAACAACCAATTCACAGGTTAAGTCATTTGCTAAATGTTCTTCGATTTGGAGTGCACTCTCGTTATAGTTTTGAGACCTTTAAACTGCTACAATACGACCAACGTGTCGGCGTCTCTTCCCGATCCCAAGTTCCACACTCTTA
This sequence comes from Actinernus sp. WN-2022, assembly GCA_030867875.1. NCBI lineage: Eukaryota > Metazoa > Cnidaria > Anthozoa > Actiniaria > Actinernidae > Actinernus > Actinernus sp. WN-2022. The sequence continues at coordinate 59,635,936 of JAOWCC010000577.1, read as the reverse complement.
AAACAATAGCAATTATGCTAATTACTTAGTGTGTTCTGCTTTCGCGAAGGAGGGGTTTACATCATCAGAAAATTCATATATACAAAAAGTAAAAGTTCGAGTTAGGATTACTAATGGAAAAGGAGCCTGTTAATCGTTTAAATATATTGTTGATGAAATTCTGGTTGCTTTGAATTCCGGGTAAATTTTGATTATATGCCGTAGAGACAAAGCATGCACCCGAGGGTGGGATTGTGTCACGATTTAGAGTATTTGGGTATTTTGGGTATTCCCCCTCTCCCCAACCTCCCTGGCCGTCGCTGCTTGGTCTATTGCGGACTTTCACATTAATTTGAAACATTCAAGCTACAATTTGACATTGAATTTTCAAGAGGTATACAGTCATATGACTTTCTAAGCGCTATCCTCAAAGTTTATTATAAACAACGTCAATAAGAGGGCATACCACTAAATTTTAACGAGACCCCAAAACAACCACTAACAGCGGCTGATGAAAGTCAGGATCCAGCTAAACCACAGATCAAACGGATTCGAATTTAGCGTATTGGCTTTTGTAGAGGGAGGAAAATCGGAGAACCCGTAGCAAAACCCTCGGAGCAAGGGCGAGATTCAAACAAACCCAACATGTGGCCGGGACTCGAACCCTGGCCGCAGTATTGAGAGGAAAGGCGCCACCACAGCTTCCCTGGTTGTTGTGGATCCACAACAATTTTGACCATGAGATGACGAAAAACATGGGCAATAAGAAGTCATATCACCGTAAACTATCGTAATCTCTTAAAAAAAACAACGAAAAATAGTCAAGCGGTAGAGCCTTGAAAATGAGGGAAATTTTGGGTGGAAATAGTTCTTGCGCGAGCGATGACGCAATCCGTTGTATGTCCTGATTATTTCCAATGGTAATAAGCCAATCAGAAAACGAGAAACCGAGCAGTTGTAAATTAACAAATTTACGATAGATTACCGTGGTGTGTCCTCTTATTTATCACGTTCTACGTCATCGCATGCTCGATATTGTTTACTGAGACAAGGTTGAATGAGACAAGGAGACTTGCAGGAGAAAAGTGATAGCGCGAGCGATTAGCTAAAGTCCTCTTATGTCCAATGGCAATCAGCCAATCTGAAAATTAAACGAGAAATTGCGCAGTTGTTGTAAAATATCTGATCCCCCGAAATTGATGTTAGATTTTCATTCTCTCCTTCCCCGCTACCCTCCTCAATGTCGCAACTAAACATTCCCCTCCATTCTCAATACACAAATACGTATCTCTGCTCATTCACGGCGGGATGCCGGTATATTATTGAACTATAAAACATCACCAAAAGAAGACTTACATGTTCAGTTAGGTTATATAAATCTTAAACAATGAGAAACCAACCAGAGCTGTGGTAATATTATTGGTGGGACAGAGAACTTGACGCGTTACCAGCAAGGGGCCCGGAAAATCTTGTGTTAGGAGCGTCAGAAAAATTGGGATATCTACAATTCATCCAGAATCAAACAAGTTTTCGATATATTACCTGCTTCATAAATTGTGCACCCCCTCTAACGTATACTGCTTTTATCCCCCTTTGGCATGGTTGAAATAAATAATGACATGTCTCTTAATGGAAAAAAAAGAAAGAAAACCATGTACGACACATTATAGCAATCATAAAATCCTAGAATATATACATCTTATTAGATGATTTTTCGGGTAATACGGGCTGATATTTTACGAGTTGCGAATGTATTTTTCCGAGCCCCGCAGGGGCGAGGAAAAATACAAGCAACGAGTAAAATGTCAGCCCGTATTACCCGAAAAATTATCTAATAAGAGATTTATTATACGACACTTGAATATCTTTGTGATTGATTTCCTTTTCAGTTCGAAGACAAAATATCCACGATATCAAGAAATCCGTGCGTCTTTTAGATCAATGACGTGAGCGATGGAAAGCCAGAAAAGTGCCTTTAATTTCATTGGATAATAAACTAAAAGTATGACATGTGATATGAATCTCGTAAAACCAGCTTGTTTTTATAAGCTGTGACAAACGTTCTCGAATTAGTTCAACAAGGAAAAGTGTTTCAAAGAGAATATAAAGCGAGAAATTCAAGCCAAAAACGTCTAATATACTTTTGAACTTGACAAAGAGGCTCTTAACATTCTCTTTAAGAAGCAGTGTTCAGTCTAAAGTTCATCGTCACTATCAAGAAGCGGCAAAATTCTCTTGAATCTTCTCAGTGGTTGGTGTTTTTAACCCGCCACAAGGATAACCAGCATTTCCACCGAAGTTCAATGAACAGTTGTTAAATACGGCACCACAGAACATTGCTGGTTTTAAGTCTTGTTCGGCAGACATCATATTTGGATTGGTCATCAGTGGTTTGAGGATTTTCTTCTCTGGCTCCGAAGATTCCTTCGACGTATCGCGCGTCCCTTGGCCTTGAATGTGTTGACTGATTTTGCTGGACATGTCTTTCTGTTGTTGTTCTGAGGCTTCAGAATAACTGTCCAAGGATTTGAGATTTCTTTGACCTGCCAGACCAATAATATTGAGAGGCTCAACATTCTCTTGTCGTAAGGTTGAAATCATGGTTCTTCGTACAGAATGATTAGTGTATCGGCCATTCAATCCCGCGGCTTTGCTCATTTCTTTCATGAAAGAGCCAAGTGAGTGCTTACCAAGGGGCTGTTTCTTGAACCAAGTCTGTGATGCTGGCCTTGGAATTGATGCTAGGTAAAAAGGAGCATCTGGGTAGTTCATATCTGCTGGTCTTCGGGATATGTACTGCGTGAAAATACGAACAGGACAACCGTGGTCCATCGGTGGCGTACATTTTGGGATTAAATGGCCGGTCAGGAACAAACTCGTTCTCGCCGGTACGAGTTTTACTGCCACGCTCAATGACCCACTCGACATACATTTTTTTTTTTTTCCCCTCTGGCCCATCCTCTTTCTTTACATGGAAGTCACCAAACCTTACACGATGGTGTTCATCCCGAGCTCTCCAGCCAAAATAGATGGTATTATTGAACCAGACTGTACGTAGAAGGGTTTGAGAAGAACAGTTTCCAAGCTGTTTTTGTTGCCATAACTGTTGGATCTGTGTGTCGTTTAGTCCAAGGGCTTTATTCGGCCTTTGACCTTTACCGGAACGACGAAGTTCTTTTCTTTTGCAAGACGAAGCTTCTCTGGCCTTTGAGAATTGTCTGTCAAGGAGTATGCTGTATGTTTTGCCTTGTTCTCGCAAAAAGCGGTCAAAACTACGAAAGTATGAGGTAAGTGTATCTGGCTCAAATTCGTCACCATCTTGTTTTCGTACTTTCACTACAAAGTGTGAAAGCACACTGTCAAGTTCAGTAGGCGGTATATTGTCAATAGTTCTCGTTTCGTTAACAGTTTTTGCCCATTTATAAAACACGTTAAGGTCGCTTCGTGTCTTTTTTGTTGTGTTTTTGTTTCTGTTATCCTCGATAAATTTTGTAACTTCGTCATTGTCAAGTTTTGTCTCTTTTTTCTCGCTTCTTACATTGCCACTGGAACTGTCAGTCGTTTCAGTTTCCTCAAGGAACTCGACAGCGTTAATAAGTTCTGTATCAAAGTCAATGTCGTCGAAAAGTCCTGTTAAGTCAAAGTTTGGGTAGTCCGCGTTGAGTTCGTAACAATTCTCATCGGCCATTTTTGCTTTGAACTCAGTATACGGTCGTGTACTAAACCGGTCAATACTGGTTTACTAGCGGGTAATACGACAATCTAGTGGGTAATACGCTGGCATATCAGTCCGTTTTTGTGACCTAATATGGTAAAATTACGTCATAGTCGTATAATAAATGATGTTAAGCACCGTTTTTATAAACGGCCCAAGAAATTTGAAAACCATGTTTGACCAAAAAAGACAAGGTTTAAAACAGACCCATTTTTTTGGAAAAAGTAAATTTAAAAAACGATTGAATAATATTTTTTAACTATACTTCTTTTTCGAGCTCTCTACGTATTAGTTACTTGCCTTTCTCGTAAAAAAATGTCAATCCACAACTAGTAGAAGAAAAAGTAGTCGAGGAATACATGAACATTTTTATGCGAGTCTTCAAGCCGACTTGGTTCCAGATCCCCTAAGGTTTTTTAGCGACCTAACCCACCATCACGTGCCGGAGGGCGATGGTAAACGAAACATTTTATTGAGATGGCCTAACAGGCTTCTATTTCTGTGTAAATCCTAACTGGAACTGATATATCTGAATGTTCTGATTATTTTCTTTTTAACTTGATTTAGCCCTGCGCAAGCAGAACACACTAAGAACTTAGCATAATTGCTATTGTTTTAATATTGTCCAACTTGGAAGAACTCCGGCACGTTGATCATATTGTAGCAGTTTAAATGTCTCAAAACTATAACGAGAGTGCACTCCAAATCGAAGAACATTTAGCAAATAACTTAACCTGTGAATTGGATATTCAGTGTGATGTTAAAATACGTAGAAAGTCAGACAAAGATTGCTGGTGACAGCCGTTCAACCGTTCCCGGCCCTACCAATCGATAAAAACTAATCGAATTCATCGATATTAACCGATAATAATCATTTGATTAGTATTGATTGATATCGGAAATCGATGAAAATCGATACTCACAACCAAAGCGTCCTTGATTATATCGATTGATATCGATTATCATCGACTCTTTCAATTCATGACGGGGAGTGTATAAATACGTGATCTAAATAATTCGATGAAACACAATCACCGGAACAGAGCGTTTTCACATATCGGCTTCCACCTAATCACCATGTCTGAGGTTGATGCCATTGATGTTGTAGTAAAGTGTATCGTGAAAGCCAATTGGCTAACGCAAACCAAATGACTTTCGACACTCCTGTGCCAAATCTGTTCCATTTGAAGCAAAGTTTACCATCGCTCAATCGCTGAAATCAGTCAACTGTACGATCGCTCATGATCGCCTGCGGATTAATACGTTGTTCGATCAGCTTTTCTGTAGTCCTTGGACTTGTTTACTTATTAGTGATATAGAGCCTTCTCTTTTAATTGTTAATTTACATCCCAAATAATAATTTATAAACATCGATAATAATCGATACTCATACATTTTTACGATATCGATTTTCATCGATTTCCGATATTAATCAATTGATTGATATGGATTATTATTGATTATTATTGATTTTTATCGATTATCGAAATTATCGATTGGTACGGCCGGGAACCGTTGACAGCTTGTAGTAATAGGCAACTTAAAGTGTTTATGAAACCAAATTTTGCATCTCTATTTTATTGCAGAATAATAAAGTTCATTCTTTTCTGATTATCAAGAGTATATTTATTTTTCAGTTCCGCCTTCGGAAAGGTCTCTTTTTCGCCATTCAAATGGACTACTTTATGCTAAAAACTGTCCTATTTGCCGCGCGGCCAAATGAGCTACGTGACGTCACTGTGAGGACTCGTACGTTGTTTACATAATACAAACATGGCAGACTCAGCGAGAAAGCTTCAGAGAAAGTTAAAAATAAGCGAGGAGGTGGAAGATATTGTGTGGCTGGCGGCCTTGGTTTTCTTCCCGTGGACATTGAAGTTGAGAAAAGCAATAGCAAATGTCCACATTTTTATACCCATTCACAGCCCAGTGTGATACAACACAACTACAAAAAGTACAAGAAATGACTCACCAAGAACTCGACGATAACTTTAATACTCCTGTACTTTTATGCTGAAGCCAGAACAGTGAATGGCAAAGAATACAATAGGGTTTCTCTGGTTTCCTGTAGAGGATCCTGAATGTTCGTGAATGAAAAATGGACAATAAAACTTGCAAAGAAACCAGACGCGGCGCCACATGGCATATGTGAGTTGAGTTTGTTGGTATCTCGCCCTTGGTCCGAGAGCTTTTCTCCGGGTTAGCCGGTTTTCCTCCCTCCGCAAAAGCCAACACGCTAAATTCTAATTCGATCTGTGGATTAGCCGGGACCTGGCTTTGATCAGCCCCCATGGTTGTTTCAGGTCTCGTTAGAAATTCAGAGAGAATTTCGAAAACCGTATAGTCGAACTGAGGCTCGACAAAATTAAGCTACGCAACTCATTGCCATCAGAGCAGCAGTTAAACACTGTTACTTGGGATAATGAAAATATCCTTCTTCAGACCACAGAATAAATAGCCAGTGTCAACGATGCAGTTGTTGTAGAAAATAGTCGGGAACCTCAACTCACGAAACTCAGTCTCAGATGTCGCTACAAACACTTTGTCTCTGAATGTTTTGCCATCAGGCATTTTCAACTCCAACACAATGTGCAGATTAACTTCTCCTGTGCTAACCATACATTGTAAAAAGAAAGCACTTTGTGTTTCCTGCAACAGTTTTGATCAGTTGACAATTTTACAGCCCGATTGCGGCCGGCAGTCTTGCAATTTCTGTCTTCCACTTTTATCAATCGACATGTTCTTTTTATAGCAGGTTATTTCATCCAATAAGAAACGAGCTTTCAGATCGTCAATGTCAAGCTGTCAGAATTGAACCAATCAACGACGAGAAATGTTGTAAACAAGTCGAGTACAGTAAAATGGAGTTTTCGCTGTAAGTCAGTTTGCTTAGTTAGATTTTTGTGGGTTCTTAAAATTAGATAGCTTACTTTCCTTCGTCTAGATTGAAGATTCTATTATAAAACAAATAAAAGATGGTTCTTCTTTGTTCTATAACAAAATAATGTACTTTCGAGGTCTTGAAATGCTGCTAAATGCACTCGCGTTCTGCTCGTGCATCCGCAGTTTTTCAAGACCTCAAGCGTGCAATATTTTTTTTATAGAAGAAGGAGAACCATCTTTTATTTGTTAAGTATTGTGTTGCGTTCTATTGTATTTCATTTTTTGCATTGAATTGTATTGTGCTTTATTCTATTGTATTTTTTTGTAGAAATGCGTGTCGTCCTACATGATCATATGAAGGGATTGTCGCTTGCGACTCCTCACAGTGACGTCATTGTAATGGCGGATTCGGTTCCAGGCCCCGGACAGTTTTTAGCATAAAGTAGTCATTTGAATGGCGAAAAAGAGACCTTTCCGAAGGCGGAACTGAAAAATAAATATACTCTTGATAATCAGAAAAGATTGAACTTTATTATTCTGCAATAAAATAAAGATGCAAAATTTGGTTTCATAAACACTTTAAGAGAACGACAAAAGAATCACACAGAAACAGTCTCCGGATCTGATTTCTACAACAAATAAGGTTAGACCTTTTTAAAATGGCCTTTTAGTGTATTGGCATAAATGTGCTGGACCCGTAGATAGACAGTTGACCTCTCAAGGTCAAATATGTACGTTTTTCAACAGACTTTGAACAGCTCTATCGTCACGCACAATTATTTGCCCAAAGAAATCTTTACAGTAATCGAGAGATAATCTTTCGATGATTCAAAAAACCTGAAGCTTGAACCATTCAAAGGTTTAGCACATGGTGAAAATTAATTTTATTTACGAGATACTTTTATCAATGTGAAATGTATGCCTTCTGAATAAAATTATTTTTCATGTAAAGAATAATACAATATTTCTCAAATGTATAACACGAGATATTTAGATATCGTAGAACATGATTTTAGCGTTTTTAAGACTAGACGACTGTTTGTTTTGGTACGCGAGACCGTCAAACTCGTGTCAGAATTTGGCGTCTCAAACAGTCATTTCGACTGAATTTAGTTAATTGCATTTTTCTTGCAAATAAAAAGATATTTTTCCTAAAAAAGTGTACAGTGCTTTTGGTTATACCTTAGCCTATCTGACTTTGAAATATGAAAGAAATCGAATTTTCGACCCTTGCCGCGACATTTTAAATTTGTCTGGTTTTACCTGACATCCGCTCTTAATAATCATTATAAGCCAAAATAAAAAGATACATTTTAAAATGTCTTTTAAAAGTTTAACAGAAGTACTACTTCTGAGTTCGTTGGGAAGCTGATTTCACAGTTTAGGCGCTGCAACTGAACATGCACTTTCTCCGTACGTAATCCCGTTGAGAGCTTTATAAACTAGCAAGAGTACTTTGATACGATAAGGAACAGGTAGCCAATGCATGAAGCCTAATCGATACTGGTGTAATACGAACGTACTTCTTGGTTAGCATAATAAATCACGCTGCAGTGGTTTGTACAGATTGTAACCTATAGGAAGACCATAAGTAATTTGAATAATTTGAAGTACTAAATGCATGAATAACTGTTTGAGAGGCATGTTCCTCATATGGTACTTGATATCTTGCAGATCTTATTTATGTGTTACTCGAAATCAACAAACTGATCAAAGACGACGTCAAGATTCGTAACTGATGATACGGGTGCATTAATTCTCTTATTACCGACTTGAACGGCAAATACTATGGGAGGTCTAGGGCGACATCTTTAGTTATCGGTACAAGTTCAGTTTTATCTTTGTTTAGTCTATCATTTACGATCCAACTATTAATATCCTTAAACACATTAGCTCGACGCCACTAACCCTAATAAACTCGTTCTGCGCTTGCGCGCATCCACGAGTTAAAAAGAAAAGCCAATGGCTACAGCAAATGAAACATGCAATATGGCAGTAATAATTGGACCGTTTTTATAGCACGATCAAACTTCATTTTTCCTCACAATCTGGACTCAAAAGCCTTTTTCGACAATTCTATGATTTTTAATGCTTCTAAGTGTGAACATGTCTATCTCATTACGAAAAAAGACACCTCAAAAATTGTCCAAATTCTCCAAAAATAGCCTTCAGTCCTGCTTACGTGTTATCATCATTAACAACAGTCTCACCTTTGATGCTCATTGATTGTGTAGTCGTCGATGGAACTGGGTCATGACGATAGTGCGGACTCGAGATGTACGACTTCTTTGGGCCTGTTTTTTTTTGCAACGAAAATACAATAAACTGATTGTAATAAAGAAAGAAAGAAATCTGTATCTATTAAATTAATAATCATTATAAGCGAAAATAAAAAGATACATTTTAAAATGTCTTTTAAAAGTTTAACAGAAGTACTACTTCTGAGTTCGTTGGGAAGCTGATTTCACAGTATAGGCGCTGCAACTGAACATGCACTTTCTCCGTACGTAATCCCGTTGAGAACTTTATAAACTAGCAAGAGTACTTTGATACGATAAGGAACAGGTAGCCAATGCATGAAGCCTAATCGATACTGGTGTAATACGAACGTACTTCTTGGTTAGTATAATAAATCACGCAGCAGTGGTTTGTACACGAGTTAAAAAGAAAAGCCAATGGCTACAGCAAATGAAACATGCAATATGGCAGTAATAATTGGACCGTTTTTATAGGCGGATCAAATTTCATTTTTCCTCACAATCTGGACTCAAAAGCCTTTTTCGACAATTCTATGATTTTTAATGCTTCTAAGTGTGAACATGTCTCTCTCATTACGAAAAAAAAACACCTCAAAAATTGTTCAAATTCTCCATAAATAGCCTTCAGTCCTGCTTACGTGTTATCATCATTAACAACAGTCTCACCTTTGATGCTCATTGATTGTGTAGTCGTCGATGGAACTGGGTCATCACGATAGCGCGGACTCGAGATGTACGACTTCTTTGGGCCTGTTTGTTTTTGCAACGAAAATACAATAAACTGATTGTAATAAAGAAAGAAAGAAATCTGGATCTATTAAATTAATAATCATTATAAGCGAAAATAAAAAGATACATTTTAAAATGTCTTTTAAAAGTTTAACAGAAGTACTACTTCTGAGTTCATTGGGAAGCTGATTTCACAGTATAGGCGCTGCAACTGAACATTCACTTTCTCCGTACGTAATCCCGTTGAGAGCTTTATAAACTATCAATAGTACTTTGATACGATAAGGAACAGGTAGCCAATGCATGAAGCCTAATCGATACTGGTGTAATACGAACGTACTTCTTGGTTAGCATAATAAATCACGCTGCAGTGGTTTGTACAGATTGTAGCCTATAGGAAGACCATAAGTAATTTGAATAATTTGAAGTACTAATAGCATGAATAAGTGTTTGAGAGGCATGTTCCTCATATGGTACTTCGAGGTACTTGATATCTTGCAGATCTTATCAGTTTATGTGTTGCTCGAAATCAACAAACTGATCAAAGACGACGTCAAGATTCGTAACTGATGATACGGGTGCAATTCTCTTATTACCGACTTGAACGGCAAATACTATGGGAGGTCTAGGGCGACATCTTTAGTTATCGGTACAAGTTCAGTTTTATCTTTGTTTAGTCTATCATTTACGATCCAACTATTAATATCCTTAACACATTAGCTCGACGCCACTAACCCTAATAAACTCGTTCTGCGCTTGCGCGCATCCACAAGTTAAAAAGAAAAGCCAATGGCTACAGCAAATGAAACATGCAATATGGCAGTAATAATTGGACCGTTTTTATAGGCGGATCAAATTTCATTTTTCCCCACAGTCTTGACTCAAAAGCCTTTTTCGACAATTCTGTGATTTTTAATGCTTCTAAATGTGCAATTAAAGTGTGAACATGTCTCTCCCATTACGAAAAAAGACACCTCAAAAATTGTCCAAATTCTCCAAAAATAGCCTTCAGTCCTGCTTACGTGTTATCATCATTAACAACAGTCTCACCTTTGATGCTCATTGATTGTGTAGTCGTCGATGGAACTGGGTCATCACGATAGCGCGGACTCGAGATGTACGACTTCTTTGGGCCTGTTTGTTTTTGCAACGAAAATACAATAAACTGATTGTAATAAAGAAAGAAAGAAATCTGGATCTATTAAATTAATAATCATTATAAGCGAAAATAAAAAGATACAACATTTTAAAATGTCTTTTAAAAGTTTAACAGAAGTACTACTTCTGAGTTCATTGGGAAGCTGATTTCACAGTATAGGCGCTGCAACTGAACATGCACTTTCTCCGTACGTAATCCCGTTGAGAGCTTTATAAACTAGCAAGAGTACTTTGATACGATAAGGAACAGGTAGCCAATGCATGAAGCCTAATCGATACTGGTGTAATACGAACGTACTTGTTGGTTAGCATAATAAATCACGCTGCAGTGGTTTGTACAGATTGTAGCCTATAGGAAGACCATAAGTAATTTGAAAAATTTGAAGTACTAATAGCATGAATAAGTGTTTGAGAGGCATGTTCCTCATATGGTACTTGATATCTTGCAGATCTTATTTATGTGATGCTCGAAATCAACAAACTGATCAAAGACGACGTCAAGATTCGTAACTGATTATACGGGTGCAATTCTCTTATTACCGACTTGAACGGCAAATACTATGGGAGGTCTAGGGCGACATCTTTAGTTATCGGTACAAGTTCAGTTTTATCTTTGTTTAGTCTATCATTTACGATCCAACTATTAATATCCTTAACACATTAGCTCGACGCCACTAACCCTAATAAACTCGTTCTGCGCTTGCGCGCATCCACGAGTTAAAAAGAAAAGCCAATGGCTACAGCAAATGAAACATACAATATGGCAGTAATAATTGGACCGTTTTTATAGGCGGATCAAATTTCATTTTTCCTCACAATCTGGACTCAAAAGCCTTTTTCGACAATTCTATGATTTTTAATGCTTCTAAATATGCAATTAAAGTGTGAACATGTCTCTCTCATTACGAAAAAAAAACACCTCAAAAATTGTTCAAATTCTCCATAAATAGCCTTCAGTCCTGCTTACGTGTTATCATCATTAACAACAGTCTCACCTTTGATGCTCATTGATTGTGTAGTCGTCAATGGAACTGGGTCATGACGATAGTACGAACTCGAGATGTACGACTTCTTTGGGCCTGTTTTTTTTGCAACGAAAATACAATAAACTGATTGTAATAAAGAAAGAAAGAAATCTGGATCTATTAAATTAATAATCATTATAAGCCATAGTAAAAATATACATTTTAAAATGTCTTTTAAAAGTTTAACAGAAGTATTACTTCCGAGTTCATTGGGAAGCTGATTTCACAGTTTAGGCGCTGCAACTGAACATGCACTTTCTCCGTACGTAATCCCGTTGAGAGCTTTATAAACTAGGAAGAGTACTTTGATACGATAAGGAACAGGTAACCAATGCATGAAGCCTAATCGATACTGGTGTAATACGATCGTACTTCTTGGTCAGCATAATAAATCACGCTGCAGTGGTTTGTACAGATTCTAGCCTATAGGAAGACCATAAGTAATTTGAATAATTTGAAGTACTAAATGCATGAATAACTGTTTGAGAGGCATGTTCCTTATATGGTACTTGATATCTTGCAGATCTTATTTATGTGTTGCTCGAGATTAACAAACTGATCAAAGACGACGTCAAGATTCGTGACTGATGATACGGGTGCAATTCTCTGTCTAGGGCGACATCTTTAGTTATCGGTACAAGTTCAGTTTTATCTTTGTTTAGTCTATCATTTACGATCCAACTATTAATATCCTTAACACACTGCTCAATACGTGACTTAGATGATGCAAGTTTATTGAGACTCTCTGTTTTAAATGACAGATATAGCTGGGCATCGTCGGCATACAAATCTTACTGTAGATTGTGAAGTTATCACCCGAGGGGAGATGTGTGCAGCAAGTACAAGAGGGGACCCAGTACTGACCCCTATGGGAATCCACGTTCTAAATTGCGTGAACGAACTGATTGCCGGATACAAGATACGATTTGAAACAGGCAAATACGTTCCCTTTGACACCAAAACGACTCGATAGCTTTGATAGCAAGATGGAAAGGTCGAGAATTCCCGGGATTTTCAACTTTTTCTTTTTGTTTAATCAGGAATTTTAAAAATGTGCATCCCATGAATTCTCGAGAATTACCGGGAATTCTCACTCATTTCCTTCATCTATGTCATAATTATACCTTCATGACCCAACATGTGTGGGTACGCAAAGGTCCGCAATTCACGAAGGCGTTTGTAGATTATTGGTACAGTGTATTCAGCCAATTCTAAATCTTTCCTGGATGCCATCTCTGTGTAAAAATGTCAAAGAATAAAATATTACGCCAGAAAAGCTACCTTTTTTTGTTCTACGCGTTTAAGATTAAAAAAAACAATTTGGAAACCAATTCAATATTTAGGTAATTCGTAGAGTACGGTTCATATTCTTTCACAGACAGAAATATGAAGAATAACAGTAGACATGGATACAACAGGCAGCTAACTTTATGCTGTCAAGAACCTGCATGCAATGGATATTAGTAATTTCAAGCCGTTATGACTAGCTCTACATGTAATAGCTGTGTTATTGCCGTTTCTCTAGTTAGTCATTCTTCTGTTAATAAAAAAATATACCTTCTTTCACGTCGTCTTCTAAAATATGCTAATGTCCCTTTACCTTTGAACCAAAATATTCATATTATCATAGCAATGCCGTCCATATTGTCAGGCGTACCCAGGTTGAAACTCTTATCAAGATTCTTACAAGATCTTATTAAGATCTTATTAAGATCGTATTAAGATCTTATTAAGAATCTTGTAAGAATCTTCTAAGAATCTTATAAGAATCTTAATTCTCCCAACCCATGAAATAAGACAAGACAACATATTTGAGTGGGGTAAAGGGGTAGGGGATGAAGTACTCCAGATGCAGAAAGTCATCATACAGGTCACAATACCTAGCAACAAGTGGTCATAATTTTCAGGGGTCCTAATCCCCAAGGCTATTGAGAGGTCCTAATCCTCTCAGGGGGTCCTAATCCCCGAGGCGACTGAGAGGTCCTAATCCTCTCAGGGGGTCCTAATCCCCCAGGCGGCTGAGAGGTCATAATCCTGTCAGGGGAATCACATTCCCCTTTCGTAATCGTCCACAGAATTTTCACCCAGTGTTGCTATTGGAAACACTACTATCCTGGGTTCCTAATCCCCAAGAAGTGAACCATGTGAGTCTATGGGGCAAAGTGTGACCTGTATGGGAGCACTCCATCCCCACAAAATACACAAAGTGTATTCCCCATTGACGAACCCCAAAGCAAGCAGGGGGCAGGTGCCCCCCTCCCCCCAAGAAATATGGGGCCATTTTCGTTCCTCTTAAGGGTGAGAGCGAAAATGACCAACGAGCATGCCAGCCCCTAATATATGGGAGTTCCCTGTGGCTGTGTGAAGTCTGCTCTCCCCCAGAAATCCTAGCTATGACCGTGGTCCCATTAGTTTACTAGAGACTTCGTAAATAAGGTTTTGGGGACATCTTATGTATCTTTCATAACAGTCAGAGGACCAACGACCTAATGTTTTGATGAGCCAGGGTGGGATACCAACAGAGGCTGCAGTTGTAGCTGCTCCTATACGATAACTATGGCCTGCATATTCTGAGGCGTTGAGCCCAGACAGGGAAAGAAGCTGCCTGGTTTCAGAGGTCAGTGCATCTTTAGTCAGGGGGGTCCCACATGAGTATACAAAAAGTGGACCGAACGAAGGATTTCTTATAGACAAGTACGCCTCCATTGCCCTGACTGGGCAAACAGACTGGTTTGTTTTTCCTATTGATATAGTCTGTCCGGCCCGAAAAGGATCCGTTTTGGAGATTTTAAGCTGGACCGACATGTGGTCTGGATTGTGATATGAGGGAAGAAAGCTTATGTCGTCCCGTGTCAAGTGCACACCAGGAGAGAATTTAGCATTGCATGTCAACTCACCTAAGCGCAGAAAACCGAAGAAGGCAAAAGTCATGGCTGCCCAGATCATAATGGAGTCATGGCGTGATGTATAAGGAATTGCTAAAAGACAATAGAATAGTTTGAGATGCTTGATTGTAATAGGTAAGCGAATTCGAGTTGAAACGCCCTGAGCACATTTTATGCCCAAACCAGCTGTAACCGAATAATATTTTTCAGATCAAGATTGAAACCCCGGCAAATGTGAAAAAGACGAACTGCGGCCAGATAGCTCTTAATAGATGAGTGTTTGATAGATTTGGCCAGGTAGGCCACATACTGTATAAGGGTGTCCTCGTCGACTGGTAGGCACTTTGAAGTGGTCGGACGGTACAGAGAACAAAAATCCAAGAATCGCTTTTCAGCAGAGTTGTACGTCTGTCTAGTTGAGGTAGCAATGGAGAGATTGAAATACCTGTTGACATCAGCTTCTAAATCTCCCATAGTACCTGTGGAACCGGAGATGGCACCTGATCGGCATATGGAGCCAGGATGCGAAACTGGTTCATCTGAAAACGAGAAATTGCGTCAGCAATTTTGTTTTGTTTGCCCTCGATGTGCCTGACTTTCAAGTAAAAATTGTGCCCGAGTGTCAGAAGGGTCAGGTGACGGACCAAGTCCATTACTCGAGAGATGCGAGACCGCTTAGAATTGACAATGTTCACGACAGACTCATTGTCGCAGAAAATGAGGATGCGCTTATTAGAGAAAGCTTCACCCCATGGGCCCTGAGTCTTCCCATCTGCAATAGGGATATCAAGATTCTTGAAAGTCAGTAGCATGCTAGACAAGCTCTGCCTGCAAGACTGGTTATATGGGGGTAAGGCAGAAGCAGGCTCGATGATTAAGAAGTCATCTAGGATGTGGCACACAAATGAGATATGGCACTTATTTAAAAGGATCCACTCTATTGCCTCAGAAAGATGATTGAATAGGAATGGTGCACTTCTAAGGCCGAAGGGAAGTACTTTGTCATAGTAATAATTGCCCTCCCAATACATGCCAAAAAGCTCGTAATTGGAGGGGCGCAGGGGGAGGAGGCGAAATGCTGACTCAATGTCTGTCTTAGCTAACAAACACAAACACCCCTGGCCAAGGCTTATGATACCTTCAATGGCATTATCGATTGTGATGTACTACAAGCTGTGGTCCTCCTTGGAAATAGAATAATTAATGCTGGTTACTCCAGACTTGGGAAAAGAAAGGTGAAAAATTGTTCTAAATTTGTTAGAATGCTTCTTAGGAACCAGGCCAATTGGAAATAAGGCAGTGGTGGGGTGGGAAAGGGACCTGCCACGCGACCTAAATTAACCTCTTTCATTAAGTTTGCGGTAACAATTTCTGGCTGTGCAAAAGCAGTTGGCAAGTTACGGGAAAATCTAGCAACCCGAGGCCCATTATATCCTATATCTGCACCATAGCTAAGATTACTGCACAGCTGGTGAGCGAAAAATTGGTCAGGGTGGTTTGCAAGTACCCTTTTAAGCTGAGCTACATTAATGGGGGTGGGGAGGGGCCTGGAATCTAGGCTACTTTCTCCTAGAAGAGCTAGACTTGGAGTACTCCTTGTCTCCGCTCTTGTCCCTGTCCCCATCGCGGTCCCGCTGCTGTCTAGTGAGTGTGGGACATTGATATCCTGGGTGGGGTCCAGAGCAACGATTGCACAAGTGCTTGAACATGCACTTTTCTTTAGTACAGGTGCCATTGCGGTTGAAACCGTGGCAGGTGCCTCTGTTTTCGGCCCCGGGGGAGACACTACCGGGTTGGGGTCCTTTGGAAAAAAGTGGGTACTCCTCGTTCAGCACAGAGGGTGCCACTGTAAAGATTGCCAGCCAGAGCTGGTTATCTATGACAGACCACAGTAGGGCCTTGTTACTGCTGGCCTTTTGGCGAAATTTATAGTCGTAAATGGCCCAACCCAAGCCCTTGTGTACCCGTGAGGCATACCTAATCAGGCTCAAGTATTGAAGTAGCTCTTGTGAGCGCAGGGGAAACTTGGATGTCAACGCACTCATAGAGGTGGTGAACGCCGTCGTCCATTGTTCAATGTCCGTAATTGACGATCCCGCGCGGGGTTTCTTTATCACCCGGATTACCGAGTTGTCTAGAGAAATAACAAGATTGTCTTCCTCTTCTAAATTTGCCAAATGTTTTGGTAGGAGTTTTGAAAGTTCAAAGAACTCACCAGTTTGTATGTCCTTGACGTATGAAGCCGGGTTTTCCTGGAAGGGAGCTGCGTTGTAGCGCGTGTCCGGCTGCGTTTGGAGTAGTTGTGTTCGATCAACTTCGATGGCCGTATCTGCGTCGAAGGCTATCGCAGCAGTGCCGACCTGAGGCCGACTGGAGGGTGGAGACTGTGCCTGTAGCGCCTGTACCGCGGCTAGGGCTGCTTCGCTTGCTATGTCCCGAGAGGCGGCAGCGACGGATTCCTTGACCAAGCGCCGAATACTCTGCAATTGCCCTTCGCTGAATTCGCCATGCGTGTCCTGGGGGCGTGCCGGTGGCGGACGGCGCTTTCTGTTCGCCGAGGGTCGGTGTTGTCTTGTAGTGCGACGAGACCAGCATCTCGCAGTCGCTTGTGTAATGTGGGCCGTTGGCCGGTAGCGCTGAGGCCCTGCTGGCGACAGAAGTCGCGAAGCTCTGCGTTCGATAGAGCCGCCAAGACTGTGGGCTCGATGGCGTTTTGCGAGTTGGACCTCCGGCTTCGGCTTCGGCTACGAGTTGGCGGCATATTGTTGTGCTGAAGGCCAAAAGCGACAAGCTAGAGCTTTCACCGTTCTGTAGAGAAGTCACAGTCGATTTCGTGCAACTAACACCGAAATACGCGGGGAGAAATATAGATTTTGAGACAATTTTGAGACTGAACGAAGGCTAGAATTCAGCTAGAGAATGGAATGGCAACACAGAAAGTGTGTGTATGCCAAAGCCGCTTGGCCTTGATCGACATGATGAAGGCTGGGAGATGATTGGCCGAAATGGAACAGGGATGCCCTTCCCAAGCGAGCAATTTGACCTTTGTACCGAACCACAAAGGAGCCTCTGTCTTGCAGCAGATTGCATTACAAATCTGATAAGTTACATTTCCTGGTTGACGCATTAACTTTAATTTATCTAGCTATAAATAAGCTTTATAAGAATCTTATTAAGATCTTACAGAAATCTTATAAGATCTTACAGAAATCTTATAAGATCTTACAGAAATCTTATATTAAGATCCTATAAGATCTTATAAGATCTTATAAGATCTTATATAAATCTTATAAAATCCTACAGAAATCTTATAAGATCTTATAAGATTTTGATACTTATGCTAAGATATCATTAAGATGTTATTAGGATTTGGTAAGATATTATTAAGATCTTATTAAGGTATGGTAATAGCTTATTAAGATACCCTAAGATCTTAGTAAGATGTAGTAAGATACTCTTGTACAAAATACAACATTGATATCTAATGAAATGCTGGAACCTGAAATGCGCTGGAACATGCAATATATCAATGTATATGCCAGCTATATCCCTAATGGAAACAAATCCGGAATAATTCTGGCAGTATTCCACCCCAATTCCATCCAGTGTAGCCATCCGGAATTCCGGTGGTATTCCACCCAGCAGTAATCTGGAATTCCATCTCTATTATTGCCAGCATACTCCAACTCAAAGTTGTCTGGAATACCAGCAGTATTCTACCATGGAGGAGTCTACAATTCTGCCTGGAATTCCACTGTTATTATTGATGACATTATGCTAGAATTCTGGATTACTCCTAGAATCCTTCTGGTAATTCCGGTAATTGGAATGTACCCCACATCTACATAATCGGCCTCCAATTGAAAATTAATCATACAATAAGCAGAAATAAATGTTTCAGTCTGGTCAAGTATATACAAAAAGGTACTTCATATACGGTAGTTCACATTAATTTATTAGATTTCATAGATTGATAAAAATAATTATTAGTGGAAACTCAAAATGTGGTATACATTGTATTTACAATATTTACAATAAATGTATTAACATATCAAACCCTTGCAATAAAAGCCTGGAAATATCAGGGATATTGGATAAGCCTTAACGTGGAAAATTCTGGAAAGATCAGTTCTTATATAGCTAAAGTATTATCATATAAATAATAAAACTAGAAAAACACACAAATACATGTATGCATGACTTTAAAAACCTTGTATGGTTTAATTAATAAGGGTGGCCTACATTTCGCAGCTAATAAGGTCTGTTCAGTCATTCAGTCCTCCTCCTGAGCCTGAGGTGCATGCAGGTGTATCATCAAGCAAGCTCCATCACAGAGAGCCCACACAATGTGTTTGTATTTAATGTTATAGGAAATGTATGAGGATTACCGAAAGGGTTGAAGTGTGGCAAAATATTGTGAAGAACAAGCATACCGGTATAAAATAAAATAATAAACATGAATTTATCTTACCTGGCCTGTGTTGTGTCATTGCTGTGGCTTGAATATGCCAAATCTTAGCGATTTTGGAGGGTTTTGCATTCGCTATTTGCGCTGTTCACTCTACCTTTCAGTAATCCTCATGCATTTCCTATACAATAAAATACATACACGTTGTGTGGGCTCCCTGTGGATCCTATTTAACGACTGTGCAATAAACTGATTGCTTTGGTTTGAATAGTGGAAACCTTTTACAGGACTGTGTGTTTCTCGGTAGCATTTCTGAAAGGAAACACAAAACAAACATAATTATATGTAAGTGCATAAACTCTTAAGTTAATTACCTTATAAATGTTAGCTTATTAAACTTAAAGTTTTATAGCATAAAATATCGATGACAGCAAAGTTCACTGCCTTTTGAACTACAAAGTTTTTTATGTTTTCAAATGATTAACGATAATTCCACTAGTTAACATTTTTAATGTATTCCTTTTCAATCATAAAAGCTGAAGATTAGATTCCAACAATAAGAAAATCCATTCAACTGAGGCCTGAGGGCTTGTCTGAGACCTCAGTTGGCACATATTTATCAAGCAGTACAAACTCGGTTATTCAAGTCAATAAAAGCTTTTTGGCAAGAAAAACATATACCAAGAAACAGTAAACAGCATGGTGTATTTCTTACCTTTTCCAGGTTTACAGAATAATTCACGTTTCTCCATTTTGTAGACAAACTCGGGAACACAGCAGACATGGCCGCCATTATTCTTTCGGAGGTAAGAATTGAGAAAAGGCGCGAAAAACGCTCAGCATTGAAACGAGGCTTCACGTGAGGCATGTTGGGAAATCCTCAAAGAAACAAGATGGCGGATCACGGACTTGTTTATAGATTACTGGCATCAGAAATAGCTCCATAAAAACGTTTTCCCAACCAGCTATATTTTCTGTAATTCTTCCATTGCATGAACAATACTGAAGAGAAGTGAGCACATCCTTTAAGTGCTAACAACTGAGCGATCCTAACAAGAAATACGATACAGTACATTTGATAATTTTTGACACGGAAAGGAATGACAATATTCCGGGAATATTTGATTATTATTTTGCAGATCATACACCATCGTTTATTACTCCTTCGCTTGGGATATACCCTGGTTCCAGAAGCCCTCGCTAGGAGAACTACCAGCTAGGAAGTAGGAGAAACTTCGTTTTATGCCTTAATGAGAGAGAGAGAGAACGAAATAGGGAGGCAGCATGTGGATTCTCTTTGTGATATCGTTTAATTTGCATCTGAGAGGACATGGTACAAATGTACACAATTATGAAAGTAGTGAACCTTAATTATATGCTAATATTTGCTAGCGATCGATCAGGATGTTCATGTAATCACTTAAATCATTTTTTTGTGTGTATTAAGCGATGTTTCGTGTTGATAAACATTACAGTTGTTATGCTAATGTACCAACCCACGATTTTAAAAGGCCGCTTTGTGTCAGAAACCAATGGATCTCTGGTTGGCATGTTAATAACATTAATAATTAAATACTTCTTACTGAAGATCTTGTAAGCTCAACAAATCTTACCAAGATTTACCCACTAGAATGTCTTTTATAATTCTTAATATCTTAGTAAAATCTTATAAGGTCTTGTAAGATCTTAACATTGTTAAGATCTTAGTAAGAATCTTACAAGATCTTATAAGATCAAAAAATCTTACTAAGATTTCACTAGAATGTGCATGCGCTTTATTAAGATCTTAGTAAGAATATTATGCTATCTTATAAGATAACAAATCTTACTAAGTACTTAATGATATTAAGATCTTAGTAAGAATCTTACGAGATCTTACAAGATCAACAAATCTTACTAAGATCTTAATAATATTAAGATCTTAGTAAGAATCTTACAAGATCTTATAAGATTAACAAATCTTACTAAAATTTCACTAGAATGTGTGCCTTATTAAGATCTTAGTAAGAATCTTATGCTATCTTATAAGATAACAAATCTTACTAAGATCTTATAATAATATTAAGATCTTAGTAAGAATCTTACAAGATCTTATAAGTTCAACAAATCTTACTAAGATTTCACTAGAATGTGTGCCTTATTAAGATCTTAGTAAGAATCTTACGAGATCTTATAAGATCAACAAATCTTACTAAGATCTTAATAATATTACGATCTTAGTAAGAATCTTACAAGATTTTATAAGTTCAACAAATCTTACTAAGATTTCACTAGAATATGTGCCTTATTAAGATCTTAGTAAGAATCTTACGAGATCTTATAAGATCAACAAATCTCTCTAGGATTTCACTAGAATGTGTGCGTTATTATGATTTTAGTAAGAATCTTGTAAGATCTTACAAGATCGTATAAGATCTTGGTAACATTTTCAACCTGGGTATTATTGACTAAAATTTGAAGCACTACTCGGTCAAAAATCTACCTTGCGTCCACGAACATTGACTCTATTGATGAACTTTGTTGTATCTTTTTTCATACACTTGTAATCTACCATACGGAAAAATATGGCAGCTGTACATTTGACCAGAATCCTTCGCGAAGCTAACACAGTCAAGAAAACACGTAGTGTATTGGCAACAGAAATTCTACTCACTGGTTAACTCAGCTGGTAGAGCACGGTCTAGAGTGTGGGAGGTCGGGGATTCGAATCCCGGCCGCGTTCTTGGGCAGGACGTTTATAAGCCGTTGGCCTTGTCTCTTTCTATCTCTAATCAGTATTTGAAGGGGACGTGAAAGAACCTGTTGTACTACTCGAAAAAGAGCAGGGAATGGACGTCTTTACCTTCATACGTCACAGACTAGTCACGTGGTCTGAAATGGGTAAACACAGCATGAAATACAGTGTTTGTATGGGAATCCGATGCCAAATAATTTCCGTAAAATCGAATTTCTGAAATATTCACAGCCTGCACATATAAGCCACCTGGCAAAAGATTAACTGATCAAAACGTGAGGGATGTAGCTGTGCTGGGAAGCGAGCAGTCGTGTTTTAAGTTAACCATACATTTGTCTGCATTTGGAATGTGTCCAAGTCCGTGGCAATAATTTTAGACAATGCATGGAAAACTGAAAACACGACTGCTTGCTTCCCAGCACAGCTGGAACCCTCAAATTTTGATCAGTTAATCTTTTGCCTAGTGCCTTACGCTTGCAGGCTGTGAATATTTCAGAAATTCGATTTACGAAAATTATTTGGCATTGAATAGGCTAAATACAGTTTTTGTATGGGAATCTGATGCCATGTTTACTCACTTCCGACCATGTCGCCTCGAAGGTAAAGAGGTCTATTGTCACCCGGTACAGCAGCCTGGCCATTGCACTAACCACACACTCGACATTTAAACAGCGTGGCAGCTATTAGCGCCGTAAGCAGTCCGAAACAATTCACTGACGGGATATGTCAGTAATATGTAAAGCGCGATGAGATTATTGTGATATGGTGCTATATAAATATGGCCATTATTATTATTATTATTGTTTTTTAAGATTTAAAAACTCGATCTCTACCGCGATTTTATAACGAACGCTTAAAGGATTGTGGGTAAAAGTACAAACCACCATCTTTTTCTGTACGGTGGATGGTATACCATTTCATGTATTAGGTAGTTTATAGAACGGTTTTCGATTGAATAGTAAAACAAAAACCAAAGTAATTACAGAGCCAATCACAGGAGCAAGAAAAGACACAACGAGCCAATCACAAGCTAAAGTAAAGACATGATTGGTTTTACTTGGAAAAAGCAACCAATCAGGAGGAAAAGTAAACGCAATCATTGACAACTTACCAGAACGTGATTGGCTTTAGTTTGGAATTTGATTGGTTGACTTCGACTAAAGCATTTTCTCAGCCAATAGAAAAGCTAAGCAAACGCAAAACCAAAGCGCTCTATCAAATAAATATTGTTTTTTAATGGTTGGGAAATTACGACTTCATTTGTACGAATACGAAATATATAATATATCAATTAACAAATATAATAAACCAATAGTCACTTCTATTACCGTGTATTTCATGAATCATTTCTTCTTCATCAACAGGAAGTGACAACTGTTTCGTCAGTGCTGTGTTCATCTTCTCAATAACATGGAGAATCTTCCCTCGTTCTGCTGAGTCTTGAGGCGTCTGACTGATCAGTTCAGTGCTCACTTTCTCGATTACAGATGGTATCTTGGCTTGTGCAGTAAGCGATAAACTGCCCTTGTCGAAATACATGCTCATAGTTTCAACTAATTGAATTAACATTTCTCGTTTATTGGCAGATAGTGATGGCTGCTTTATAATCTCACAACTCAAACTTTCTATGAGTGAAACGATTCGCTCTCCTGAATTCTGGGAAATAGGAACATCTTCAGAAAGTTTTGAACTTAACATTTTCATCAAACGAAGAATCCTTTTTCTTTCCTGCAACGATGTTGAATGCTTTATCATCTCCATGCTCACACTTTCCAACCTGGCACGCAAGAGTCTCTTCCCGCCACCAGATGAAGGTGTCTCTTTTAATAGTTTTGTGCTCATATTTTCTAACATGCAAATAATTCTTTCTCGGTCGTCAGCAGATGAAGATTTTCCTAGAAAAATCATTTTGCTGAGATGTTCTACCACTTCCCGCAATCTTGTTAGTCCAGTAGAGTCCGTAGTTGACTCATTCAATAGTTTTGTGGCAATACCCTCAATCAAAGTCAGCAGTATTCCTTGAACCTCTGATGATAACATTGGGCCGGCAGTAAGATATTCACTAAAGTCTCCTGCCAACGTACGCAGTGTTTCCGAACTTGACTCAATCAATATTCTTGTGGCAAAACTCTCCATCAAAGTCAGCAGTCTTCCTTGATTATCTGATGATAACGTTGAGCCGGCAGTAAAATATTTACTAAGGTTTCCTACCAACCCACGCAGTCTTTCTAGTCCAACATTGCCCGAAGTCGACTCATTCAATAGTCTTGTGGCAATACTCTCAATCACAGTCAGCAGTCTTCCTTGATTGTCTAATGATAACGTTGAGCCGGCAGTAAGAGATTCACTAAGGTGTACTCCCAACCTACCCAGTGTTTCTAGTGAAATCTTGCTCAAAGTTGACTCATTCAATAGTCTTTTGACAGTACTCTCAATCAAAGTCATCAGTCTTCCTAGATTATCTAATGATAACGTTGAGCCGGCAGTAAGATGTTTACTAAAGACTCCTACCAACCAATGCAGTCTCTCTTGTTCAACATAGCCAAAAGTTGACTGATCTAACAGTCTCGTGACAGTACTCTCAATTAAAGTCAGCAGTCTTCCTTGATTATCTAATGATAACGTTGATCCGGCAGTAAGAGATTCACTAAGTTCTCCTACCAACTCACACAGTACTGTTATTCCAGCAAAGCGCGAAGTTGACTTAGTCAATAGTCTTGTTGTAATCCTCTCAATCAAAGTCAGCACTCTTCCTAGATTATCTGATGATAACGTTGAACCGGCAGCGAAATACTTACTAAGGTCTTCTACCAACACACGCAGTGTTGGTATTTCAGCATTGCCCAACAAAGTCGACTCATTCAATAGTTTTGCGGCAATACTCTCAATCACAGTCAGCAGTCTTCCTTGATTATCTAATGATAACGTTAAGCCGGCAGTAAGATATTTACTAAGGTCTTCTACCAACTCCCGCAGTCTTTCTAGTCTAGTATAGTCCGAAGTGGATTCATTCAATAGTATCGTACTTGTATTCTCAAGCACAGTCAGCAGTATATCTCGTTCTTTAGAATCCGATGATGCTGGAAACTTTGTAAGGGCTACGTCCAAGTGTTTTTCAATAAATTGGGTTAATTGAACTTTCTTTTCTATAAGCTTTTTCCTTTCTTTTTCTAATTCAGCGGCCTGGGTTTTTAGATGCTCAGTTGTTATCTCCGACTCTGCTAGACGTTGTGCTGCTTGTGACAAACTCGCTGAAGACTCGGAGAGGCTACGGCACCAAATAACAAGCGGTGTTGTTTCATGTGTGCTTTCTTTGGCTAGAAACAAAAAAAGGGTTGATAAGTAAACGATATATAAAATTGGTTATCACAATAAAAGAATTGTGGTTTGTTGGTAAATATATATTCAACTCCTCCACCCTCTCGTTTTGCGTTCTAGGGGGATTGTGTGGCAACAAAGGAAAAATAACGTCTGCAACGAACGAGTCCGATGGAAAGAGAGGGGTGCGCGTGCCTGAATGAGGAAACTGCGATCGGAGTATTTTTGTTAGGACGAGAGTTCAACCGTGAGTCGAGTGTAGTGTGTCCAAAACAGTTAATGTAGTGGGAGTGTGTGAGGAGTAAAAGCAGGACCCCACCAGCTTTAAGCTGTAATACTCAGCCTGCTATAACAAATAAAATATTTATTTATTTATTTAGAGTTATGCTTAGTAGTTTGTTGTCAAATAAATGCATAACATTCAAAGAAAGCAGCGGTCTACACACTAAGCCAAATTTGTGAAATGCGATTATCAGACGTGTTTAGCGATATTAGTGCTACACATGAAAATAAATAGTTAGCATTGAGCAAAATGTAACGGTATTTTTTTCATGCTTTGTATTTATCACTATCAATCCTTGTGTGCCCCTACGATCACATTTTGAGATGGTGATATTTTTGGGTATGTATAAAGATAAGTTGCTATATATTTTCCTATCCAAATCGTTTCTTGATATGACGAAGGGAAGTCTTATTTTTTGGAGTCCGAATCTAGAGTTTTTATGTCCGCCATTAGCCTAAGCCGTTCCTGTGACTGAGCTAATTTTCAGTGGAAGTGACGTCATTTTGCTCAACTCAACAACGTAACATGCTGGGATACTTTTCAGTCATTCCTTCGTGCGAACCTATTAGTAAAGTACAATGTTTTACTATATTTCCACAAAGGAAAGAACGAAGTTTTGAATGGAAACATGGCTTTAAAAGAGCGACGTGTTGAGAAAATGACATTACGACAGCAAACCGCTGGACGAAAATCGCGAACTATCTGGAACACACCAGTAATGGCGGACGTGATTTTGATGGTAAACTCTCCGCAAAACTCATAGTTTAATTTGGTCCTTTGGCAATATTTTTCACTGATTTGGATATTTCAGCTACTGTTTGTCCTTATGGAAGAAAACAAACTACCCAAACAATGGTCGAATTTCATCGTAGTGGTACTTTAAGCAAAAGCGGACTGAAATTATTATAGTCTCTATAGTACCTACACATACAATTATCTGCAAAAATGTCGAGACAAAAATAACCAATATAAGAGAAGAAAAATGCTGGACGCAAAGTTAAAGCAGTTGAAGCTGTCCAACCCCCTTCCTCCTTTCAATGTTGGTCGCGAATGAATTTCAGATTGAAAGTGCACCTAAAACAACAGTGAAGGGGGAGAGGGGTACATTTAAAGAATGGTCTCTAAAAGCGAGCAGTGTCTCAAATTATTTTGCAGGAGATTGTCTGAGAAGTTAATTTAAGAAATCGGCTACAGAATCTCGAGAAATAAGAGACTTCTAGCCACACCTTGCAGGATCATGTGCATGTCGTGTATTCTGCTTGAAATCCATGTCTGCAAAAACGCCGCAATAACAATAACATTTGGAGCATTGAATGAAAACGAAAGTAAAGAAACCAAATGTTTCAAAAAAGTATAAAATATAATAACCTTTGCAGCATTGAATGAAAATAACAGTAAAGTATTTAAGTCTTTTTAAAAAAGGACGCGATAAGACGATTTTTGCAGCATTTGGGGCTTGTTTTAACGATTTTGATTGCCATCATCCGAAAGAGCAACCAAACTAGGTTGAAAATGTTAGTTTTTTTCCCCGATCAATTAATTATAGTAGTTCAAAGGACGTTTTATCACGTAAATGTGTCCAAATATCGCTTTACATTTTCCTCACGCTTCCTAGCGATGATAAATATATGAGTGATTTTGAGGTTTCTTTCCAGCCGCAACTTGTATGAACAGCATGAGTCCCATAAACACAGTGCCCTCTTTCCAGTCTTTACTCACTCGGTTTTCCTGTAAAAGCCTGGTAACTTGTAGATCCTTAGCAGCTGTATGATTGGTTGTGCTGATTTTCAATATAACAACACTTTTTTTGGAGTAAAACGATTTCATTGAAAAAATATTGTTATAACGTGATACTGAGTTCTTTACTAGATAAACAGTTCTTTACTAGATCTAAGATCTAATTGATTAATCTAATAATATTAATAAAAATAAATATGTATAATGAGATTTAAAATGAGTGTGGTAAAAGCAAAATTAAGTTGGAAAAAAGAATGTTTTAAGGGAAGATTTAAAGCAGTCAACCGATTGAGCAGTTCTTATTTTAATAGGGAGAGCGTCCCATAATTTAGATGCAGCTATAGAAAAGGCTCGGTCACCATAAGTAACGGTGTGGGCTCGAGGTACAGTTCACAGGTTCATATTAGAAGACCGAAGATTACGTCTAGGCTGATAGGGATTAATAAGTTCTTGTATATACGTAGGCGATAAACCATGAAGAGCTTTATAAGTAGTCAGTAGAACTTTAAACTGGACACGTTCACTAATAGGAAGCCAATGTAGTTGTTGGAGGATAGGAGAGGTATGGGTAGAACGTTTAGCGTTAACCACAAGCCTGGCTGTAGTATTTTGAAGGCGTTGAGGTTTCTGGACTTGATTGGAAGGTAAACCATAAGACATACTATTACAGTAATCTAATTTAGAAGTAATAAAAGCATGGACAAGACGCTCAGTTGTTGATTGGGTAAGGTATTTCCAATACTTCCTATATTCCTGATGCTCAGCGATGCTGATCTAAATCAGGTTTACTTGAAACATATTGCGAATTGGTTTTGCTGATTTTATGTTTTTTTTTATGAAAGTATTACCCTTCATTCGTAGACGTTTATACTCTGAGAAACAGGAAAAACTCAGGGGTGGATCCAGGGTAGTTTATGTGATTTCCGTAATTTCAAACCTCTAAATTTTAGGTAGTTTATTACTAGGAGGGGTGGAATGGGTGGGGTATGAGTTGATTGGTCTGTCAGAGTAAACTACTCAAACCAAACCCTGGATCCACCCCTGAAACTGGTGTTAGTTTATGTCGGCAATCTTTCTTTATAGGTGTTTTATTTATTATTGACGTATTAGTATACGGTTTCGAGTGCAATTTGCGATTAATTCAATATTACCTTTAATTTTAATAACATACGTCAATAATTGAACAAATATGCTTTATTTTTCTCATTGGGTAGCCCTCCTCACAGTTTCCCTCCAACAACATTGTGTTACCCTTCAATCAAACCTTATCTTTCTCATTTCCCGGTATTGCCATGGTTTTCGAGCGTGAATTGTATGGACTTTATAAAGCAGGTCATAGAGCAACACTAGCGGGAAGTATGCTAACAATGTTTGTGTTACCTTTCCTTTCTTTGTCGACTAGTTCCAAGCATGCACTGCGGTACTCGTTCTCGTCGATACTGACTGACATATCAATATCGGATCCATTGTTTAGCTCTTGTATTTCTTCGATGCTGGCAAAACACTCCTGGAGCTTCCGTTTCAATGTTCCATCATTGGACCACTTCCATAATTCTCTTAATGCAGCTAGGCTTGTCGCTTGAACCAATACGACAGAGCCCTCCTTTAGCCCAAGGAATTTTATCCCCAAAGGAAGAAGCCTTTCAAATAACCCAGGATCAAGTTCATATTTATTGAAGATTATTCCGGCGATAAAAAGTCCTGCAGGAAACGTGCATTTTATGAGCAACTCTGTAAGGAAAAAAACAACGATCAATGTTGAGTCACTGTGCCTGCCGCTGCGAACCTTACCAATGTTAAGATAGAATAGAATGGTGTTAGCTGATAATGTAACAATAGAAACGCTACTTTGAACTCAAAGTAATCATTAACATAATAAGTTCAAAGCAGCAATTTTTCAGCCGACAAAACTGAAAAGATACGTACGTACATACATAATCTTTATTTATACAGGAGAAGTCTCATTCAGAACTATGTGCTCTTCCAGAGAGCCGCGAGTAGTAATGTATGGGGTTGTTGACCACCGTAAAAAGCGCGAAAATAGGGCGCAATGAGAAATAATTAATGAGTAATAAATGTGCGTAAATAGGGCGAAAAGCGCATATAGTGAGCAATGAATGAGTAATATAGTGAGCAATGAATAATTAATGAAATAATAATAGTGATCAATGAATAAATTAATAAATTAATGAGTAACTTAGGGGAGTGAGTTCGCAGCTTGGCTTCGGAGAAGTCTGAACAAGCCTATTGTGAATTAACAACACCCCTGGTTGTAAAATCATTTCTCTATCAGTTCTTCATTCCAAATGATTATCGCTGTGGACGTCGCTTTTCAGCTCAACAGCAGAACAGCTACAGAACCCCTAAAATGTCGTTATTACTCCGGTGCTGCTAGGCAGCTGCCGGAGTCTTAAAATGCAGTCTTTTTTTTACTATCGACGTTAGAAGTTAATCAGTTCAGACGTTTGCCGATAACCATGTGGGTCAGAGACGTTGTGATCGAGCGATAAACCAGGAGGCATGCGCATTAAACGTTTTACATTTATTTAACAATGTTTCCATCACATAATATAATCACCGAAAAAATACCACTATGGAAATGTGAAATTAGCAACTCGTGAGACTTCGAGGCGCTATCAATTATTTTTAACTACTTTCTAACCTTATAATTATTGTAAAGGAACTGTTATTGACCAAAAAATACATGAACAACGTAATACACTCGATCTGCGCTGTCTGAACAGAGCTAATGTACAATTTAAAAATGTAAGCGAAATACAATCTCAGGCTAAGTGTACCCATACACGTTGATATAAAAGGTATCCAAATATAATCTCAAGTTAGATTTCGTCAGGCGCGCTCAGATAACAAAGGTGAAAACTCTTAGAAAAGGCGAGACGAGGAGATATCGATGGCGATGAGTCCTAGTCAGAAATCTATTCCATCGTGGGCGGGCCGTACAATTATGCAATAATATAAACTAATTACGATTTTGAGACTCCTATACCGAATTATATTGCCGGCCAGTTGGGAGAAGATATATTTCGTATTGGTCTTTTTGCAATTTTACTGCTTTGAGACGGTGAAAATTGTACTTTTAGCGTATGAGTGTCAGATTTCTGACGAAAACTACAATGCCAACCTTACCTTTAGGATCGAAGAATTCTTATCTTGTAATTTACAACGATTTGAAGGTGAAATTCTAGAAATCTTGCCTCGACGCGCTCAATAAATGCTGTTGAACAAACGACTTTTGAACTTGACCGGGAACCCATGTGACTGCAAGGGCTCGCGCAAGAGCCAATCAGAGGCTGGTATTCTGAGACGCCAATACCATGTTATATTGGCTGACCTGATCTGACTTGAAGACTAGAGAAAATGAACTTTGAATTTAATAAAAGCTACGGAGTGTAATTTGACTGAAACCCGTTAAAATTATTGCTGGATTTGACTGGGAAACTGTAGGCTGTATTAAGCCAGACCCGTGAGAAATTCGGATGTGACCTGGAAGCCGTGAAAAGAAACTGGAGTGATCTGAATTTCGTGAAACTATCAAAGGAAATGAAGTCGTATTCCGTTCAGTTTGTAGCCGGAGCGAGCATGGAAGCCTTCCAAAAATTTGAATAAATTAACAATCCCGTATCGTTGTTGTTAAAACTTCGCTTACCTTATAAATACGTACTTGTTCCCTGTAGTTCGTATTTCTGTATAGCTAGATAACATACCTAGGGAACTGACCGGATTATTTGCTCTATTTCGTGCTAATAATTTTAGAAACTTTCAGTTTATAGCAAGCAAGCACGCATTGACTTTTGACCACAATTTTGCGAAATTTTAAATCCAGTTAATCTGACTGAGCTTGGAATTATTGTAAACAGACGCTTTACAATTCGCTAAAGAAATTAGAAATATAACCTATAATATCGGAAATAATCGAACATGCTTTTGCAACACCGTAATCAATATGAATCTGTAGAGTAACTGTCGTGAAAGTAGAATATTGTGAATGCTTTGGTTACTGAGTAAAACACTGAAAACGTTATTCTGCTCTCGCCGTCCGCCGGTCCATTCGGACACGTGACACCCACAACCAATCGGATAGAGTGGTAAAAATAGTTCAACTAATTTATGCAAGCTACAAATAAATCGGCGCAGACTATCATGGGAAGAGAGGCTAGTATGGGGGATCGGTTCTCTTATGTGATGGTCTCTTGATGTCTGTTAATATGGGGAAAGCTGAAGAAGATCAACTTTGACGGCAGAAACCCTCGTTGAGCTTTTAAATGAAGTAAATAACGGCAAGCGGAATATTTACAGTCATATAAACAAGAGCAAACCTCCCGGTAAGATTTTTACAAATCTCATTGTATACCAAATGCTGTGCTCGTTTTCTGGTTGAAGAAATAAACTAAAGGGGACCTCTTTGGAGTGCCTATAACCCTTCTTGCAAGTTTTATAGCTATGAAGCTTCGAAACGTTTTGAGTACTTCTGTATGTGAAGAAAGTTTTGGCTTACAGAGAATACTCAATGTTCTACGCTTCTTTGAAATCGTGCAAATTTGACCTTTCCTGACTCCTGACCCATGACCGTGTAAGCAAAAGCCTGGGTCGAACACTGGGTAAACGTCATCTCATTAATGCATTCTTCTTCTTGGCACCTTTCTATCACAACAACATCGATGCATAGAAAATATACAGTTTGTGAGTTGTTAGTAAAGAAAAAAGTAATTTTAGTCAACATGTAAAGTATTTCTGCAAAGTCGAATTAATTTTATGACGTCAAGATGACGTATACCCAGGAATCGACCCAGGCTGTTACTTACGCGGTCATGGAACAGGAAAGGTGAAATTTACACGATTTCAAACAAGCGTAGAACATAAGTATACACTGTAACCCAAAACGTTCTTCACAGAAGTATTAATCTTTTCGGAGGTTCATAGCTATAAAAATTTCAAGAAGGATTATAGCCACTTTAAAGAAGTATATAATTAATATATAATTAATTACATTGTGTTGTTGATAGTACTGAATTGAATGGAACTGCGCCAAACAAACAGGGACTTTAGCTTTATATACATATAGCGATGTTTCGTGTGTCGTCATCTATTGTCATTAATGTGCCAACCAGAGATCCATTGGTTCCTAACACAAAGCGGGCTTTACAAATCATGGTTGGCATATTAGCATAACAATTGCAATGTTTATCAACACGAAACATCGCTATAGTACTGCATTAGCTAGATTTCCCTTATCCGAGTCCGAGATGTAGTTTTAGACTTCTCATTTAACTATGTCATATATTTAGTTTATAGTTTAGGTGTTCTAGTGGAAATTGTGAGATAATTAAGTTGGAAGACAAATTGCTTGTGCTGTGTCTATCGTGTGCCCAAACTTCATACAGTTCCGTAGAGTTAATTCTATAAACTTGCCAGTAAAACTACTTCGGTACTTATTTTTAATGTCTGCCGCTTTAGATTACAACAATCAGTTATTATGGTGAATAGAATACGAGTAAGCGAGTACAAGTAATTGTTTACCGGCTGACGTCCAATCAAAGTTTTCGCGCGATGTTGACTGGAACATGTCTAAAAGGTCAAGAAATGCGGACGGCAACCGGAAGTGAGCAATGTTACAACAATTTATGAAATGGCATTCCCTAGGATAACACAAGTAAACCGAAAATACATAGAGTACAATACAGGACTACATTGATAACAATAGGACAACACAGGTAGCAAGTAACTCACGCATGTCTGAACATTTTGCGTGACAAAAGCCCTGAAATGTGACGGTGCTCACAAATTCGTTTACGCAATCAGGCCGACTGCAAGGACTTTTCTTGCCTGTCTGGTACCTTATTTGAAGAGTAATGTTTGAAAAATCATGTGAAGAATAAATACACGAAGGAGCAGCAGGTTTCAGAGAAATTAGGATCTAAAAAGCACAGCCGAAAAATCAAGGCAAATGGGAATGAAATGTAAGCGGGAATTTGAACTAACTACCAAAGCACCTTTGACACAACTACAAATCAACCCTGGTTTACTTACCGGAATTATGGATTCGGTTCAGATAACGGAAATACGAAAGCCCAGCAAACTCTTTAACACAGAATTACGAGCTATTTTTTATAGAAAGGAGATAGGTAGAAATGTTTGGTTGTAAAAAAAATCCTACCAGCAGACATTAGTAGACTGATTGAGTATCAGACTAATCAAAACATTCCTCACGTGCAACGATTCATGGCGCACACGGGGTCGCAAGCAAGCGCCCATAACCAAGAGCTTTTGCAGGTTCACGCGGCTTTTTCACAGGTAACCCGAAAAAACTAAGACGATAACAATATTTTTTTTAAATTGTGAATGTTGGCTAATAAAATTATGAAGCACTAGTGTACTCGTGTTCACTCGTGGAGTTCTTGATCAGATCCTCATAGTATTTGGATGCAAGTGTTTTTGGCTGGGTGCAGCACTGATAACACAGGTAACCCGAAACAACTAAGATGATAACACAATTATTAGCAATATTTATTATTATATTTTTTGTTAATTAAATTATGAATCGCTGGTGCACTCGTGTTCACACCAAAATTTACAAAGAATAGGAGAGGACCTGTACGACGTAAAAAATGTCACAGGAAGTACATGCAAACAGGTCTTCGACGTGCGGCAAAATACAGGAATGCTCCGACCTCTGACAATATAAACTAACTAAAACCCTACCCTGAACCATAAAAGAACCCTAACCGGTCAGTAAACAAGTTTCCAGGTAAACGACGAGGTTTTAGGGCTGATTTGTGGCTAGGCCGGTTCACAGGTAAAAGAGTTCTCAAGTAAATGGGGAAGGAAAAAAATAGATAGCTTTCTTGAACTCTAAACCCCATTCGAAACCATCATCGCACTACACTAATCAAGCATACTGGAACATCATTTGTCATTTCTATTCTTATCACTTTAATGACAGCCATCTGCCCTAAGTCTCAATCAGATGAATGAGGACAATGACCCTTCCAGACATAATTGAAAAGAGTGAAGCCAACATGAGACAACAGAACAAAAATTACAAGACTACATAACTGGAATCATAAGCTGGCAGATAGATTGCTGAGAAACCCATGCTCTTTATTAAAATGAG
This sequence comes from Actinernus sp. WN-2022, assembly GCA_030867875.1. NCBI lineage: Eukaryota > Metazoa > Cnidaria > Anthozoa > Actiniaria > Actinernidae > Actinernus > Actinernus sp. WN-2022. The sequence goes on along the minus strand of JAOWCC010000577.1, from coordinate 59,601,692 downwards.
ATGAATTTTACATCTTTTTAAAACCTGTAAAAAAATATAATTCACAAAAAAGGCTTTTGCAAATTGTACAAAACAAAGCATGTTTAACCACCTTCCTTTTGAATCCATGTTTACTCCCCCTGTATTTATACCCCTCTGGATCCCTCCAATTTAATACATGTCTTTGTCAATAACAATTTATTTTGGGCAATTTAGACTACTGAATTAGTATTCTGTAGATGAATATATAACGGAGTCCCGATGGTTTTAGTTTAGTTAACTTGTCACTATCAAACTTTTGGAACATGGCAGAAAAAAAAAGTGAATGTTGACTGTTTTCCATCTTTGTTGTTTCCTGCCATATTTATAGAGTTGCATAATGACAGTGATGGGAACCTGGGAACTTATGTGGATGATATACATATACTTTGAGAATGACATGCACTGTAAGCTTTTTTAGTATACTGTACATGTATTGAAAAAAGGGTGTCATGTTTAAATTCTATTTGTCTAAATACAGATGGTCAGTAATACTGCTAATAATAGGCCTTTTGCAGGAAATAGTCACTTGATGATACTGTATATATAAATATGTATATATGTAAATCCCTTTGATAACTGGATGGCAAATAAACTTCAAAAATTATCGATTCGAGGTAGGGACTGATTTACAAGCAGGTTTTAACAATAACACTTAACTGATGTCATACATTAGTGCCTTTAAAACTATCAAATATGTTTTGCCCTCCATTACAACCACATAATCTTACCCTGCAAAAGGCCCATTGGATTAATATAATAAGACAATTTGATGGACTGCTGTAGGGCAGCCTCTCGGGATTAGCTTTTCCCACAAGGATATTTACATTTAGATTAGAACTCTATAATTAAAACAGGTCAGACAAAATCTAAATCTTCCAGTACCAAAAGCATACATGTATAAAGCCTTTAATTAATACATCAATTTCTACTTTTCAATGAAAATGAATTAAACACGTAATTTTTTAAAGTCAGATATTCTGAAGTAGGCGAAATTTGGTAAATATTTGGGTGGTCATTTATCAATATTGCCATTTTATTCAAACGCGGTGCGCTGAGAACCTATCATACATGATTATTACCAAAACGACAAAGTTTTAATAATTATGATATTTTATTCAAACTGGCATACTTTGTATAATATATATATATAGTACCTATTTTTGACACTCTATACACACTGGCACAAACCTTTGCATATATACATTTTACACTGATCTGGTTAAAAACTCAGCGCTACGTTCAACTCTGAACTGAACAAGGCTCAAAATGCATTGGAAATTTCCAAAGACTTTTTACACTGATCTGGTTGAAAACTGAGCGCTACGTTAAACTCTGAACTGAACAAGGCTAAAAATGCATTGGAAATGTCTCAAATTTTACAAACTGATCGTCGTTTTCCGCTTCTTCCGTGATCCTGGAACTTGACTTATCCCATCTGCGTAGTTTGAATATTTGAAATACACTGCGGTGTGAATGGTTGTAAAGCATTTTCAAAACAGGTTTCCGGTTTAGTTTTGTCTATTCCTTATTCACTAGGTCGGCTCTACAACAACAATTTTCCCCAAAGAGAATTCATATGTTAGCATTATATAGATATTACGAGTGACAGGATGAAAAGTTATGAGGCGGTTGGAAGAAAATTCAGTACATGACTACATTTAAACATAAGGGTTCATAGGCTCTAACGAGTTTATGAACACTTAAAAGAAAAACGATAACCCGGGCTAGGTGTAGAAATGTCTTGCTAGATCAAGCGCAAGACTTTCTTTAATGCATCCGAGGCCCGACCGGCCATTTGCATCCTCCTCTTCATTACCACCGCTATTAAATACGACATCAAAAGCACCACTTTCGACACTTCATACTATGACCAGGCAATTTCGGCAATTTCCGACTTCCCTAGGTGCCGGGTGCCAGAAGTCCTTCTCTCGTTGATCTCGCCTCTGGTGCTCTTGGGTAAATTCTCTGGCTTTGCTGCTATTTTCATCCTGAACTTTAATCTATTAGGTATTTAGTATTGACTTTCACAGAATCGGTGCTCCAAACATGCTTTAATTGCTTTCAGTTGCTTTGGCTTGGTTTTCTGGATAAACTAACCGGTCGAAATACAGATATGAAGGAACTCGCACGCCGCGGTCAGCGGGCGATATACAGTGAAAGAAATATTGATCTAAAGTATATTACACGCTTAGCTGCCATAGATATCTGCTATATTAATTGTAAGTAATTTTCAGCTTAAATTATAGTTATGAATGTTGTGTTTTACTGTCATTTTTGGCAAAAGCTTCGATACTTACCTTCAGTGAGCGTGTAATCTCGAAGATTCCTATTGTTACAATCCACGTCTGGTTCTTTTACTTGGATAAACCACCACAACCAGTATCTACAGTAATCTTTACAGCACGAGGTCCAGCCACATCTCTCCTTATTTCTTCATCTTTTGAGGCCGCGATTGCTAAATCGAGCCCCTATTTTATGCTCTATACTTGATAAATGTTACGTAACATAGTTATGTAATTGTCATTTCTTGCTCAGCAAACATTTGAGTTATGTGCATTCTTAAACTAAACAATCGCTATTCAGCCGTAACATTACAATCGTTGCTATTCAGCCGTAACATTACCCCCATCCACTTAGACTGTCCGTCCCGGACAGAAAACCTATGCACATAGCTTAGTATTTTTTTTTACTTTGACTTTTCTCCTGAATGCATCTTATCTGCTTCATAATCTAATCTGCGTCCATTTGGTGATGCATCGTCTAGTCGTCATTGTGTCCGACGCACGTCATCGTCACATCGTCGCGTCAAAGGCATTTCATCATCTCGTCTTCGAAGGTTCCATCCGGTCAGCGGCTCGTCATCATCATCCGGTCAGCGGCTCGTCATCATCATCATCCGGTCAGCGGCTAGTCATCATCGTCATCCGGTCAGCGGTCGTCATCATCGTTATCCGGTCAGCGGGTCGTCATCGTCATCATCATCATCCGGTCAGTGGCTCGTCATCATCATCCGTTTGTTTGTTTGTTTGTTTTTTGCTCTCTTTGAGGTCAAACTCACTCTAATAATCGACCAGAAAGTCGCTCAGATATCCTGGGCGCCTTTGGCGTCTTATTGACCTTCTTAAATCATTACTCGACTGCTCCTGCAAAATTTCTTCCAGCCCTTCCTCGATTATCTCTTCGGGACTCAAGCTCTTCTCCGTTGAGTTTTCCTGACTGACGTCCTGCTGGAGTGGAGGTTCTTCTCTTCTTTCGCCATCTCCTGTCGCGGTCTCGGTTCTAGCATTTGTATGCAGCCCAATTTGCGTCTCTACGTCTCTTTCTTCCACCTCTTCTTCTATTATTGGTGGCAACCAGGTTTCTATTTCAGTGGTGACTTTGCAAAGGCGATCTTTGTGGATAATATGGGGTTTGGCGCGTGGTGCCCTCTGTATCTCGTATATCACATCATTTATCTTTCTTACCACAAGGTAAGGACTGTCCCAATTGCTCATCAGTTTTGGAGATAGTCCCTTTCTTCTTTGCTAAAGATAGCATCGTACTACATCTCCACGCTTGAACTTATCCCCAGTAGTACCAACATCGTACCTCTTCTTCATCTTGTCACTTGCGAGATTGAGATTGGCGCGAGCAAATGTGTGAACACGCCATACTTTCTTCGAGCCTTGCGGCATACTCAGTTTGGGTGAGACCTCTTGCTGCGTCATCTTCAGATCTTCCAAGCATGATGTCTACTGGTAAACTGAGTTCTCTTCCAAGCATGAGTTTTGCTGGGCTCTGCTTTGTTGTCTCGTGCGTAGCTGACCGGTAAACCATCATCAGATAAGGAATATGTCTATCCCAGTCTCGCTGGTGAGTCTCTACATACATCGCTAATTGTGTTTCCAGGGTTCTATTAAAGCGCTCTACCATGCCTTCTGATTGAGGTCTGTAGGGGGTTGTTCTCGTCTTGCTTATTCCAAGTAGGAGGCACATCTCCTTGAAGACTCTTGCTTCGAAATTGCGCCCTTGATCCGAGTGGAGTTCTCCAGGAACACCAAAACGTGCGACGAATTCACGTACTATTACATTAGCAACTGTCTTTGCTTCGGTCCAATTGGTAAAATAATCCCCGACGATCAGCATGTATTTGTTTCCGGAGTCGGTCGTAGGCAGAGGTCCAAGAACATCAACTGCTATCCTCTCCATCGGCGCGCCGAGCACATACTGGCCCAAAGGTGCTCTTTTCTTGCGCTGTGGTCCCTTCTTCTTTGCACAAGCTTCGCATCTGCGACACCAGTCCTCTACAGACTTAGTAGTAGCGATATCTCAGCTTTGACAGTGTTTTGGCTACTCAAAATGCCCGATGTAGGAGCTCCGTGTAACTGGCCAAGGATAGCATTTTGTAGAGACTTGGGAACAACCAGCTGGAAACGCTTCTTCTCTGTACCGTTCTCCTCCAATTTTCGATAGAGTACGCCGTTTCTCAGGACTAGGGACTTCAAATTGAGCCCAGTACGTTTTCACATTGGAGCTGAGGTGGGATACCTGCTGCCACTTTGGTTTCTCTCCAGCTTTTACCCATGCCATGAATTTCTCCAAGTCGTCATCTTTGATCTGTTGCTCTCTGATCTCGTCATTACTCCAACACCGATCAATGTCCACTTCATTCGCAGATGTCTCCTGCAACACGGAGTTCACTTGCCTGATTGCATCATCCTCAGCTTCCCTTCTCTCACAGTACTTGCAGTTAGTATAAAAACATGGTCGGCGGGATGGCGCATCTGCGTTTCCATGAGAACGAACTTGTCTATGGATAACTTTGAAGTTGTAGGTTTGTAGCTTCTCCAACCATCTTGCTACTTGATCCTTGGGGTTTTTGAAAGTCAGAAGCCACTGGAGAGCAGAATGGTCAGTTCTTATGTTAAATTCCCGTCCATAGAGATAAGCATGAAAATGATCCACTGCGGTTCTCGTCGTGTCACACAGTAGTTCCTTTCCTGGCGAGAGAGCGCTCTACTGTAGTAGGCAATCACAGTCTCGTGACCATCGTCTGACATCTGGGATAGAACCGCCCCGGTTCCAACGTAGCTAACGTATGTGTCTAGTATATAAGATTTAGCTGGATCTGGATACGCCAAGACTGGTGTCCTCTGTAAGTACTCCTTCAATGTAGCGAAAGCCGTCTCACACTCTTCACTCCAGAAAAATGGCTTGTTCTTCTCTGTCAGTTCGTGTGGGGTCTCGCCAGATCAGCAAACTTTGGGACAAATCTTCTGTAATACGCGCAGAGACCAAGAAAATTTCTTATCTCCTTAACACAAGAGGGCGAAGGCAAGGACTGGACAGCTTCGACTTTCCTTGGATCCACTGATATTCCTTCTCTGCTGACCACATGTCTTAGAAAGCTCACATCCTTCTTGAACAAGTTACACTTCTTTGGATTTAGCTTCAGGTTTGCTGTTCTCAGCTTCTCGAAAACTTGCTTCAGATGTCTCACTTCTTCCTGGAAACCTCTCGCCTGGACAATTATGTTATCGATGTAGACCAGGCAGGCTTCGATTGGCAGCTTGATAAACATGTTATCCATCGGTCTCTGAAAAGTGGCTGGCGCATTACATAAACCAAAAGGCATGACATTGAACTGCCATAGACCTCGCCCAAAGGAAAATGCAGTCTTTTCCTTATCTTCCGGCTCCAATTCGACCTGCCAGTATCCGCTGCGGAGCTCCAGCGTCGAGAACCACGTGGCACCAGAAAGCGCATCCAGGGTTGTGTCGATTCGTGGAAGTGCGTATGAGTCTTTCTGTGTTACACTGTTCAACTTGCGATAATCAATGCAGAATCTTGTCGATCCATCCTTCTTTCGTACGAGAACAATTGGAGAGCACCAAGGGCTTGTTGACTTCTCTATTATTCCTCTTTCCAACATTTCTGCGACTGCCTTGTTTGCCTCCTCGACTTTAACCAATGGCAGACGCCTAGGGTGCTGTTTTATAGGAGTGGCGCTGCCAATATCTATTCCGTGGCGGGTCAAGTTAGTGGAGCCAAGATCTTCAGGACTTCCAGAGAAGATGTCTTCGTTTTCTCTTAACAGCTGTAAAACATCACGTCTCTCCTGTTCATCTAGATGCTCACAACTTCTTTGGAACATGGCTTGGAGATGTTCTGGTATGTCTTCTGCATCTTCAAAGACCCTCAGCTCTTGGTACTTTGCACACAACGCCACGACACTCGTGCAGGGCTCGCAGAGACTCATTTCCGTTCCCTTGTGCAGCTTCTGTTTCTTTGTGGAAGTATTTGCCACTCGTATTGGTACCAAACCATCTTTAAGATTAACCAAACTTCTCCCGACTATATCCCGTCCGCCTTTAGTGTGTTTTCCGATGGTCCTATTGTTCGCCATCCCCGTTCCTTGTTTACTCCAATAACTCGGCCTTGTATCAACACATCTGTGCGCGGTTGCAACCTAACAGAATGTTCGAGGACGACCCTAAGTACCCGAGAAGGGCTGTAGCTTTTAACATGCTGTACAGGTACTTCAACACTATCGACAAGCAAAACCATGTCCTTGTAATTAATAATGCAGCCCAAATCCTTACGGAAATCTCCTCCGAGCAAACTTGGGTTCGACATAGGGGCTACCCAAAATTCTCTCATTACTTCTTTTTCACCTATACGGAGCTTAAGGTTGCACTTCGACTTCACCTCCATAGAACCGCCATTTAGAACTTTAAGCTTTTCCGAAGTAGGGATTTCTGTCACATTGACTTTCTTCTGGACTCTATCCAACATCGCAGTACTAATAAGTGATATGTCCGCGCCTGAATCTATTCGGAAGTCGCACGATTCCTCCTCCAAAAAACATGAAACAATAAGTCCTCCGCCTCCTCCGCATCTTGCATATACGTCCCTTTTGTCTTTCTGCTTTTCTTCTGGTGGTAACCCCGTGGTTGAAATACCCGGATATTCAAATGGTGGGTTACCATAGGGCCTGTCAAAGCTCTGATAGATACTTGGTGAATTGTCTGTGGCTCGATTATCGCCAAGGTTATGGTAAACATTCTGTGGGTAGCCTGTGGTATGAGGTTCGCTAAGATGAGATTCCCACGGTGCCTGGTAGGGAAACGGCGGGTTCCCTATGGCTTGTTCTCTCTGCATGCTGCGTCCTCTTCCCCGTGTCTGGTGTATCGGTCTGCCACTATACAACCCTGTTTAACTTTTGACCCCTGATGAGAAGAGTTAAACAGCCAGTCCTTCGTATTCTCCACTCGTTATTAAAATTACAAATGAGCTCATTTGATTACTCCACTTAGTCATACTATAGCCTTATGCTTTTATGACACAATTAAGCACCCTTTACCGGTTGTTTCTGAAGTTAGATGTTTCATTCAAAATTATTATGATAAATTCACATCGGCCTATATTCGTATTTGATACACGTTGTTTCCTGTTTCACAGCATGTTAGGAATTTTACAAACAGTCATTTTAACTCAAAGTATTAACTCTCAATCTAAACTAAACACACCGCAGGTTTTAAATTTTAACCGGGCTTGGTCCATAACCTATTGACTTTGTAGATGGCCGTATATTTGTCATTTTTGGATACATGTCATGTTGTACGCCATACCACAGATTTCGGTTTCTTGTATTATATATTATATATGTTCAACTTATTGACTTTGTAGATGACCGTATAATTGGCATTTTTATTTAACATGTCATGTTATACGCCATACCACACTGCATCGAAATCCATTAAAAGCTCGAGAAATGGCGCGACTTTGACATTTAGGTTACACAAGTAAATTAATGTGTACCTGTTGACGAGACCGGTCAAGGAAAGTAAACTACTGCGTGATGAGAAGCGGAAATCGATTGCAACTAGATTTAAGTCAAATAGATCAACTATATTTACACCGCAGCGGGGCGTTAAAAGACGAGTGGTTGTCGAAACATCTGGTAGCTCAGTGACGGGAAAACCAACCGGGTTAACAGTGACGAGTGACTCCCGGCCAACATGTTTTCGCTGCTTTCGAGCCGGGCATTTTGCCCGGGATTGCCGAGCAGCAACCACAGGTGGTAAATCAGGGTATTTCCAGTCCAATGGACAGTCGGCAACCAGTCAACAATGTCTTTTTTGATCCAGAAAAAGAAACAATTACGAATCCTGACGGTTTTCCAGAATTTGATAGCTTTGTTGATCTACATGTAGAAGCAGTTGAGTTAAACTGTGCCACAACAGTAAAAGGCAGACTTAAAGAAAACATTGTTTTTTGGAGTACTGGGGCAGGTGCTTGCAGTGCCGCTCAATAATGGCTATTGCGTACTCTTTAACTTCATTACGTAACCAAGGAAGTTTTAAAAACCACCAAAGTGTTGACCAAAACAAGGATTTTGTGTACCAGGAGATTGGGAAGCTCCTACAGTCAGGAGCTTTGGTGGAAGTTGGAGCTCAGGATTTGGCAGTGTGCCGAACACGTTAGGGGTGGACACAAATTCAGTGGCTAAACCCAGGCTTATTTTGGACTTGGTATGTTAACGCTCACTTGAGATCTTGCAAGTTAAAATATGAAGGCATCCAAGCTGCTACAGACTTGTTCCAGAAAAATGACTGTTTTCTTTAGTTTGACTATATAAGAGTGGCTATCATCATGTTGACATATTCCCATCACATACCACGTTTCTGGGTTGTTCCCTGCAGTTGGATGGTCAAAGACGGCTCTTCAAGTTTACGGTTCTTCCCATCGGCCTAGCAACCGGGCCTTATATTTTCACAAAAATCCAGAGAACGTTGGTCAAAAACTGGAGGAGTAAAGGATTTTGCATATTCACCTATCTGGATGACGGTGCGGAGAACATTTTTGCGGATGCATGTAAATTGTCAGACTCTGTCAGGAATGATATTAAATCCAGTGGGTTTGTAGCGCATAGGGGAAAAAGGCAATGCAAACCGGTACAGTCCAGAGAGCTTTTAGGATATTTCAGCAGTGGTCCTCAACACTGGTACTTTTCAGGTCACTCCTCGAAGAGTTGTAGCATTTAAAGTGCCACTAACGATCAAATTTTGAGATATTTTTGCGTATTTATAAAGAAAAGTTGCTATATTTTTTGTCTGCCCACATCGTTTTTTGATATGACGATGGGAAGTCTTATTTTTTGGGGTCCGAATCTTGAGTTTTTATGTCCGCCATTACTCGACAGAGTGACAGAGCCATGACAGAGCTAATTTCCAGCAAACGTGACGTCATCTTCTCAACACAACAACATGCGGGGCTACGTTTTACACAAACTTTCGCACGAACTTATAAGTAAAGTACATGTTTATACTACTTTTTCCAAAAAGGAAAAGAAATAACGAAGTTTTGAATGGAAATACGCATTTACAAAAGTGACGCGTTGAGAAGATGACGTCACGACAGCAAACCGCTGGTCGAAAATATCGAAGTATTTGGAACACACTTCAGTAATGGCGGACGTGATTTCTCTGCAAAATTCATAGGTTAATTTGGTCATTTGGTAGTAGTTTTCAATGATTTGGATATGTTCGACACTGCGTGTCGTTATGGAAGACAACAAAGTAGAAAAGAAAATGATCGAATTTCGTCGCAAGTGTGGATGTCAGGAAAAATCAAACATATCGCGGCAAGGGTCGAAAATACGGTTTCTTTCATATTTCAAAGTCACATAGGCTAAGGTATAACCAAAAGCACTTTTTTAGGGAAACTATATTTTCATTTCGAATAAAACTACAATTAACTAAATTCAGTCGAAATGACTGTTTGAGACGCCAAATTCTGAGATGAATTTCATGGTCTCGTGTACCAAAACAAACAGTCATCTAGTCTTAAAAACGCCTCAAATCGTGTTCTACGATATCTAAATATCTAGCATTGTACCTTTGAAAAATTTGTATTAATCTTTAAATGATAAAAGTATATCGTAAATAAAATTAATTTTCACCATGAGGTAACCTTTGAATGGATCAATCTTCGGGTTTTTGAATTTTCGAAAAATTATCTCTCGATTACTGTAAAGATTTCTTTGGGCAAATAATTGACGCTAGAGCTGTTCAAAGTCTGTTGAAAAATATTTGACCTTGAGAGGTCAACTGTTTATCTACGGGTCCAGCGCATGTATGCCTTTATTTCACGCTTCTTAACAAATTAGAGGTTGAAAATACACTAAAAAGGCCATTTAATAAAAAATATATATAACCTTACTTGTTGTCGAAATCAGATTCAGAGACGTAGAGGCAAAGCATGCACCTGAGGGTGGGGGTTGGGTGGTCCCATACTTCCCCGGTACTATCAGACTATCGATTTCATATCATAACTACATATACATATATAATCGCCGTAACCCCATAAAACGCACCAATACCCACAATTGCTCTCATCTGACTTGATAGCTCAGTTGGTAGAGCGCCAGACATGCAACCTGGAGGTTGTTGGGTTCGAGTCCCACTTGGGTCAGAGATTTTTTCTCTTTCCCTCGTAGGGCGTGCACACATAGCACTACAGCATACCACTTTACATCACATTCTTTACGAGGGACATATTTTACTTCTAAAATCCAAATGACTAACTAGTACGGTGTGTATAGCGTGAGTTATCCAATTTCACGAGTGAACCTCGAGCTCGAGCTGCGAAGCAGCGAGAAGCGAACTACAAGAAAACCTCTGGTATCGGGGGGTGCGAATCTCACTTTCATGAGGGTCAATGAGATTCGCACCCACCGATACCAGAGGTTTTCTCGCAGTTCGCTTCTCGCTGCTTCGCAGCTCGCAGCTCGCTGTAACAATATGACATACCACTAAATCATTTAGTTTAACGAGACCCCTGAAACAACCACAAGGACTGATGAAAGACGGGACCCGGCTAAACCACAGATCGAATTGGAATTGAGCGTATTGGACTGGGCGCAGTGAATTGGTGTACTAACGCGTCACAAAATCAGTTTTAAACATAATATAACATGAATGCAATTTCAGAACTATAGTAGTTACGGTAAGCTATTTATTTTCATTAAATAAATAAGCTTGAATTAGTACCAATTTTAAACTTTTTCGGACAGCAGAGTTTCTTGCCGCACGTCTTATTATGTAAATTTCAGCACTGAGTGTCGACAAAAACGTTCGGTCAAATCTCTCGAACTCTAAGTGCCCATACTAAAAGGTGCTATTAAATCCTTTTTACTTTAGGATTATTTTGTATACAAGCGACCACAAACCCTTCATTTCTCTTTTTAATTATGATTTGCGTTCTTAAGTTATCGAGCAAAATGCAGATACCCATCTTCTAAATTAGCTTTTATTTTCCCCTGTCGACAAATGGTTTCATCAACTTTGAATTTATATATCTCGCGAAAGAGAAATACGAATTTGATTAAAATAACACCAGCACGCTAAGAAACTTAGCGATTCTTTGGCTCATATATCAGGTCTTAAGTTACTGGCCTATATCAGACAATTCCTATGAAAATGCGAATTTCTTTTTCATACTTTTTTACCAAAGTATGCGAAAAAGCAATTCTATCTAATGCGGATTCTAGAAGAGTGAGAAAGAAAACAACAATGTTTGATATGTTTTGATATGTACATCAATTCACTGTACCCAGTCATTGGCTTTCGTGGAGGGAGGAAAATCGGAGAACCCGGATCAATACCCACGGTGCAAGAGCGAGATACCAACAAACTCAACATGTGATCGGGGCTTGAACCCTGGCCACAGTGTTGAGGCAAGGCGCCACCCCAGCTCCCCAGATTGTTGTGAATCCACAACAATTTTGACAATGAGATGACGAAAAACATGGTGACTAAGACGTCATACCACCGTAAACTATCGTAATATCTTTTACAACAACAAACGAAAAATAGTCAAGCGGCAGAGCCTTGAAAATGAGGGAAATTTTGGGTGGAAATTGATTCTTGCGCGAGCGATGATGCAATCCGTAGTAAGTCCTCTTATTTGTAATGGTAATAAGCCAATCCGAAAACGAGAAACTGTGCAGTTGTTGTAAAATTAAAACAATTAAGATAGTTTACCGTAGTGTGTCCTCTTATTTACCACGTTCTACGTCATCGCATGCTCAAAATTGTTGTGGACTTCACGAATGAGACAAGGAAACTTGCGGGAGAAAAGTGATCGCATGAGTGATCAGGTAATCAGGTACCGTGATCAGGTACCGTGGTATGCCTTCTTATTTCCAATGGCAATTAGCCAATCAGAAAATTAAACGAGAAACTGTGCAGTTGTTGTAAAATATCTGATCCCCAAAAACTGCTGTTACATTTTCGGTTGCATGCTTTGACTAAGGCCATCCCAATAAAATGTTTCGTTTACCAACGCCCTACCGACCCATTTTTATGGGGGGGGGGGGGGGGGGAGGGGAGGGGAATGCAAGGTCTAATACCGACCCATTTTTTTTGGAATAATTAAAAAGTAATATTTTTTAACTAGCTCTCTATGTATTAGTTTCTGGCTTTCTCATGCAAATTGTCAAGCCACAACTAGTAGAGGAAAAAGTAGTCAAGAAATACATGAACATTTTTACGCGACTTTACGGTTCCATATCCCCTAAGGTTTTCCAACAGACTTTGAACAGCTCCAGCGTCAATTATTTGCCCAAAGAAATCTTTACAGTAATCGAGAGATCTTTCAAAAATTCAAAAAACCTGAAGCTTAATCCATTCAAAGGTTTAGCACATGGTGAAAATTAATTTTATTTATGTGAAATGTATGCCTTCTGAATAAAATTATTTTTGATGTAAAGAATAATACAATATTTTGCAAAGGTATAATGCTAGATATTTAGATATCGTAGAACACGATTTGAGAGTTTTTAAGACTAGATGACTGTTTGTTTTGGTACGTGAGACCGTTAAACTCGTGTCAGAATTTGGCGTCTCGATCAAACAGTAATTTCGACTGAATTTAGTTAATGGTGTCTATAAAACTAAGACCTAAGACCTAAGACCTTAGAAACACGATTTGAGTATTTTAGCTGCAGAAGTAAATAAACAAGAGCCCATCTGGGCTTTCACTCGGGCCACATGAGATTGAAGATGAAATTACACTTTCATTTGAAATCCTCTAGTAATAACCGAAGGGAAGAATTATTAGCTGAATTTAGCAGTCTTTAGGAGTGGCCGGTAGCGCGGTGACATTCATTCTCTGCTCCCCTAGTATATATATGTAATTTAATATTTTCGTTTTTCTCGTGTATATATGTAAATTAAAGAAGAAGTTGACCTCTACTTATTCATGTTCATGTTACGCACGCTTATAGCGGAGCGCGGTAATTACGTCACAAGTCTAGACCCCCCGCCAAGACTCAGACAAACAAACCGCTTTTCTTGTATCAACTTACAAGAATTGACTAGCACTTCAGTTCGTCCTCTGTCTATTCTACCAGAAATGACTGCTTTCCTGGACCATATTTTGAAAGAGAACCTGATGATTACACTGTCGAACAGCTTAAACTTTGGCTGAAATACAGAGGATTGAAACAAAGCGACAAACGTCGATCTTGTCAAGCGAGTTTTGCATCTTCGCTGGCCAACCAACGAGACAAAAAATGCTTACTATATAGACTGTCAATTAGTCCTATTTAAACTGTATCCCAAACTCATCTTTTCCCATGCAATATCGTTGTAAGACTTCACCTGAACATTGAAAAGTTACAAAGGTCAGGTTTTCCTGTATTAAGGCAAAAACAAAAGAATGTAGCCGCGTGCCGAGTGCAATCATCTTCTTCAATAAAACTCATCGGAGACCAAAGCTGTTATGGCTGGAAGAGCATATACATTAAAACTATGAATTGATAGCATCCTAAAATTCGGCAATCTTGCTTATGTTGGTGTGATCTTTCAAACCATTATATTATTGTTTGCATTTATCGAGTTTTCAAATTTAATACCTGCAGCTCCGAAAGAAATTAACCTCATTTGTGCTCAGAAAATAAATCAAAGCATTGTAGATGTACTGTAGACGAGGCTTTGTTTCCAAAATTTATTTAGAACAGTAGTTCCTTCTCATTGTTTACTGGTGGATACATAGTCAGGGTTTCAGTAATTTATAGCCACTTACGTTTCATTGCCAGACCTAGTCTCGTTGTTCTGTGCTTTTAAGGTCTCTTGTACAAACATTTATCCAACGCTGACATTTCTCACTGAATTTGCTGTAAAGGTTTTGGAACAGAAAAACTCCTCCTGTGAGTGATCAAAAAGGCCGAGAAAAGATGCTTCATTCTCCGAGACATATCTCTTAGAGCGCCGGATTTATGAAGGTTTTTCACATCTAGAGCCACTCTTACATCTTCCCCAGCAACAATGCTTGGTAGTCATTTTTACTGATATGACAGGGAATCTTACTGAAGCAGCTGAAGGCATTGATTCTTTTATTTTTATCGAAAAAAATACGAATTCGGTCCTAATTTAGTCTGCTGTTCTGCAGGTTCAGATCTAGTACTAATAGATGAGTGTCTCAAATGTATGTTTATATTTGTTCCATATTATAAGTTGTATCCTGTCCACCTATGATGGAGCTATCACTATATTTATCTACTGTTCTTTCTACCGTGCGGCTCTTTGATCGCGTCCATATCGGTATTTGTTGGGCTAAAGATTATTAACTGAAATGCCCGTTTTGTTTATCTCTATTTAAAAGCTTTTACCCTCCTTCCCAAAACTACAGTCTGCTCATTATATTACAGAACTAAAAAGGGAACTGTCGGAAGCCTTTAATTTCTCGAACCAAAACCTCGGCCGTGAGAGGAGTCTTGTTTACCGTGAGAGTTGAATAACTGCTTCGGTCATCATAAATTATTCTGTGCTGAGTGTTTATAATCTACGAAACGTACCTCAAACAAGAGCGGAAGTTGAAATATCCTGAGCCTGTTGGAAGGCTTTCGCACGAGTGAAGTTAAATAAAACATTAAACTGCTTACATTTGAGAGATGAGACTCCAAATTTGAGAGAAAATTCCTCGCGCCGTCGTCCACCATCTTGATTTACTGTATTAAATTATGTAAATAAATTAACCTGGCGGTTGTTGCGTGACCAGCACAGTGCAATCTGATTGGTGTGAATTTGACCTTTAACGCATGCGCAGACATTTTGCTACATGAAACAAAAATAAAACAAAAATAACGGCTTGCAGATTTAGACTCGGTGCTGCCACAGGCAGCCAGAGTAATAAGATTTCCATTGTACATGTGAATTTATTTAGGTGGGAAAAGGACATTATTCATGGGCATGTCCAGCTTTATCAATAGAATAAATATGTAAGAGTTTGTCATGAGGTTTTATTTGGTGAAAATCGCATCAGAAATAAATATGTGCCCAAAAGCTGGGGAGCCGGGTTGTGTAGTTTTGAAATCCAAGATGGCTGCTAGTCTTCTTGCCGACGGACACTCGTGGTTAGATGTTGTCAAGTTTAGTAGGTTTATGTGACGTTAGGTTTGCCAAGCCAATACAAAACGATGTTTTTAGTGTGGAAGGCGGCTCTTATAGCTTAAAATAGAGGAAAAGATTAAATAAAACTGAGAAAGGAGACTTGTAGACCGGTTTCAAAATAAGGTATATATGTTTAAGTTCTGAGCTCGTGAACTTTGGGAACTACCCGTTGTCAACTTCAGTTTGAAATTGTGTTCGATTTAGGCTCGAGAAATGGGAATTATTTCAATTAAATAGCAGGAGGCTCTTGGAATAGATACTGTTGTGCTATATTGGAGGTTTCGTTGCGGTCGGCATTGATTTTGGATGAAAATTCGACCGAGATGTTCGCGTGATTGGGATCGAGGATTGATGGCGGCTGCGTGCGTGCCAGAGCAAAGGTACGTCTGTCAAAGGTCTTTTATAGGTTCATATAAATGATAATAAAGCAGCAGTGGGCAACTGGTCAATGGATAAAAGTATAACAAAAGCTGAGGGCAATGCAACTAGTGTTGGAATCCTACCAGGATGAACTCAAAGGGAAGAAGGTGGTCTATAGGACGGATAACAAGAATGCAGAACGGATTTTATCGGTTGGCAGTCGGAATGCAGAACTCCATTTGGAAGCGCTGCTGGTATACAAACTGTGCAGAGAACTTAATATACGCTGATGAGACTATCGAGGCTTGATGACACTAATGACTATATGTTAGAACCATGGGCGTAGCCAGAGGGGCCCAGGCCCCCACCCTTTCGTTAAAAAAAAAACGAAACCGAAAAGTAGCGTCATAGTAACGCACCTAATAAGCTAAGTGATTTACCGGGAGTCAGTAAAATATACAAACTAATGAATAGACGAGATTGGTGCGAAATACCGCGTTCTCTATGTAAAAGAGTACTGAAGTCGCGAAATTCGTGAGTTTGGAGGAGTGCCCCCCCCCCCCCCCCCCCCCCCCCCCCCCCCCCCCCCCCCCCCAATGCAAAATGATGGCTACGCCCCAGTAGACCCTCTGTGTTTTCAACACATTGAAAAGTTGTGGGGGCCCCACACTATAGACAGATTTGCGCGTGTTGCGACTAACCAACTTGATAGATACTGTATAGCAGATACCTTGACCCAGGGTGTGAAGTTAGTGATGCATTTACAGTTTGTTGGGCAGGGTAAAACAACTGGATTTTTCCTCCTCCATTATTTATTCCTCGGGTACTGAAGCACATGTGTGCAGGTGAGGAGGATGGTACCCTGATTGTTCCAGAGTGGCACTCAGCAATCTGGTGGCCACTTCTTATCACAAAGAATGGGGTTTGGAAGCCGTTCATAAAGGGGAGCTTACAAATAATCCCATACAAGAAAATATTCCTTCCTGGGTCTACAGCGAGTTCAGTTAAAGGACATATTATATCGAAGAGGATGAATTTTTATAAAGTCGATTTTTATAAGGTGCTTTTTCAACTCACAGGTGTGATATAAGAACAAGCATCATACGCAGATGCAGTGATGTATTTAGCGGAGCTTGTTCTATAGCTACTCACAGGGGCATGCATGTGAGATAAAAAACAAGTACCGCTAATGATCAATGCATTAATCAGAATCAGGAATCATTTGTTTAACCTTGGAGCTAGATGTGGAGATCTCGAGAGCAGTTCAGTTAACAAGGCCATCATGTGTGTCTGTTTGCTGACTATAGACTTTAGACAATAGACAACTTTGAGATAGTTAAATTATTCAAACAACTCTGTGAATTAATGGGAGCATAAAAGTAAACGATCTTGGTTTGGTAGATTAAACGAGTCTTAACATTTATTTTGAGTTTTTAAATTTATAAGGATTGAATTCGTTGCGTTCACTGCATGAAAGCGCCTTGGAAAGTGAGTATCGGATGGGAATACGGATCGGATCAGATCACGGATTATAGCTTGGATGCCATAATCAGGTATACTGCTAGGTATACATTTCTTTTAAACTATGTGTATAATTACGTATACAGGTCGAAACCAGTCGGTATTCATGCTTCCGTAAGCCGTCTTTTTTTCGGGGGGGGGGGGGGGGGGGGGGGGGGGTAACAATAACAGAATGAAATTAAATGCAAACAGCTGTATCCTCTTCCAATCCATAAACTACATAACGCGCGTTCTTAGGATGTCCCCGTAATTTATATTACATATATATAAAACCCAATACTTGTGAGTTATTCTTCATTTTGTGATTTGCCTCTAGGATTTGAAAACAAAATGACGTCACACAGCATCTCATTTGCATATTGCAAAAAACCGTATCATCTCTGGAACCTTGAAAATAGAAAACGCCATTCTACGTCGTTTCGAAAGGATTTTCACAAAAAATTGACTTCATTTTCGGGTTATAACACTTTAACACATCGCCCTTTTATTACTGCTACACTGTAAACTACTAAAAACAAGATGCAACTTACTTCCAATTCCATGAGCCACTCCTGAGAAAGAAAGAAAAAAGAAATGGTAAGGGTTTAACTTGTAAGACTACAATGATCTGGATCCTTACTAGTCAGTGATCCTTACTATAATGGTTCGCTATTGCCACTAGTGCTCATGTAAATTGTTATAAGAATTATCGCCCAATCTCTGTCGTTTCTGCTGTGGCCAAAGTATTCGAAAAAATAATATACGACCAGCTTTATACATTTCTTTACGATAACCATATGTTATCAGACTGTCAATCTGGCTTTCGATCCCTTCACAGTACTATGACAGCATTTTGAAGCTACTAACAATTGCCCTATATCGTTATGACGTCAAATCAAAACAATCTATTGTTTAAACGCTAAGGATCACGGTCGTGGGAGGGGACAAAACAGCAACAACACAAAGGAAATCGCTATCAAATGCATTTTGTAGAACGTAGAATAGCGGTAACAGCTACCAAATACGGTAAATATTGTGGGATAAACATTGATAAAGCTGATATTTGGAAACCAGACAATTCGAAGTTAAATTTTCCTCAGCAGAACAGATTTAGTTCAAATTCTATTGTTCATGTTGATTCTGTCTCCCTCATAAACAAGCCGTGACGTGATAATGATATAGGTCAATTGGTCTATGAATATCGATCGAGGTCTCTTAAATGGTACCATCTTTATTGATCTCAAGAAAGCCTTCGATACCGTAGACCACGACATTCTTCTCAGGAAACTGAGAAACTATGGTTCAGTCTACTCTAGACTAGTTCTAATCTTACTTATTCGATTGTACCCAAAAATGCCTCGTACATAGTCACATCAGTATCGAATACAAGCCACTTATCTTATGGTATTCCAACGGAACAATTTTAGGCCCTCTACTATTTCTAATATACGTTATTGATTTGCCGAACTGTTTAACCACTGCCTCCCCCAGAATTTGTGCAGAGGACACTAGTATAACTGTCGTAGCAGCCACTAATGAGATAACCTAATAAATAATGTATTAGACAAAATCAGTGTTCGGCTTAGAGAAAATAAACTCTTAATGTCACAAAAACTGAATTCATGATAATTGCGACACACGGTTCAAAATCCAATTCATATACAAATTGGAGAAGAAAGTATTAATCGCGAGTACCCCTTTACACAATGGTGAAGATGGCGAGACCTCAGTACTAAGCTCCGCCTCCTCCAGCCTTCCGTAATCCCAGTGGACATAAAAAAATGTACGATGGTCGGGCCCGGCCTAATCAGCCGAGCGGGGAATTCAAATTGGAAAAGCACCAAAGCACCAAAATATTTGTAAACGTCAACAACATGAAGTGACAACTGAATTAAGCGGCTACTTTCAAACTAGGATGCTTAGTTAAAATAGGAATATCTCACGGTAACGAGCATCGACATCAAGTATGAAAACAGATTCTACACGCTTTCACCTTTCGAATGAACTATTATTCAAGCTTCTCGGTTTTCTAGAAGTCAAGATATTGATAAAATAGTCGCGGCTACTTATGAACTCAACGCAAGTGTTAAAAAAGACTGAATCGGCTGCTTTCAAACTACATTGTACATGTACGACGCTTTAGTTAAAATAAGAATATCTCACGGTAATGTTATCAGATGTCGATTATTGTAGTTCCGTCTGGGATGGATTAAGCCAAGAACTTTGTGATAAGCTACAAAGGTTACAGCACCGTGCAGCGAGAATTGTCACTCAATCAGATTACGATATAAGTTCTCAATCCCTTCTTAACAAACTTGGCTGGGATACATTGATAAATAGACGGAAAAAGCAGAAAGCTGTACTAATACACAAAATATAAAATGAAATGGCTCCCAAATATCTAAAAGACATATTTACATAAAGAAATAGTTTCTATGACCTAAGGGATTTGACAAAAAAGCTTAACCTACCCAAACCCAAAACTGATTTTCTAAAAAAAAGTATGTCTTATAGTGGTGCCAAGGTCTGGTATCAACTTCCAGATCATGTGAGAACATCTGAATCTATGCGAGCCTTTAAGGGAAACCTCGCCCAAATGTGACTATCAGGTGCGCACGCTGAACCGTGATATAACGTTTTTTTCTTTATTATATGTTTTTAATTATAATATCCATACTATTTCTATTACCATTTTCTACACGGCTATCATGTAAAACAGTATTTAATTATTAATCTACTTTTTATATGTAAATAACTGATGCTACTACCGTGTCTAAATACATTTTATGTATGTATTTATGTATTTATGGATGGTCGTAAGACATGGACGGGGACGCGGGGCGCGGGGACGTGACCTTAGAAACACAGTATTTTGACCGCTAAAATAAAAAGCGAGTAATTGGCCGGTAACAAAACGAGCAGGGGACTGGGTTTATAAGAATTACTCTAATTCTAAAATGAAGTTCATCACATGATAGAGCATGTTGAAATTAGTATGTGTGCCAAGTTTGACATGATTCAAGTATATCTTGTCCCAATTATAAGCAATTGAAATTTCTTTGTCGCTCCAAAATTTTACAATAAATGTATGGTTTGGAGGGACAACGTTAAAAATATAAGAGAGTTTGTATGGGAAAATTGACATATTTGATGCATCATCAATATTGAGCCAAAGTTCGCCAACTTTCCAGACTAGGTAAGTTTCATCTGTTCTTTTGGAAAATAATGCTCACTTTGACTAGTTATTAATTGAATTAGTTTTACTTACTCGGCTCCAGTTCCCCGCTCGTTTTGTTACTGGCTAATTATGTGTGTATTCAATGCATTGTTTTATCACTATCTCGTCATTTAGGTTAGCAAAAAACGTAATCAAAAGCCGTTTGACCTCACAAACCGAACCCATCTTGGAAAAGCCTCGTTTCCATGCTCCCTGAGTGAAGTAAATGAGCCTGGGAAGCAACCGGAGTGGAAAAAATGTTTTTACATGATAAGAGGGTAACATTAACCCTTGTACTAGGGTCGTCATGGTAGTAGAATCATTCTACCGCCATTGTATTCTGCGTTCTGTTTACATGTAAAGGGTCAGTTTTGTCTCGGGTACCTGAGAGGTAGGATCATCCTAGCACTTCAACTTTTGCAAGCGTTACTTCATGTAAAGAGTTCGTTAGGGACAACTCGCCTACCCGGGACAACTCTATTCTAGATCCAAATTTTACATTTCAAGTTGCTGGAGTTGTCTAGCAATTAGTAGGTCACATACCTACTAGTTTAACTGCCTTTGCTGAGGATCCCATGACACTTGAGGCCAAATTAAACACTGATCTTGAAAAGGTTCAAAATTGGCTTCCTGCTAATAAGCTAACTTTGAACACTAAAAAGACCAAGTATGCTATCATGGGCAGTCAGTATCGGCTAAACCATTTAAACCATAATTTTGATGTCAGAGTTGTTGGCCAGCAACTCAAGAGAGAGACGAGCTATAGATATTTAGGCGTGGAGGTTGACGAGGCACTAAGTTGGCGGAATCATACCGATAGTATATGTAGAAAGGTGTCTGCTGGCTTAGGGGCCTTAAAACGAACCCGCCACCTTGTGCCTCGCCAAACCCTGCTAAAAGTACATGAAGCTCTAATACTTCCCTACTTTGATTACTGCAGTGAGGTATGGGGTTGCATGGGTAAAGGCCAATGTGACAGACTCCAGAGGCTTCATAATAGGGCTGGTAGGCTCATTACTTCTTCTGATTACAATATTAGATCTATCGATATTCTACAGAGCGTCGACTGGGACACCCTTGAGATCAGACGCACAAAACAACTTGCAGTTAGTGTTTTTAAATCAATGAGAGGCCATTATCCTTCAGGAATTAGAGAGCTTTTTCAAGCTACATCCAGCATACATCACCATAACCTGAGGGGTAGTGATAATAATATGTTTATTCCAAGACCTCGCACTGAAGCTGCAAAGCGTGCTTTTAGCTATAGAGGGGCTGTTTTGTGGAGTGACCTGCCGGATGATTCTAAATCCATGACGAATATAAACGCCTTTAAGGATACCTTGGACTTTAGATAAACAGCAGCTGTTGATTGTTGGATTATTAGATTACAGACTTTTTATTGAATTTATATTAGTTAGGGTGTTTTCCATAGTGTAATAGCATGTAGTGGTTTTCCTTTGACGGCTCGCTGGAAGAGCATTGTAATTATTATAATGAATGCGAAACTGTTATATTTAATAAAGCTTATGATGATGATGATGATGATGATACCAGCACTATAGGCAGCAAAAAAGGGCACCACAGAAAAAAGAATCATCGTTAATCCACCAATGACCCGTCAATCCTCTATGCTTGAATAATTTTGGTGACTGCATCATGTTGAGTTGATTCGGGCTACCTGAATCATTTTGCTCGTAAACCCGGCGGACTATCTTACAGTTTAGTGTAATTATAAGTACTAGGGTCAGCCCCTCCTCCCCCCTCCTTCATCTAAACACGCCCTTAGCCTCCGAAAACAGCCGACTTCTTTGCGCTCACTTCGTGACTCCCTTTAAACTGGGCTATCAGATTTTCATAAAATAACTGTTTACAGTTTGCAAAATCTTGTAATTTTCTTAATTTCAAGGGCGGAGTATGCTGCATATTATGTCGCTTGATGAAGCTCTATGTCCCAAGCTCCTTAATCTCACTAAGGGAGCGTGGAAACGAGGCTTTTCCAAGATGGCGTCGGTTCGTGAGGGAAAACAATTTTGATTGTGTTTTCTAACCTAAATGACCAGCTAGTGATAAAACAATGCATTGAATACACACACAATTACTCGCTTTTTATTTTAGCGGTCAAAAATACTGTGTTTCTAAGGTCACGTCCCGCGTCCCTGTCCCCACGCGTCCCCGTCCATGTTTTACGACCATCCATATTTATGTTTTGTTTTTAAGAACCAATGAATATCCTTAATTTTTATAAAACGGATAATGATTTGCAATTCTAAACAATTGCAAAGCTTTAGGCCAAATGGTAAAAGGCAAATATTTAAATACCATTACACATGAAGAAAACATATAACATAACTAGCTGAAATATCAAAATGCCGATAAAGTAATTAACTTGATACAAATACTAGCTCGATAGTATTTTATTATAACAAACTTTCGTTGCTTTCCCTAAAAGTTCAATTCTAACAGCAGGCATGTTCTTGTCCTTCCATCTGCTAATTGTATATCAGCAGATCATTTCAGGTTTCCCTTTATCTGAAAAGACAGCTCTGCTCATTTGCATACGATCGCAGCTTTCTAGAATTTATTTATTTATTATTTATTTTATTTATTTCAAGACTCGCCCAAAGGGCAGGTGTTGCATAATAGGACACGAAGTCTCCTACTAGATACGGAACACCACAACCCCCAGCTCTATAAGAACATTGTTACTCTAGCCCCACCCTTAGGCTACCCAGTTAAAAACATATGTATATGTGTGTGGAGAAATTAATGAAAATAATTTATAATTTGCAGTAAAGAAAAAAAGAAAAAAAGAAAAAAAAATTAGACATATTCAAATGTATATAGGTAAATGTATAAAGATAACAAATAAATAAATAATCAAGAATGTTAATTAACAGCAACAAACCGACATAGCATTAACTCGACGACACTTAGGACATAATAGGTTGTACGTACGAATATTGTCAGGATCAAAAATTGTGTTGAGTCTTTCAAAGAAAAAAGTTTTAAGATCCTTTTTGAAAACTCGGAGAGAAGTGTTAGATTTAATATCAACTGGTAAAGCGTTCCATGAGTGTACAATTCTGTTGAAAAATGAGTCTCTGAAAAGAGAAGTTCTTGATTTCTGTTCATTAAGGTTGAGGCCAGATTCAGAGCGGCGAGTACGAGTATTACAAAAAGATAAGTAACTGTGTATATCTAACTTCACATTATTTAGCGGTAGGTGGGGGGGGGGGGGGGGGGGGGGGGGGGTATAAATATATATAACCTATAAAAGACCCCGCCTAAATGAGAGCATAAAAAGTCTTGACTCCCCCTACAAATCTAGTACCCCTCCCACCCCCACCCCCCCCCCCCCCCCCCCCTCCCCCCCAACCGCTAAATAATGTCCAGTCCCTTAGTATCAAAGAGCAGATGTCAGGAAAACAGACGAATTTAAAATTTCGCGGCAAGGGTCGAAGTAATATTTTAAAGTAATATATGCTAAGGTATAACAAAAAGAATTTTTGGGAAAATATTTTTATTTTCAATAGAAATGCAATTAAATAAATTTAGTCGAAACCACTGTTTGAGACGCCAAATTCTGACAGGAGTTTGACGGGCTCGCGTACTAAAACAAATAGTCCAAAAGGATGTTGTATACGTTGCTGATGTTCAATTTGTTTATAATTCTAGCGTTAAGACTAGAGGTAGTCTCTCGTGACATTGGGCTTTATTTCCTGTAAATTAAACTTGAAAGATAACGAAAATACTTTAGATAATTAATCAATGTTCCAGAGGAGGAGGTATTATCATCTATCTATATCTACCATTTTTAATTGGATGCATACTCATGATTTTTGGTAGTTAATCAATTATTTTCTTTTTCCAAATCTGAGCACAGTAGATATGCGCTGTTTAGTAATTCAAGATTACGACTCGCAAAGTACGCTTGACTTCAGATAGACGTTCATATTAGTATACCCGTCAGTATAAATTATTCACTGCTGTATCTCTCTTCTCGCCTATTTCTTTAATCTAAAAGTCTAATAAGTACATAAACTATCTGTGCCAACATATTTTAGCAATGCTGCAGGTGTATTATTGGTTAACTTTGGTTCTTTTAGCTGACGAATTATATTTAAAGAAACGATTTTCATCCATAATTCCATGAACACTTCGGAGCTGGAGTATAGGGCCCGTTTACAAGGAGATAGGATTACCCTAGCACTAGGGTTACCCTAGCGCTGGGTCATTTCCTCTTATTTTTAGTGATGTGTTTACAAGCAGGCGGGGCAACTCAACTCGGCTGCCCGGGTTACCCTAGCGCTAGGGTCACCCTGTCTGAGAGCCAGGGTCACCCTAGCACTAGGGCTATGTTTTGCACTTGTAAACGGTTTGCTAGGGTAACCCGCCTACCCGGGTCAACTCTATTTTAGAGCCAAATTTCACATTGCAAGTTTCTGAAGTTCACTAGCAACTAGTAGGTAACATAACAACATACTAGGATACTAGACAGCTGCAATAAAGGGCACCACAGAAAGAAGAATCGACCTTAATCCATCAAAACCCGCCAGAACTCTACTCGTGTCCGCCATGTTGTTTTCTATGCTTGAATGATTTTGGCGGCCGCGAGCCTAGCGGTTTACAGGCTACCAAAGAATCAGTGAAATCAAAATCATTTCCACAGATCTGTTTGAACCGGATAAAAATGAAAGAAAAGTGGAAGAGTAATATTAGTAGCACATGTTTTCATACATTAGTATGACATTTCATAAGAAACAGCTTTTCAAATGAATAATATATATTTGAAAGAGACTTCAACTGGCTTGTGTTGAGTTGACCAGGGCAGTAGGGTAACCCTACCTGAATCATTTTGCTTGTAAACCCGGGCTATCTTTGACCCTAGTGCTAGGGTAACCCTATCTCCTTGTAAACGGGCCCTTAACCACAACAATTGCTGTTTTTACAGCAATTGCCGAGCAGCAATATCGTGAAAAAGTTTTGGGCTTGACTGTACATTGGATATGCTGGGTAAAAAAATATCGATCAATCAGTTTTCTGAGCGCCCAACTGCACTTGAATAGTTCATTCATCAGCAAAGAAACATTTATGAAATAGGTTTCCACTTTACAGCCGCTCATGCAGATATCAAGACAACATTTCACTTTTACTTTTGTCTCAGCGTTGTCCATGTACATTGAGCGAAAACCAAGACTATAAGACTAAGAGAGAAACTGCGAGATTTGTAATCTTGCATGTACCGCGCGTGTACCGCGTATTCGAGTCTTCAGTCAAAGCAATTTGCTTTACGTGTCCGATGATGATAATTTTAGCAAAAGGCTCAGCTCTTCTGACCTTTAAATTTCATGCCATTTAGGTCAATCGGTCCGATCAAGCCAATGTAGAAAGGCCCTGGTTTGGATAAACTGTAGGAATTACGATCAAACAGTCGGCTAACTCCAGTACAGGCTCTAGTAATAATTTCACTGACCAAAGCCGCGACTCCAGAGTACGTTAAATACTTCCCCTGGCAGGTGAAAATTCGGAAATATATGACTGAACACAAAATCTAATACATAAGGAACATTTCCCCCTATAAATAATCAACTGGTATGCCCCTGTGAGACAGATCGAATAGGATTTGTTTTAAGCAGCTCTCCAGAGCCATTAGCGGGGGCCCTGAAAATGGCGGATCGAGAAATTTGAGCTCGCAATGCATCTTGGTTGAATGAGCTCCTTTAAATGTTCCTGTGCATTGATCCAAACCCTAACCCATCATTCAAAAACACGCCTATCCCTAAACCCTACATTTCAAAAACACCCTAACCGTCAACAACGGGTGCTCACTAATTTAGAGTTCTTTAGGGCTAAGTCACTAAACAACACATAAACATAATGCTTCTTAAATGGGAATATTTCTTTTTAAGTAAATTGGTATACTTTTCTTGTGTTGTTGCTACTGTATTTTGTTCCACAGACCAAAAATACCGCGAAATGTGCCAACTCTGCTTTCTGCTTGCTACCCGCCATATTGTTTTGGTTTAAAATAATCTCCATAAAACAATTTGACACATTTAAGCCGCTTAAGTATGTTTATTTTCTTTATTTTCCTTCTTATACTTTGCTTTCTTATACTTTGCTCTAAAACTCAAGATCAATACTATGTACTTTTGTTTCAATTAAATTAAGGACAATAAACTAACACTGTGTTATGGATTCCACAGAACCACGGAGCCATGGCATTTTTCTCCCTTGTCAGGCCTGCTCTCCTACCATATTGAATGCTATTGCCATCACAAAGTGGTTGTAAGACTTGAGCTGAAGCTTAACTAATCCTAACCTAAGACTAAAATTACTTTCAATCGCTAATATAGTTAATTAAGTAATCAGTAACAACTGCGTGGACAACATTTCTAACGAGCTTCAAGAGTGCCACTGTATTCTGCAATTTTGCAGACTGGGTGACTCTATACCACTCTCAGTAAAATCTACCACCTTCGGTGTTAAAACATATGGAGTTCATCGAACGAAATTTAGCACATGTGGTTACCGAATATTCGTTTTACCGAACCACATTCGGTACCGCATACGGTTGAAAAACTTTTGACAGGGACTGTAAATTGCTAAATACACGGCCCGGGCCAGCGGAGAAATACATCGTTTAATTGCAAAACTTTTACCTACCGCTTTCAGTTTCATGCATCTCCACGTCCAACGATTGTGTTGACTTCAGCTCCTCAATTCCAAGTTCATCAGCAATAGTCTTCACTGTCTTCACAATATTATCAGGGAACTCTTTGTGATTCTCGAACTCTTCCCAAAGCTCTTCGACATTGCCAATTTCTCTTCTTCTATACTCAGGAATTATGAGGCGACAGACATCCAGAAGTTCTGTCAAAGTACTTTTACCACTATCAATGTGCTGCTTGAGCTGTGTAGTCGCAAACTGGCGGAAATCTCCGTATCGAAATGACTCTTTACCAGCCATTCTAAAATGGCGGGCGGAAAACCCAGTTAATCGTGAAGTAATAAGTAATCGTTACTCAGTCGGCGATATGTCGATAACTGAGGAGACGAAGTAATATTATTCCAGCGATTTTTGTAGTGCATTTTTAAATTTGGCAGAAAAGTTATAAGAAACATTTGTCTAGGTAAAACAAGATACCAGTAATTCGTATTCATGAAAGCTAGCATTATTTCGGACAAACAAATAATGTATCAAATACTTATATTCAAAATATCGTTTCGCAACAGGAAATCATGCATGACCAGTTTTGAAGCTGAATCGAATGTCACGGTTGTTGTTGTGAAATACATATTATATATTCCAATAATATAGGCAGGCTTGTTTCACCTAAAAATTGAACGTTTGTTCTAATATATGCATCTACAAATGTACTGATGTAATAGCATATTATAGGATGGAGTACATTATGTTTCATTCAACATTCTACCTTCTGCTTCCCTTGGACCTTAGGGTTTAGTTTTGACACGTTTCACTTTACGACAAAACTATGAGACATCTCATTTGCATACAGGAAGCGCTCGATATGCTAATGTGACATTGACCCATCATAAGGACACTGCTGTATCCTGGCAGGATAATCACTTTGATTTTACTTTTTTGCTCAAAATATAATGTACTGACTCAGAAATTTCACATGAACCAAAAAAATCTAAGTACGCTGCAATGCCACGAATAGATTGCTTCCACCTTAACTCTCTGTGCAGAAATGAGTGTTCAGTCATGTGACAAACATAACGTCACACAATGCCATTTATTATTTGCATTATAATATTTCGCAGAACTATAGCAGTTACATCTTGGAACTAGAACACAACAGGCCTTTCCTTTTGTCAAATGACTCCATGCGGACTTATATGACTCATGTTGTCCCCTCTCGATCGACAAAACTGTAGCCTATCAGGATATTACGGACGCTTATAAGGCCGGGAAGGGCCACAAATTTTGAGACTGCGAGCCTGATGCGAGTTAGGAAAAGTGCATGGGAAAGCCTGGGACCTAACTATAGTCCATGTAAGCTGCGAGAATTATTAAGTTCGTTTAATAATTTCAGTTTTAATATCTTGTTCGATAGTATGGTAAATCAATTTTAAAACAGGTAGCTGGCTTAATTATAACTTACCATGGAATACGGTAGATTGAACTCAGTTAGTAAAGCAACTTACTTCTGTACCTAAGAGTTGGTTACATTACTTCGTAGTGTACAACCACTACATGTACACTGAGGGATGTAATTCGGTTCCACGTTCTCCGCTTTTCTTAACTCGGATTCTTGGATTCTCGCATTCTCATGATGTTCCTTCTAAGACACCGTAGGAATAATTATATAGACATAGAGTTTATTATTGAAAGTGATATATGGTAGGTGCAGCTAATTTACAGGTATGGCACAAAGATATAAATAAATCGTATAAAATGTACATTTAACAATTATTCACCGAAGTTGAGTTGAATATATTTAAAAAAAAATTTCACCGACACTGAGGTGAATAATTGTTTTAGTATATACCACACTGCAGGTTAATAGCCAGCATCAAATAGTTCAGTTTTATTTTCTGTAAAATGGGCAAAAACTCGCGCGAGGTGATTGCTGCTGCGCTCGGAGGTGAATATATAAAGAAGTTATTACACGGAAAGTTGTGCAATACGGTTGGGTATTTTTACGAGTCTGTTTTATTTTTTCGAGCCTGAAAAGCGAGAAAAAATAAAATTGACGAGTAAAAATTCTCAGCCGTATTACACAACTTTTCGTATAATAAATTGTTTATTATACGACAGCTAACACAAACACAAAATGTTTGTTTTCGCTTACCTTACTGCTCTGTTTGAAGAAAATCTTATGAGAGAAGAATCTCGAGAGAAGAAACCTCTCAGCCTCAGTTGAAGTCCAATGTGGGCGGGCGCGCATTGAAAAAAAAAATTCATGGTAACATGTCATATAGTCTCCCATACCTGTAAGCTATGGACGGCTTAGGGAGACTATAAGGGAGGCTATATGGCATGCATGTTACCATGGAGTACATTGTACAAAGCTTCGGAGCTATTCCTCTTTTTCCATTCCAACCGAAATTACCGAAAAATCGTGTACCATTTGCACCAATCTACTCGTCCCATGCCTATGTGCAGCCAGGTTTCCAGGCTGAGCACGATTTTGATGACGATTTTGAAGAGAAAATGGCGCTGGATATACCATTCAGTTGGCGTTTTCCATCCCAACCGGGTTTTTTTTGTGCAAATGGTGAGCGCTCTATGACAAAATGTTAAAAGAGAAATTCTCAATTCACCCAATACCCCTACCCCCTAAAACCCCGGCCAATCCTAAAGAAACTTTTGAAGGATATCACTTTTCTTTGCTTGTACTCTTTTTATTCTCAAAATATCATTTTCGGACTTCAAGAGCCTCTATCACATTAACTCATGATCAGCCACAACAAATATTTAAAATCGGTAAAAGCCTGATTATTCCATACTGAAAGTAAGTACATTTTGTGACGCACTTATTAGTCCATGAGCCCAGACCCAAACTTTAAAACATTTAGTACCAATCAGGAGGAAGGAGCTTAGTATTAACTCTTCTCTTCCCCCATGGCAGCCGTTTTACCCAGTAGGATAAAAACCTTTGTTTTTGCTCAGTCTAAACTCGTTCTGAAACTACTCAGTTCGAGGCTGACCTTGCTAAACCTGTTACTTCTAGCCTGCATGGCCGCCATATGAGAAGAGTCAAGTGTGATTATAGACAAGTGTCTCACTTGTCGATACTCTTTACTGTTTATTTTTGTTTTGCCAAACACTTCCCCCAAAAAATATTCGAGTTAGCGCCCGGGGTGCTAATTAAATTTTTGAACCTGGAGTGGGGGCGCTTATTGGAGACAGGACGCCTATTGTTTTCGGTTTTCTAAGTGAGCTGCATGCAAGGAGCACATCGCTTTAACCTATTTATTTCTCACCCGAAACCAACTTTAACGAGACCAGTTTAATTTCTGTTTTGTGTGCAGAGTAAAACATGACAAACATATAACAAGTTTCCGCGTTTATTGGATACATAGCGCTTATTCGATTTTTTACGGTATCACTAGCAAATATTTAGCCTCCGCTCTTTCAGAACTCTATCCACGGTTAAAACACCGCCCTTGTTTAAATCTTAAACATGCATTTTACATGTAGTTTCTTTCTCTAGTATTGTGTGCACTTTACAAATATCTATATATTCTCAACAATTAAAACAACTTCTAGCTATGAACTTGGAGTTAAATGTTTAAGCATTGTAATAACTCTTTTGAGGGAGTTACATTGACTCCAATAGAGAGTATAGTAAAGTTCGACTCCCATGTGGGAGTTAAACGAACTCCTTTATTGGAAGTGAAAATAAGTCCAAAATCTAAAAAAGTAAAAATAACTCCCTGAAAATAACAGTATAGAGGCACTTGCAATGAACTATTTATTTATCATACGTTTATGCATTGGACATTTTTTATTGTACAAGTTTGATACATTATAAGATAGTTAATACTTGTGATAACCAAAAAAGAAATGGTGAAATTAATCCAGAATAAAGGGTGTTATTACTCTTGTTTATAGTTTGTAAAATGGTCAGTATAACCATTATCAATAGCTACAACCAAAAGTAATAGCTATTTCAACAATTTCAACAAATTATATTCTCTCTCCTCATTCTTGCCAGGTTCTAACCGATCAGTCTCTATATGAGCTTTCGCTGGTATAATCAACTGAAAGTCGATTAAGGTATGCTATAACGGTCGTGGAAAGGGAGTAGCAGCTGACGTTTCAAGCGCTTCCCCTTTAATTTGCTCTGACGAAGAGATAGCGCTCGAAAAGTCAGCTGCTACTCGCTTCCACGACGATTAGTATGCCTTGATCGACTCTCAGTCGATAATAATAATAATATTTATTACTTATATTGCGCATTTCCTATAAAAATACTCAAATGTGCATTACAGTCCTTGCATTCGTCATGCATATAAATATAAAATAATCGTCTATAATAATAATAATACATACATACATACGTTTTAGGAGCATTAGACAGCAGTCAATGCTCTTACAATATCAATGATAGTAATAAACTAAAAATAATAAAATTAGATTTAAATACATTAACAGTGTCGACACTCCTGATGTTAGACGGAAGAGAGTTCCAAAGTCTTGGAGCACAGATCGAGGATGCTCTATCACCCTAAGACACAGTATATATTTGACTTTAATTGGTATGGACAACAAGTTATAACTAGAGGATGTTAAAGGGGCCGTCTCACCCACAGTGCTTAGCGTGCTTTTGTTATTGTTTATATTCGGGACTTTGACCCCTTGTTCACGGCGGGAACCTCACGAACTAAGCGTATTCTTTTTGTTGGTGACATGATAATTTTGATTTGAACATGGATGACCTTGATGAAACTAATAGTACCTTACCAGTTGAATGTGAAGCCAACAAAGTGTTATACAGCAGTACTTGGCTGTATTATAACATTTACCGCTCACCCGTCGCTTCCCTTCAGTGCTATAACAGAGAATACTCTCTCCGGGTAATACTATTAATTATGAAAGCGAGAGGTTTCTCTCCTCCGTTTTATTTTTACTTGCAGGGAGATATATATATACATATATCTGCTAGCAGGCAATCTCCAATCTCGTTGCTGGCAGTAGCAGAGAACCAGTTCAAGAGAGGGACAAGAGAGAACAGTGAACGAATTACAGCTCGCTTCAATAGAAAATTATTATCTCCAGTCGGCGGCTCTGTTGTCAAATTTCGTGCGAGTATAAACTTTGATCCGAAAATCTCGGCGAAATCACTGCGTGAAAGCCCTTCGAAACCAGATAGAGAGTTAAACGCCGAAGCCCGGCCTCAAAATGATTTTAGGAAATTGCTCAGTTCTTTTCGGGTCGACCAAGCGGAGTTTCGTTGCCTATTATAGTTTGTTGACTATTACCGCTCACCCGTCGTTTCCGTACTATCTCGGTGCTATCTTTCCAGGTAATACTAATAATTATTAAAGCGAGAGGTTTCTCTCCTCGATTTTATTGTTCCCTGCAGAGAGAGAGAAAGAGAGAGAGAGAAATCTACTAGCAGGCAATCTCGTTAATGGCAGTAGCAGAGAACCAGTTCAAGAGCTCGCTTGAATGGAAAATTATTTTCACGGCGGCTTTGTTTGTCAAATAACACTTTGATCGACACGGTGAATCCGAAAATCTCGGCGAAATCACTGTCTAAAAGTCCTTCGAAACCAGAGAGAGGACCTGTTTCCACAAGTTAAACGGCAAAGCCCTGAAAATGATTTTCGGAAACTGCTCAGTTCTTTTCGGGTCGACCAAGCGGAGTTTTGTTGCCATATGGTCGCGTAAGCCAGCCACGGTGTCAGTTCAACAACCCAAACCGGCTCAAAGATAGTAGATACTCCAACTAAGCGCTAATATATCTTTAAATATAAAGATTAATGGTCAGGATAGCTTCTCCATGTTGTAGGTGGAAATCCTGGACACAAACGGACAATTGTTTCCTTTTGTTGAGGACGAACGAGACTCCGGCATCCATCAGATAACTACGGCCACCTGAAATAAAACTAAAATTTACATGACCAAATAATTTAAGACTTAAATAAGAGGCTCAATAGGAAGAGCAATAAAAAAGGTTCAACCTAGTATGATTTTTTTATGATAGCTGGAAGGATGGCAGAGATGTAGAGAAGATTAAGACCACAGCCATAAAACTCTGGATTTCGATGGCATCGAAAATGGCCGCTATGCTATGTGAGCGCGCTAAGCACTGTGGGTGAGACGGTCCCTTTAAAGTACGGGCTGGCTTATATCTCTGTAGCAGATCAGAAATATAATCCGGGGCCAGACTATGGAGAGCTTTATACGTGATTAATAGAACCTTAAAACTAATTCTAGATGTAACTGGAAGCCAGTGGAGTTGACGGAGTACATGGATGATATGTTCTCATTGCTTTATTTAAGTGACTAGTCGAGCAGTAGTGTTCTGTAAGCGCTGTAGCTTAGCTATTTCAGAGTCATGCAGGTAGTCCATACAGAATATTGTTGCATCAGTCCAGACGGGAAGTCATAAAAGCGTACACCAACTTCTCACAGTCTCCTTGACACAGATATTTGACACAGCTGACTTGCAAATGTTGTTTATGTGAGTAGTCAGTTTAAGGTGACTGTCCAAAGCAATGCCAATGATAGCACCATTAATGGATATACCAGTGTTTATCTTCCCCGCCGATGCAGATCAATACTCTATTTTATAAATATACATATAACCTAAATATAGGCAAATTAATATTTATAATATATAACGAGGTAATTCCTCCAAGTATGTCCCACATTATTGATAAGCGAGTTAATGAGTATAGCTTCAGAAGTAAGAACAGGCTTGTTACACCACGTTTTAACACATACTGTACATGAAACATTCTGCGGCTGCCATCGTATGGAACACCATATCGGAGAACATTGATGCATCAACATGCACTATAAAGACATTTATGGATAAGGCTAGAAAGGTAGATATATTACATAATATAGATTTTAACTCTACATCAGTGCAGACGCTCACTAAAGGAACTAAAGGTTACATATATATTTATTAATGATTAATAATTAAGCAAGTATTATGATATATCAATTATTAATCTACACCTACATGTATAGTATATGGAACTATTCGAATATATATATTTTTAGATAGTGTTACAAATGGGGAAACAACCAAACTGAGTACATCAAATTGGTCAATGAGGAGGAAGCAGGACCACGTACAAGTGGTGGCGCAGAGGGCGATGCCCAAGAAACCTCGTTTGGTGGTGGCCCCACTATCGAAGAGGCGATAGAAGCATTAGTCCCTGGCGATGACCCTACATCGCCCATTGAAAACCCATTCAACGGCAAACAAACTACAGTCTCTCTTATGCGATCAGGGTGGTTCGAAGTCATTCAACGCTTCCCAGAGGTAGAAACAAAAGATCTATGGGTCGGAATCGATACAAAGGGAAAGACAATGATCCGATGGGTTCGTGGAAAAAAATGGCGCCCCCTTCTCAATAGCGAAAATAATGTGACGGGTAATTTATCCGGGGAACTCATGAAAGTACTCGACCCAAACAAGGGTACTCGAGAGGCGAAAAATAGGTTAAAGGCCTTGGCCCAAAAACATAAGGCGTTGTTAGATAAAATCGCTCAAAACGAGGTTCAAATACAAGACCCTACTACGCCAGAGGTTCAAAGACAAGAAATACAAGATCAGAATGCGCAGGATCAGGAAAATCTGTCTGCAAATGAACGAGAAGCTGAGGAAATAGAAGGGCGTTTGTCGCTTCGCGATAGGATCAAAGCGGCCTTGAAGAAGTATGGGGTAACGGTGCTTGGATTGGCTGCTGCAACGGGGATTGTGATTAGCGTCATGCTTGCCAAGTTGGCTAGTGTTGCCAAAGCCATTGGTAAAGAGTTAAAAGAACTAGGAGACAAGATGAAGGATGCTCTACCTCATGCGATTGGGGCAATCGTTAGCCTTTTGTTCGATATAGCGAGTAAGGTCTTGGGGGTTGTGGCAGACCACATTTGGTTGTTGATAGTTGCTGTAGTTGTGTTTGTAGTAGAGCAATATAAGAAACGCTAACGAAACAACATCCATGCGGCACCAGCTGCAGCAATTGCTACCACCGCCAGATTGGTCTCGTGTTGTGGAGTGGGCTTCGTTGGGGGCTCTACTGTTGTGGTAGCTTCGCTATGGGCAGAATGCGTCGTTGCCTTTGGTGTGGTTGCACTATGTTTCTTTGAGGTGGGTCCTTTTACTGTTGTGGTACCGCTATGGGCAGGATGCGTCGTTGCCTTTGGTGTGGTTGCACTATATTTCTTCGAGGTGGGTCCTTTCATAGAGCGCGGTGGGGGAGTTTTCCTCTCCTCATTGACATCGTTCGTGCCAAATAGCATGCCTTTCGTGGCGCTCTTAAATTCATTATTATACCCATCCGTCACGACTGTGTTGTACAACAGATTGCTTGGTAATAACCACACACCCACAGCTATTGCTAGATCAAGCCTCTTATTCGTGGTATCTATAACGAGCTTATAATTATTTACGCTTTTCACTAAATCATTTACAAGAATCGCGGTTTCAACCAATACTTTGGCCCCTTGTTGGACGTTACTGTCACCTATAGGATAGGTCTAAACATGTTAGCTTGGGCGCCTAGAATACAATATCCAAAGGCCTCTCGGGCTGATCGCTGCAACCTTCCCACTCCAGCTTTCGTCAGACCCTTCCCAATTGGTGGTGTGAACCAATTGTATTGTTTTCCTTCGTGTTCATCGTTCCTAATAAAGGATACCAGATCTCCCATT
The DNA here is from genome assembly GCA_030867875.1 of Actinernus sp. WN-2022. Classification (NCBI taxonomy): domain Eukaryota; kingdom Metazoa; phylum Cnidaria; class Anthozoa; order Actiniaria; family Actinernidae; genus Actinernus; species Actinernus sp. WN-2022. The sequence goes on along the minus strand of JAOWCC010000577.1, from coordinate 59,565,790 downwards.
TCCTCCTTACCTCCTTGATCTGCAAACAAATAATAGCGCTGGGGCCATGTGGTTGCACCCTTGCCGTAACTTCGAGCTCCGTGGACATTTACATAGCCCATCCCACCTGGGTACAAAAGAAATATATCTCCTAGTCCGTTATTCCGACCTCCTTTCCATCGAAAGTCTGGAGTTCGAGATAAATCAAATTCGATGCACAAGGTCTCTAGGGCTGTTTTGTTGTGTAGGTTATCAAGTTGTTTGAAAGCAGATTGACCGGGTAGGGGAACTCCATGAGTACCACCAAGTTCACGCAGAATTCTTCGTATTGTGAAATACGTGTGAAATCGTAGGAACCCTTGAACAACTGGTGGATAGGTTTTGAAAGCAGGGTCGAACAATGACACTCCACAGCCATAAGTTGCACACCACGTTGCAAAATTCAATTGTTGGGGCCAATAGCTGAAATCTGGAGCTCTCAACCACTTATAAGACTCCGACGATGTTTCGTGTTTGACGACGGTCTCCTTGAATATGTCTGCGACACCTAATTTGAATGCTTTCGTAGGTGTTACGTACTGAGATCGATATATTGTGCTGCTTCGGTAGGAGGAACTGCTGTAACGGGATATTTCACATCGGGTGACAATACTGTAGATGGGAAACCCCCATGAATATCCCACAGTATAGCATCGATACGTTTTTGAATAGCCTCGGGTAGATTGGAGACACCATCGCCGTAAACGACATAGCTAGAATCTCCATCTCGAAATAAAAATACTCGTCGAATATTTGCCGGGGCCATCTATGGTCGTCGATGGATAGAACCGGTGAGGATCTGCATGTGGGTATCGTTTTCTGAACTTTGCCAACAAATCGGCATTCAGTATTGCAACCTTTTTATTTTCCACATCTTCTTTGGAAAGACCTTCGTGCTTCCTCGCGAATAGTACCTCCTCATAAACCGTTTTGGTACCAAGGGCTAGGTCGAGCGCCTTGCCTGTTCTCCCATGCCAGACCATTAGCTGACCCCCACCTGTCTTAGTAGGAGGGCCTGCATCTGTGAATACCTGGTAGGTCCCACCATGGAAGAATAAATTAACATTTCCCACACCGCCCCGACCAACAAAAGAGTCGAACCACCCGGTTACAGCATTTGGAAAGAGATGCATGAACTGTTTCCACGCCTCTGTCATATTGAAGCTTTCGACATATATAGGATAGGAGGCTTGCCTTCAATACTGTTGCGATGGCAATCTTAAATGTCACCTGTCCTACGGCTGACCACACGATCTACTTCGATCAACCTATTCTTATCCATAATATTTCGCTAGTCAAGGTCACTCTTGGGATCAGTTGGTGGAACCTAGAAAAGGATGCGAGATTTTGGTGGTTCACAGGAGGCGAAGATAATAAAGCCGAGGATAGAAATTCGCACACTGTTACTGCAGGGCACCATGATATGGCAAGCCTCAAACCATACTTCAAGCCTGCAATCGATGCTGGTATCTTGAAAATAGTGGAACATCCATCTAGTAGGTCTTGGGACATAGAAGTCAAGAAACCGATTCGATTCTCTAGGAAGCTATGTACATTATTGTGTTACGATAGTACCCCAGAAGGGCATGGCGTGTCAATCGAAGTGGTAACCACACACTGACGCTTCGAGATATCCACACAGTGTATGTCCACTGCGATTTGGTGGATTCCAAATTCTCACTTCTAGAGGGAAAGCGATCGCAAGCCCTGGCCAGTATAGATATCCTAGGCGAAAGATTTGCAAAAGCGACTTACTCTTCGCTACTCCCACTACCTGTCAAAGCTCTAGGTTCGATGGAACACAGCCTTCGCCTGACAGTTCGTGATGAGAAAGGTGACTTGATAGACTTCCGTGGTAGACCCCTACGCTACGTATTGAAGGTTGAGTAAGATAGAACATATATGATGGCAAGCGATTCGATTCAAACGATTCCAACGGCGCCACAGATGTATCCTACGCTATCTGGAGAGAGCTTTCGACTGCAAAAGGTGTGTGAAACACTTGCAAGTATCGAAGCCCAAGAAAAACACTACGAGAGTGTGCGTAAAAACTATTCCCGCGTTCAGGGAATCGTTCATGGTATCGCTGTGACTACAGGTAGCCTATCCGTTCTTTTATCGGGCTCTGGCTTAGCAGTTGCTCTATCTGGGTTTGGTGCTATAGTGGGTCTACCTCTTGGTGTCGTTGGGGGGATCTGTGGGGTAATTTCAGCATCTACAGCTGTTCGGGCTAAAAGGCTTGGAATCAAAGTTTCTAAGCATGAGAAAACAGCTATGTTGGCGAAAACGAAAGTGAATACGCTCCATGGTCTAGTATCGAAGGCATTACACGATGAGAAAGTGTCCGACTCCGAGTTCTCTCTAATCCTTGCCGAGGCAGAAAAATACGAGGCTATGAGGGTCGAAATTCGACACAAGGATTTGGACAAGGGTGAAAAAAGTGTGGAACAAATTCGGAAAGAGCTTCGAAAGGAGCTGCGAGAAAGGTTGGGTTGAAGAACGATATTTCCTATTGGCGTTATTTTCACTTTTAGACTAACTACGATTGATTCGTAGCTCACCCATCACCAATTGGAACTGCTGCTTCGCCTTTTTCTCCATAGCTATTGCACGAAGGTCTCCCATCACCAATTGGAACTGCTTCTTTGCTTTTCTCTCCATAGCTTTATACCTATGCCGAATCGTATCTTGGCCACACTTTCGACACCACTGTATCTCACTCTGAACACCATTTCCACAAGATCTGCAGGGTACTGGAAGTGGACGACCCTTTCGGAGCCTTGCGAGATGGACTTTACAATACATTTTGAGGCAACTCCTTCCACAAGCCGCAGGTCCACCAACGGTTAGCCAAGCACACAATTCGTAGCCCTTCATATTGCAACGTGATCACCTCAGGTATACCTATTCCATGCACATGTCTAAATGGATTTCGGAGACAGACAATTGTTATATAGCAGCAGGGGGGGAGGGGGGTACTAATTCTTACTATGTTTGCTGGTTCAAACGTGGACTGAAAAGTGCAGTAAAATGAGGTATTTTCCCAAGGTCAAGAGAATCTGTGCGGCCCCCCCCCCCGGTCGAAATGAAGACGACTGCGTGGATTTTCACGTTCAGTTATTGTATTTTATAATTAAGGCTATTGTTTTATGCTGTTGTCCTTGACATTGCCGTCGTGGTTGCTTAAGCTCTCTAGTGACGAAATTTGGGACCACTTCCAGTCGTTTAGAGCAAGGAAGGAGCTACTGGCGAGCTTAAGATACAAACCAAATACAACTACATCACCTCCCTGGACAAATTCTTACACTTTCTGCTAAACTGTAAGAACAGCATGCAGCTCTCTTATGTTGCTGTGGAGGAACTTCGGTCAACTGCTGCGGCTATTCCAGGTTGGAAGGTCCAGGCGCTCAAGCCATACTTGAAGAAAGAGCCGAACCGAGAAGCGGGTTGACAAATGGGAAACAGCGTTAACTCTACACGAGATACACAAAATGCAGAAGTCACAGGCTGCAGTTTCAGACAAAGAAATGCTGGCCAATGAATACCATCAAAGCATTACTCCCTCAGACATCAAAATTGGGCAAGAGACTCATATTTTTAAATCATACGCCTAAACGCACAGAGGGTTCAGGGGTTTCTTTTCTCAGAGTTCAAGAGTGCCACATGGCGCGAGGAAGACGACCGTTACGTCATATTGGTGAAAGACTGGCCACAAGACTGGTTTAGATGGGCCAGCTCCAATTGTTGTCACTAAAGAACATTATAAGCTTTTGAAGAATTATCATGAGATATTTCGGCCGGCAGCTGTGGCTGAGAATGGCGGCATGGACTGTGGGAAGTTTTTCTTGACAAGAAGTGGATCCACCGGGGATCCACCGTTCACGGCAACAGTCTCGAACATTTTTAACAGGATCGGGATACGGTACGGGCGCACTGACAAAGGGCGCTTATATCCAACCATATATTCAGATAGGCAGCGGCGTCATCGGTCAGCAAAGAACTCCAAGAGAAGCGAGAGCAGGTGAGCTGACTCATGACACACACACAGTCCACAGTAAGAACCTACTATATACTACAGGATACAGTCGAGCGCTCTGTTGAGGCCCAAAAGAACCTGGCCAAAAAGTTTCAACCACAGCAAAGCCCAAATAAAGGACGTCCAATAGCGATATAAGAGAAAGCAAATGAAGAAATCAATGCAGTGTTTGAGGAGGAGATCAAAGGAAAATTGACTATAACAGCAAAATACGTGGACGAGAAATTAGAAGGCAATGAGTTAGCACAACACCTCGACTCAACACAGGTAGCAAAGAGGGTGTCCTATCTGGTAAGCCTTGTGCCAAATTCTGAGGTTCTCTCCGAGTCACAGGAAAGGATCGAGAGATGAGAAACCACCTTAGAATCCACCAACACTGTCCCACCTTCAACCAGCGGTGCATCGTCTAAGAGGATGTACTGGGACAAAGGAGATGAGAAAATGTTACTTAGAGTTTTCTCGCAACTCTTCAAACAAGGCACAAAACTCCCCAGAACCCACGAGATAAAGAAAGTGGTGAGAGAATCAAACGACGAAGAGTTTCAGATGCTCGTGCTAAGTTTCGGAGATGATGCAGTCATGCAACCGCTTCTTAACTAAATGCAAGACTATGCATCTACAGAAAGAGAAGGCTCTGAACCATATTCTACGCTTGACAGAGCAGCCACCAGTACATTAAGTGGCAATGTATACTAAGCATTTATAATGTTGTTTTCGCATATTCCAAGTTTAAAAAAGGCATTATCTTATTATTATTAGAAAGTTAATCCAAGTGTATATACGTTTTTTTAACATTTCAAATTCATCTCAGTGTGATTGAAATACGAATGTTTTTTAACTGAAACTGATTGATTGTTGATGTACAGTTTAATAAACGAGCAGCAGTGTTTTATCAGGTTTAAAACTCGAGGGCGCAGCCCGAGAGTTTGACCTGATAAAACACGTGCTGCGAATTTATTAAACGGCTTCAAAAACGTATAACGAACCTTTGTATTCACAACGCCATGCAAAATATTCGAGAAATCACCGCCTGCGATTACGAACACTCAAGGGAATGACATGAATACATTACCATACTATGTTGTTTGAAGCGGCGTTTCGCAATGCTGAAAGCATTGTGTGGCAAAAACTAAATTGTTGACTCTGGCACAAAATATGAAGAGGATATTTGTAAGTTTAATGTACGTTTTTATTATTTTACGGCTTTGAGTTTGATTTTATATTTGGAACTAAACAGTGGCTCAGTAAACAAGTAATGGTAGTTGGTAACTTCATTTAAAAAAATATTATCTGTGTATATATCTCGGTAGTCTGCTTATATTAGGTACCTTATGTTTCGTGTACTTCATGCTATCTCAGTGGGTCTTTATCAGTGAATTCTTAATTAGGATGAAACTAAAATTTCATGTTCATTAGTATTCTTTATATAAAACGTTCATCCTAATTAGCAATTCGATGAGAAAGCTGAAACATCAATAGAAATTCCAAGAGTTGCAAGGTGCTTATCCATTGTCTCAATCATTAACCCCGTTTTCCCCTGGGACAGAATTCAAATCCCTCCGCGGGCTTTTTAGAATGATGAGATTTTATCAGGTATAAAGGAGCATGCACGTGACTGATTTGCTTCATCTGTTTGGAGAAAATGCTCATTTTTGAAGGTTAATTCTATCACGTTATTGATGTTTTGTTCAAAGTATTTATTGAATGATTTTATATTCCAGTTATAAGAAGTTGATATATTGTTACAGCTTGTATTTGAAAATAAGATAAAATCCATTAAAAAAATCGTTTCTTGTTGTTGATAATCCTTATCTCGTTTCTGAGAAGCCGAAACAACGAACAATGGGACAGATCCCGGGACATTTCCCTGTCCCGTGGGACAAATGCCAATTAGAGGGACAATTCCCGGAGAGAGATCCAGGTGTTGGGTGACAAATCCCGTTTCAGAGGACAAGTCTCACTTTAGCCCCTGAAAAAACGGGAAATGTCCCGGGTTTTGTCCCGTCGTAGGGATGAAAAGTTGCGATTACACTTGCAGATGATTTAATAAAACTCAAAGAAAAGGTCACATTTACATGTGTTTATACACGTTTTGTGCAGACGTAAAGTCCGAATTTTTGTCGCGTTTTACTGAATTGAAAACGTGGTAAAGTGCTACTTTACTTGCGTTTACCTATATTCAGAAATGCGTGTAAACGTGATATTTACTTACGTTTTTGTGGCGGTAAACTTTTGTAAAGACTAAATTTAATGTATATGTAGTTATGATATTGAATCATGTTTGCCGCGTAGCACTAGTAAGTGTAAAGATATAAAGTGGTAAGCTGTAGTGCATAAAATAGGCCTACTCTGGGATCTAAACTCGCCTTAACTCGCCTTAACTCGCCCTAACTCGCAAAGCCAAAAAATGGAAATTTCCTTAAATCGCCTTAACCCGCCCTAACCCGCCCTAACTCGCAAAGCCAGAAAATGGAAATTTTCCTTAAATCACCTTAACCCACCCTAAATCGCCTTAACCCGCCTTAACCCACCCTAACTCACAAAGCCAGAAAATGGACATTCTCCTTAAATCGCCTTAACCCACCCTAGCTCACAAAGTCCCCCACCCCCCAAGTTTTCCTTAAATTGCCTTCATTGGCAAAGCTAAAAATTATAATCACTAAACATGTCTTACAATTTGAGCCCCATTCACTGAAATTCATGTCTACAAAGATGTTGATACATGTGATTTGTGTTCACACGTGTCAAAAATACACTAGTACTGTAGTCTGTGGCTGAAGTCAATGTACACTTTGTCACAAATGTAGTAAGACCTAATTGTTTTATGATGTCCAACTATTGGATTTATCTGAGTCCAGTATGGCAAAATGTATAGAGATGGCGGGACAGAAGGTTGAGCCTAATATTTATAAAAGTTTTTTTTATTTTTATGTACCAGTCAATGTAAATCCCCACCTTCCCCAGGCTACAGATTAGTGGGACTTGGATTTTGAACCTGGCAAAATATGTTTAGCCCTTGCCCACCAGGGTGTTTATATGAAGAAAATCCCTACTTTTGCTGTAAAATGCCTTGAACACATACTATCATACAATGTTGAGCCCCAGTACCGAGGGGCATGCAGAGCTAGATGATAAAACATAGATGATACTCAACACCCCAGGGTGTTACATTGGTCCTAAAGTAGAAACTGTACCTCGCAACCGGCAATGTCTTTGCTATGCCCCACTAATCCAAGGCCTGGGGGGTATATACTTCATGGTAGTGTTTCGTTCCATATACCGTATTATGCAGGGAGACTATATGGAACGAAACACTACCATGAAGTATATACCGCCTGGGGCGAGGAGGTATTTATATTATTGACTAATGCATAACGAACAAATATTATCATCCAATCAATAAACACAATAATATAAACAGCTTGGGGGAACTATATTGGGCTTGCACGTGGCCCTAATACACACATCTGATTGGATGATTATTTGCAAGGACTATATTCTATAATAAAAATAAATAAATAAAACGTTGGTTATAATAAATCAACATTTATTTTCGCACTGGAAATAAGTTCAAGTTTAAGCTTATTGCTACTGACCAAAGATCAGCAATAACTTTTCGGTTTAAATGTTTAAGTTTTTATAAACATATCATATAATGATATATCGTCGAGCCAAATCCATTGTTTGCTAAAATCCCCGAGTAAACTAGTTGATGCTAATCAAAATAATGTTTCTTTAAATTGCTTACTTACCAGAAATGATGCAAATTTTTGTTGAAGTATGATCTCATTCTAACAAGTTATGGGATACCTGTTGTAGTTATGTTAATTAGAAATAAAAGTCCCGGATGTTGTTCATCCTGCGAAGTGACAAACGTGGCGTGTTTTGTTGTTTTGCGATCACTACTATAATCCAATTAATCCTTGTCTCCATCATGAGTTTAACAGGTTATGGGCCCAGTTCGAGATATGGTCGACTACTATTCGATGGGGATGAAAGAAGATACGAACAGTGGGAAGTTAAATTTCTCGGTTATATGCGACTACAAAAATTGAAGGATACGATCGATGCGGCTGACGATGCGGAGATTACCGCAGCCAAGAACGAAGAAGCGTTTGCCGAGTTAATACAATTTCTCGATGATAGAAGTCTTTCTCTCGTAATGAGGGACGCGCAAGATGACGGGAGGAAAGCGTTGAAAATTTTGAGGGCGCATTATGCTGGTGCAGGCAAGCCCAGAGTGATTTTGCTATACACAGAGCTGACTTCGCTTATGAAATCGGCAAACGAGACAGTGACGGACTATGTTATACGAGCAGAGACTGCAGCGACAGCTCTTAAGAATGCTGGTGAAACCGTGACAGATAGTCTTCTCATAGCGATGGTGTTAAAAGGTCTACCGGAAGATTACAAGCCGTTTGTTGTCGTTATCACCCAGAACGAGAAACAACAAACATTCAGTGAATTCAAGGTCGCCTTACGGAGTTTTGAAGATACTGAGCGAACCAGAATGGTGATGGGAAACGACTCAGTCATGAAGACCGAACAGAGACAGGAATCAAAGAGGAATATCATCTGTTTTCAATGTGGCTTGGCAGGGCATATTGCTCGTTTCTGTAACAGTAACAGCAGCAATAATGGACGGGGACGCTGGTGCAACACGTGTCACAACTCGTCACACAGTGACAGTACATGTCGGTTCAAAGGAAGAAGGACTGACAATGCCAAGCAGGCTTCTGAGACTTTTGAAGAATCTGATGAGGGAGTGGAGCATTCATTTGCATTTGAGATCAACGCTGATGCAAATGAGAGGGCTACTAGTACGGCAGAAACAAATACACTTCTGGTAGATTGTGGTGCGACCGCCCACATCATCAATGACGAGTCCAAGTTCATCAAATTTGATGATAAGTTCAGACCAGACAAGCACTATATCGAGCTGGCAGATGGAACACGATCTAACAATGTGGTACTCAAGAGAGGGGATGTTGAGATAACCATTATGGATACCACTGGAAGGCATATCAATGCGACGCTGAAAGATGCATTATACATTCCTACATACCCTCAGAACATATTCTCAGTGCAAGCTGCAACTACAAGAGGTGCTACAGTGACTTTCAATCCAGACTCTGCAGAACTAGCTTACAAGAGTACCAAGTTTAACATTGAGAAGCGTGGTAGACTGTACTATATCAGTACCTTTGACAAAGCTGACTCTGTCAATTATACATGTGATCTGAAAGGCTGGCATGAAATACTAGGACACTGTAATTATGAGGACATTGTGAAACTAGAAAGTGTAGTAGAAGGTATGAAGGTAAGCGATAGTATTTCCAGTAACCCCGGGGATTGTAACATTTGTATTGAAGGGAAAATGACCCAAAGTAGGAATAGGAATCCTGATGTGCGCGCTACAGCACCATTAGAATTAGTTCACACTGATCTTGCTGGACCCATTGATCCAGCCTCTGGAGAAGGTTTCAGATATTCCATAGCTTTCACGGATGACTATTCAGGAGCAATTTTTGTATACTTTCTTAAGAGTAAGAGCGAGACTGTAGTTGCAACAGAGAAGTTTTTGGCAGACTCAGCACCATATGGTGAAGTTAAATGTATAAGGTCAGATAATGGCGGTGAGTTTATTTCTCATAAGTTTAAGTCTCTCCTGAGGGAGAATAAGATAAAGCATGAAACATCTGCACCCCATTCTCCCCACCAAAATGGGACGGCAGAGCGACACTGGCGTACTCTATTTGAGATGGGAAGGTGCTTACTCCTACAAGCCAATATGGGCAAGGAGTTTTGGCCTTATGCAGTAATGGCTGCTGCGTACATACGTAATAGGTGCTATAACAATCGCCTAAAGCAAACACCATACTTCACTATCACTGGCAAGAAACCCAATTTGTCAAACATGAGAAGTTTTGGATCTGAATGCTATGCATATAAGCAGAATACGCAGAAGTTGGATTCCAGGTGCACTAAGGGGATCTTTCTTGGGTATGATAAGGGGAGCCCTGCGTATCTGGTGTACATCCCAGAGACAGGCAAGGTTATGAAATACAGGGTGGTGAAGTTCCCTAAGAGAAGGGTGGAACAACAGACTCAAACTGAAAGTCTGTCAAGTGATGATGATGTAATGCCATTACAACACAATTCTAACCCTGATACATGTAGTGCATCTGATGTTGACAGGTCTCAAGAGGGTCCAGGTTTGCTCATCGAAGGTCTTGGGGCTGAGTGTGAAACCAGTCCTCCTTCAGAGCCTCCTGATGAAAGCATAAGACGTTCTAAGAGGGGGAGAAATCCCCCAGCATACTTGAGCGATTATGCCACAGACATGGAGGATGTTGATCAGGTACTAATAAGTATTGATTATTGTTACAAATTTTCTGATTTCCCTCAAACCTATCAAGAGGCTATGGAATCGCCTGAGTCTAGCAGCTGGGAGGCGGCGATGAGGGAAGAGATGAATTCTCTAACTGAGAATAACACTTTTACTTTGACTACTCTACCAGAGGGCAGAAATTCAGTGGAGGGCCGTTGGGTGTACACTATCAAAGAAAGTTGTACTGGTGCTAAAACTTTCAAAGCAAGGTATGTTGCTAAGGGTTACAGCCAAGTGCGAGGTATTGATTATAAGGAGACTTTTGCACCTACAGCTAATCTCACATCTGTGCGTGTGCTAATGCAAATAGCCGCACAACATGATTTGGTTTTACACCAAATGGATGTGAAGACTGCCTATCTCAATGCCCCTATTGATTGTGAGATCTACATGGATCAAGTTGAAGGTTTTGAAGTTCCCCCAGGAAATGATGGCACACAGGTGTATAAGTTGAACAAATCTCTGTATGGATTGAAGCAATCAGGAAGGAATTGGAACCATGTGCTACACTGTTTCTTACTTGCGTGAGAATGATTATGATCAGAGTCCTGTTGATAACTGTGTGTACACCAAACAGGTTGGGAGTAAACTTGTTGCTATGCTTGTCTGGGTAGATGACATCATTATTGCAGCAAGTGACATGGTGCTAGTATCTGAAACTAAAGGGATGTTGAGGGAGAGATTCCACATGAAGGATCTGGGTAGACTTTCTTACTTCCTGGGTATTCATTTTGAGCAAGGAGATGGCTTTGTGAAAATGAACCAGAAGAGGTACATCATTAAGGTACTTGAGAGGTTTGAGATGTCAGAATGTAAACCAAGGCCTACACCTTCTGAGCAGAAACTTGAGTTTGTTAGTGAAACTCCCTTTGATCCTAGGAGATATCGTGAGGCAGTCGGTAGCTTGATATACGCTATGACATGCACTAGGCCAGACATATGCTGGATTGTCACTAAGTTGTCACAATTTCTGACTAACCCAATCGACGAACACTGGGTTGCAGTGAAGCATGTGCTGCGGTACTTGAAGGGGACTCTAGACTATGAGTTGTGCTACAGGAGGTGTGATGATGATCTCACACTAATAGGCTACAGTGATGCTGATTGGGCATCATCTACAGATGACAGACGAAGTGTAAGTGGATACTGCTTCAGCTTGAGTAGAGATGGTCCTCTTGTCTCTTGGAAATCGAGAAAGCAGCCAACTGTGGCCCTTTCGTCATGTGAAGCTGAGTACATTGCCCTAGCAGCAGCAGTTCAGGAGGGCCTTTATCTCATTCAGTTGGTGGGTGATATTGGTGAAGCAAGTGAGCCTGTTTTGATATTTGAGGATAACCAAGGGGCCATTGCATTGTCTAAAAATCCAGTCAATCGACAGAGATCGAAACATATTGATGTGAGATATCACTTCATCCGCACAATGCAAAATGCAGGAAAGATAATAATTGAGTACTGTCCCACCGCCAGTATGGTGGCTGATATCATGACCAAACCAGCTACAAAATTCAAGTTGCAACAGTTTGGGAGATATATTTTTGGTTCATGAGACATTTTAGCCTATATAGTATACAAGGAATATACAAGACTCTAATTTATTTTATTTTATTCATTTGTTTGTTGATAATTTACTGCATGTTTACATTGTTAATGGTAATATGATCACGTATATCATTTTAGGAAATACATAGAAAGAGATCAAGTGGGGGTGTTGAAGTATGATCTCATTCTAACAAGTTATGGGATACCTGTTGTAGTTATGTTAATTAGAAATAAAAGTCCCGGATCTTGTTCATCCTGCGAAGTGACAAACGTGGCGTGTTTTGTTGTTTTGCGATCACTACTATAATCCAATTAATCCTTGTCTCCATCATGAGTTTAACAATTTTCTGTTCCTTTTCGTATAAAACCAAAACCAAGCATGTACGTGCTACCAACACGCGCTTCACGTTCACCCGCCATCTTGAATACACGAAGCTGATCTAATTATCGATTTTATATTGATTGGAGTTTGATTGATTATTGATTGCCCGGATCCAAGATGGCTGCTATCGAAGTAGGAAGCGATAAAATTGTTTGTTCTCATATAAACGTTTCGGAAGAAAGGTTAGTCAATATACACGTAACAATATAACCTAGCTAATCTGCATACAATAGTAGAGGGAAGAGGGGACACTTAATCTGGCCTCTGGGCAACACCAGAACATGCAAAACTATGTTTTTGTATGGTCCACAAATGTTAAGAATTTTTTTACAATTTTATACATGGAATTAATGATTGTTAATGAAAGTTAGTTGAAGTTAATTGGTTAAAAAATGTGAATCACAAGCAGCTGTTATTTTATTTGTTATTTTGCTTTGAAATTACGTAATCTGTTTCATGATTCTATAACAATTACCTACATGTACATTTGTATGCTTGTTGAAACCAAACTGTCATGCAAATATGTCAAAGCTATTTTAATTAAAATAATTGTTGAGCTATTGATTTGTCATTTCCTTTAAAACTAAAGGTGTGCTTCTTTATTATTAGCATGTGAGTGAGTTGAGTCACTGATAGTTCTTTAACTGAGCCATCATTTTGAATATAAATGTGTTAAGTTTATGCATGTGTGTATGTTAATGTTGTATATATATATATTTTTATTATGTATGGCTTGATTGCTTGACGGTAGTTTTAACAGTAACTAAGACTGGTTTACATAAAAGCCGTGTGTAAAAATCTATACATCAACATTAAATTATATTACATTCCATTAAAATCTGCTAAAAACGCCAGAGTCAGTTCTTTTAGCGTTCGTGTATGATATATTAAACTATAGTAATTGTAATTGTAAGAGAGTAAATTATAAGGCGTCAAAGAAGCAGGGAGGTAGACCATTTAGTTTAGTTTTAAATGTATTTAACGATTTGCTAGTCCTCAGGTCTTCTGTTAAATTATTCCAAATATGTGCTCCTCTGTAGCCGAATCGCTTTTTACCATAATTCGTTTTGGGGAGGGACAGTTGGAATTTTGATGATGAACCTCTTGTGTTATATGGTGTATGAACCCTATTAAATTTGTGTATTAAATACCCAGGCGCTTGGTTATTATAGATCTTAAACATTTCTATTGCTAAAAGTTTGCGCCTGCGTATTATTAATCTGTCCCAACCCAGTTCGTGAAGTATTGGGCCAGAGCTAGAATCGAAACTAGACTGTGTTATTATTCTAGCAGCCCTATTTTGAAGTTTTTGGAGTTTATTTGCGAGTTCAGTACCCAGGCTCTCCCAAACTATGCTGCAATAATCAAATTTAGGTTGTATAAATGAGTGGTACATAGTCTTGAGGGAGGACATGGGCACGTAGGGTCGTACGCGCTTGAGAGCTCCAATAGAAGATGATAATTGCTTAGAGATCTTCTCAATGTGTTTTGACCATGTCAATGTTTCATCTATGTGCACCCCTAAGTACTTAACGAACGCTATTTTAGGGATGCTTTCACCTCCAATTACAAGATTAGGACATGCCACATGAGATAATCTCTGGCGAGAGCCTACTAATAAAAACTCTGTTTTTGTAGCATTCAGACTCAACTTGTTTGCTTTCAGCCACTCATAAATATGTTGTAAGTCTGTATTCAATTTAGATTCAATGTCATCACATGATGAACCTGCCATTGTAAGACAAGTATCATCTGCGTACATTTGAGTGTCTGAGAATTTTAAGCAATCAGGAAGGTCATTTATATATATTAGGAACAACAAGGGTCCCAAAATTGTTCCTTGAGGGACGCCACAGGAGAGTACCCCAAAGTCTGACATTTCACCGTTGACCACACACCTTTGCTTTCGTTCGTTGAGATACGATCTAAACCACGCAATACTTGGAGAAGTCAAGCCGTAACTTTCTAGCTTTTGAAGCAAAACATTGTGGTCAACGGTGTCAAAAGCTTTTTTCAGGTCTACAAAAACAGTTGCATTAATCAGACCTTTGTCAATATTTAACGACCATTTGTCCGTAGCATGGAGCAAAGCGGTCACTGTTGAGTGTAACTTTCGGAAACCAGATTGACAATTAGTTAATAGACCGTTATTTTGCAAATAGGTATATAGCTGGTCATAGATGATCCTCTCAAATACCTTAGCTATAGCTATGTGCAGGTAGCCATGCAGTGTGCACAAGTAGGATAGGTGTATGTCTATTAATCAATATTATAATATAGATACGATAGTACGCGCGCTCTGATTGGCTAAGAAGCCATGTTTTATCAGAGTATATAACATGGTTAGCCGTGTTATATAGTTTTCAACTGCCGGTTTCCTTTCATCGCGCGCGTAAATCTATATTATAAAACATATAAAGAAGCCTTAAATCCATGTTTTATACTATCATAAAACCCTCTGGTCATTTGAGAACACTCTAGAAATGTTGAAAGCACGCGCCTTCGGCTTGTGCTTTAACATTTCTCTCATGTTCTCAAATGCCCATCGTGTTTTATGATAGTATAAAACATGGCTAAGGCTTCTTTATTTGTTAAATAAATATCGACTGACTATTTCAATATTAACCACTCAATTGTCTGACAGATAAATGACAAGGATATTTTTCTGACTTACCCTTAATTTTATAATTCATATAATAGTTAATATATATATTCATAAATATGTAGATATATACATGGGATGAATACAGACGATGTATATGTTTGCAGATGTTTTTGTAGATGTTACAGAAAATTGTTGGCTAGGTCATATATCATTTCTGTATTCCCTAACACAAATGAATTGTACATGTATTTATGATTTGGAGACCAATATGGCAATGGTGGAAAACAATAGATTGTGTTGGGGAATGCAGAATTAACCAGACAGCTTTTTTAAATTGCTGCTGTATAGGGTATTTATTTATAACGACTATACTGACTTACCATATAAGTTTAATAATTATTTAATTGGATCTGTATTTCATGTATATATTAATTATAATTGCAATTTTTATATTATTATGGCAGTGGTGAATTTCCTAAACTTGCCTTAACTCACCTTAGCTCACCACATACACTAAATCTTGTAAGGAGTTTCCCTAAACACCCTTAACCCACCCTACCTCGCCACATACAAATTTAAGTATTTTTCCTTATACTGCCTTAACTCGCCTTAACTCGCTACATACAAATTTAAGTATTTTTCCTTAAATCGCCTTAACTCGCCTTAACTCGCCTTACCCTTGCGAACTGAAATCCCAGACTTTTTGGATATCCTAAGATTTCCTACAAAATCCTAGAAAATCCCAAAAAGTCCCATTGATACGAATAGGTGTGAATTCGCACATTTGAAGTTGATCGCGGTATCCTAGAAAATCCTAGGAAATCGCAAGATTTCTTTTGAAACCATATGCAGGCTTGGAAATCCTAGGAAGTTCTAGGTTTATCTGGTATTGCTTTTCTAGATTTCTCAGTTCATGTCTTTAAGCTTGATCATTAATTAATGCTGTAAAAGTGACGTGTTGCGACATCGGCGCGGGAAAAATACAGACAAATGCAACTGCTCGCTCTCCAGAACAGCTACAGCCCTCAGACTTGGCAAATAAAATATTTTATCTAGTATCTCAAGTTTGCAATACATCTTTGTTTCAGAATTGGGATTTTACGGAAATTATTTGACATCGGAATCTGACTGTCTCTCAGGTCTTGCTATTAAACCCAACAAAATCGCGACCCTGGTCTATTTGGAAAATAATTCGAAGATGTTCGTTTAAGATATCAAATATAAGCTAAAAGTTTTAACTAGGTACAGCTTCTAACCTTTCCCTTGGTAGCCGTGGATCTTACGTAGGTGGTCTTCCATTCTTTGTGGACGTGAGAGCTAGAGAATCCTTGAAATGCAGTCAAGAGCGGCATACTTCTTTCCGTTTCCGATATCGGCAAACGGCGAACGGGGCGAAATATTCCCTTGACCTACATGTATGGCTAATTCCTTCATATTCCAACTCCTTTACGAAAAACCATGGACTACACGACGGACCTACAGCTGCAAGGAGTTTGTTTCATACCTTCTTTGTGCTGTAGCTCGTATAATATTCATGATTTTTGCCATCTCTCGTAGCTCGTGTAATTTCACCGCCATGTTCAATAACCACAGGCATCCCAATCTCCACTTTTGTATTTCGGGTTACCTGTGGTAATATCCTCGAGAAGAGCTCTGTGAATGTATTTTTCTCATAACATGTAACACATCTTAAGGAATAAAAGAACAATACTGTATTTAGTTGATTGAGTTGTACTTTGACTTTGTATTTTTCTAATCGCCTATGAAATCGGGCTATGAAACCAAGCCGTAATGACCACAGGCAACCCGAAATATAAAAAGTAGATTTTGGGATGCCTGTGCTTATACAAAATGGCTGCGGAACAATGGCAAATCACGAGTATGTTATACGAGCTACAATGATGGCATAAATCCTGAATATGATATGAGCTACAATATAAAGAAGGTCTTACTCAGAATCACGCAATGGACTTTGACCAGTTCCAGGCCGGTTGTTTTCGTTGGCCAATCAGAACGCCTGAACATTGAAAGCCGTTTCTTCGCGCTTGAATTTGATCGAAGGGCTAGTTCGGCAGTGTTACGATCACTGCGATTGATTCACCCACTGGCTTGCTCCCTAGTTTTCAACAACAAACATGCCGGCCCTGAAGGTTGTTCAATGGATTGAAGACCCGAAGATGATAACACCGAGATTAGCGTTAAGTGAGCGACAAAGAAATGGCAAATTATTGGGGACCGAAGCCTTGACATGAAACCTGAATCAGAATGGAGGGCGAAATCGTTTGATCGAAAACTTTCTCATGTACGGCTAGTTCGGCAGAGTGTTACGATCACTGCGATTCATTCACCCACTGGCTTGCTCCCTTAAGTTTTCAACAACAAACAAAATTGCCCATGGGCCGTTGTTCAATGGATCGAAGGTAGTGACAGCGACAAAGAAATGGCAAAGTATATGGGGACCGAAGCCTTGATGAAACCATGGAGGGCGAAATCGTTTGTGTGATTACGAAGAGAGCTCCTAAAAAGAATCCTATGATATATAAAGCATATAGTCTGTGGTAAGTGTAGCTGAAATACAATTGTCTTTCTGTGGTAATTTCATGTTTATATTGGCCGTAAAGTCGGATTCGTGGTAAACGTATTATTAAAACAACACATTTTTCTTGTCATGTTTCCCCATTTTACAGACAAGCCTGCCAAAGCGAAAGAGGCTTTCTATCAGCTAACTGCTGACGATTCAGGTACGTATAAAGCTATTATAGAATTGCAGATGAATATTGATTGTTGCCTCCTGAGTGAGTTACACTATACAGTAATATTATTACTGTATAATTCTGACTCACTCAGGAGGCAACAATCAATATTCATCATGATCAGCTGCAGTCAATGGGCCATTCCATTTTTTTCCCAAAACCCCCCTATGGAAGACCACTGGAATCCAGGGAGATGGATTCCAGTGGGGACTGGATTCCAGTGGGAGACCAGGAATTGAAGGTGAATTTCCAATGGGGAGGGGAATGACAATCATTGAAAATCCAAGGAGGAGGTGGTATTTTTTCCAATTCCAATAGGTTGGGTGTGGTAGAAGTTAGAAAATCCCAAGGGAAGGGGGGGATTAGTCAAAATTGAGCTCCCCCATAGGGGGGTTTTGAAAAAAAAATGGAATATGGCCCAATATTCATCTTCAATATTGTGATTAGTGATTCGTTTCGTTTATATGTGAATGCTGGGACGATTTCCAGCCCTCTTAAACCGGGCTCAGACTCGCCTCCATATACAGGCCCTTTAATAAACGGATTGAGTGGATTTTTCATAGGAAGTCAATTGGGAATTCACTGACTATTATCGATTACTTTCGACAGTCAGAAAACTGCTCTAATGAAATGTGTCAGTGATATGTTTAAGCTTGGGCATTTTCCAATATTCAACATTCTGTTTCACAAACCCTTGTTCCACCCACCCCCACTCCTCTGGAATTCCCATTCCCCCTCCCCCCATACATTTGATCTCCTATTATAACAGACCCGTAGTGGGGTATGGAAATGTTATGGAATCACACATTCAGATCACCAGTGCTGCTTCACAAATGGTAACATGATATTTTTTTAAGTAAGCTTAAGCTTTAATTGGCTCACAATTAGTTGGTCAAATCCTCAGAAACATTGAAGAACAAGCATGACAAACTGAATTCCTATAAACAGTTAAGCTTAGGGAGGTGAACATATTAGTTCTTAAAGTTATACTGTACAATGTACATCAGTTATTTGTTTTAACCAGCCAGGGTGGCACGGAGAGCCGGGGTTGTGCAGTGGTGAAGCACTTTGCCTGTCACTCCGGTTCGATTCCCGGACACGGTGCCATATGTTAGTTGAGTTAACGTTGGTACATTTTACATGTATCTCGCCCTTGCTCCGAGGGTTTTTCTCTGGTTTCTCCAGTTTTCCTCCATCTGCAAAAACCAACACACTAAATTTCAATTCGATCTGTGGATTAGCCGGGACCTGGCTTTGATCAGGCCCCATGGTTGTTTCAGGTGTTGTTAGAAATTCAGAGTTCAGAGTCCACTTGCTGGTAGTAATTTATATCTTACGGAAAAGGCTATAGCAGCTGCTGAAGCAAAAAGTGAGTACAATTCTAGTGGCACAACTTATTTTTTCTCTTTAATGACTGCAACCAGCTAGGTTGCATTAATTAATTTTTGTAACCAAATACAAAATGCACCCCCCCCCCCCCCAACATTTAACATTACAGTATTAAAATGCTCTACATGAATTACTTTTGTAGCCCCTGGGGGGCTCATTTCAGAATTTGTCTTGGAAAGGGGGCCTTGCAGTTGATTTCACATAACTTTTGCCAATGGGTTCCATTATGATAGAAAAATGATGGGCGTTTGACGGTTATCATAATAGAGAGGGAAGCTTATTCCCAAAAAGATATGGTACCGTCAAAACCCTAACATTTTTCTACCAAGATGTGGTCACATTAATTAGGAGCCTCCCATTTCTTGTAAGCATGGAAATACAAATTCAAGTAACAATGTGGCATGTCATGTTTGCCTTCCCCCTCTTAACATTTGATTTCGACTAAGGCTTATAAAACTAAGGCAAGGGAGGGGGGCTTATTCCAAAACTTTGTGGGTTTGGTTTTGTGAAGTAAATTTCTTAAAGGGGCTGTGTCACGGTAATAGACTTTACATTTGCGTTCCGGGCCGGAAACAGATATTTTCACTGATTTTGATATGAACTAATGAACCTCTCAGCCATGTGGGATGCTAAAAGTCAAAGATGAGTAACAAACAGTGTACTATGTAAACAGTCCCCAGGGAAAATATTGAAAATCCTTTCAATCAAGCATTGAGGGAGGGGAGTGTAACTGTTTGTATCTAATTAACAGCCACCAACCGAGTGATTACTTGATACATGCGCAGTACCATGACATAGCCACTTTAATATTTGTTCATTCTATTTCATACATATATGTACAATGTAGATGAGCCTGAAATTTCCCATCCCCCAAACAAAAAGGGAAGGAAACAGCTGCCAGTGCAAACATTTCTACAACTAACAAACTGAGTCATACACATGTACATGTAGCTGCTTTGCAAAATGTATCAAATGGATTAAACTCAAGATGCATACATGTGAATAAAAACATATAGTGAATGATCATACTGTAGAAACATGTAATTCTTATTAAAAAACCTTGTAAGTGTACATGTACATGTAACTTGTTGATATTTGTTATTACTTAATTAATTCACAGATGTCACTGAGCCTGACCTTCTCAGCCACAAAACAAAGAGGAAGGAAAACAGCTGCCAACACAATCACTTCTATAAGTAAGACTGTGTCATATACATGTACATGATTGCATTTTGCAACTAAATTATACCAAATGCATGATAGTCAATTATTCACACTAAAGACCTGTGAGCTTAAAAATGTACTGTATTTCCTCAAATAAGTCCCCCCTCAAAAAGTGCCCATGGCCCTTTTAGTCAAAATTTGAATACAGTCAAACCTCTATTAAGTGGTCATGCACCAATTTGTTGGCCAGAGGCTCCATAACATAATAGGAAATCAAATGTATGGAGGAAAATGGCAATTCCAGAGGGGTGGGTAGTTGGGTCATGAGGCAAATTCCCTCCGTGGTGGGAGTATGGATATTACAGTGTATCTGAAATCATACCAGTCCTGTGATAATATAATTATACTAATGTAGCCATCAGGGTTCCAAATACTGTTTATAAACACAGTAAAAAAAAAATGTTTAAAAATACTTGCCTAGAGGCAAGTACAATCTGAAAAGCACTTGTCCAGAAGCTTGGACTCTTATTTGTACAATAACCAAGGTTCTCAGTAGATTTCTCTACAGCCAGTCAAACGCAAATTGTAAGGTGAACCAGCTTTTTGTCATACATTGCTGCTAAATTTGGTCAACACAAACTTTGAACAGTACATTAAACAGGACATTATTGCAAACCATATTACTATCTTATTCAGGCTAAAAAGGACAAACATGAAGAGATGATCTATTAAAAATATTAAATTGGGAGATATTTGAGAAGCGAAAATGTATACATGTAGATTCTACTTATTTGAAAGGGCAAAACAGAATTATTATTTTTTACAATTAGTCGGTAACAAAACGAGCGGGGGACTGGAACCGAGTCAGTAAAACTAATTCAATTAATAACTAGTCAAAGTGAGCATTATTTTCGAAAAGAACAGATCAAACTTAGCTAGTCTGGAGAGTTTAGTGAACTTTGGCTAAATATTGACGATGCTAGAAGGCATGAAATATGTCAATTTTCCCATACAAACTCTCTTATTTTTTAACGGTGTCCCTCCAAACCATACATTCATTATAAAATTTTGGAGGGACAAATATATTTCAATTGATTATAATTCAGACAAGATTCACTTGAATCATGTCAAACTTCAATGGCACACATGCTAATGTCAACATGCTCTATCATGTGATGAACTTCATATTAGAATTAGAGTAATTCTGATAAACTCGGTTCCAGTCCCCTGCTCGTTTTGTTACCGGCCAATATAGACACATTTTTCTGTTTTTATTTTTAAGATAATTACTGTATACATGTATATTCATTAAACACAATTTTTTATGTGCTATGAAAATTATTTTAAAAAGACAATTACAATGTATGATGAGATGATGTTAAAAACCCTGAAAATGTATTTCAAAGGAATATTAAAGTAATAATCTTGAAAAGTAAATGCACGTGTTTGTAATTTCCTCACTTAGAATTTACGGAAAGATTCAGATATTGTGTATAGCAAGGTTCTACGGAATCGGTTCGGAATGGTTGACCCTGATAGACTGTTGATGACAATTAGATAGCGAATTTTGAATGTTTTATCAGAACTGCTCAAAAACCATGCTGGCCTATAAACATGCTTGAGCGTGGATTGGTCGTCACTAAAACCCTGAAAAATGCCCTGAAAAGCTGTTAATATAGCATGGGCAATCCCAGAACATTCTAGAAATTCCTAAGACATCCTAGAAATTCCTAAAAGTCTATTCCTAGATAGTCCCAGCATTTCCTACAAAACGGAAGGAAAATGTAAACGGTAAATCCTAGGATTTCCCACAATATCCTAGAACCATGCATCTTAAATGCTTTGCCATGAATATTTTGAGAAATCCTAGAAAATCGTAGAACATCCAAGTGTCCAAATTTACCGTGAAAATTCACACCTCGAATCTTAGAAAATCCTAGGACAATCCTAAGCGGTTCTAGGATTTGAATCTTAAGATATCCAAGGATTATCCCAGAAGATCCTAAGATATCCAAGGCTTTTTTCGCAAGGGTAACTCGCCTTAACTCGCACAACCTCGCCTTAACTCGCTGCGAGTTTAGATCCCAGAGTAGGCCTATAAAATGCACCAATACCCACGATTGCTCTCATCTGACTTGATAGCTCAGTTGGTAGAGCGCCAGACATGTAACCTGGAGGTCGTTGGGTTCGAGTCCCACTTCGGTCAGATATTTTTTCTCTTTCCCTCGTAGGGCGTGCACACTAAGCACTACATATCACATTCTTTACACTTTCTAGTGCTACGCGGCAAACATGATTCAATATCATAACTATACATATACATATATAATCGCCGTGACCCCATAAAACGCACCAATACCCACGATTGCTCTCATCTGACTTGATAGCTCAGTTGGTAGAGCGCCAGACATGTAACCTGGAGGTAGTTGGGTTCGAGTCCCACTTGTGTCAGAGATTTTTTCTATTTCCCTCGTAGGTTGTGCACAATATATAAGCACTACAGCTTACCACTTTATATCACATTCTTTACAAATTTAATGTAGCTTAAACTTAAAGGAAATTGTAAGTCTACACGGCTTTTATTACATTTAAAGATAAATAAAATGCATGTAAACTTATAAGTTTACACGTTTTTATTAAAATTATCATTGTTAACCAAATGTTTTAGTTAAGTATGTTTCAAAGAAAACTTTCCTTCCATTTTCTAATTCATGAAAATACTGTACAAATTAGACGTTTGTTATTATTTCCTGGTCCAGTTATTTCCAGGAAAGAAACAATAACAAAAATCAGAATGCATTACCCTGCTTAGATTCCTATAAATCCCTATCTTAGTACAAACCACACTCTTGTCGTAATTATATATATCATATTTTTATTGTATGAACTCATTAAAAAATATTACAATAAAATGCACAGCATACACGATCCTGCAGTTATATATTGCGCCCATTTTTTCGATTAGTGGTCAAACAAGCATTGTAATTGTCTCTTCGTCTAGTATTAATTTTACTTCTGATACTCTTGTTTTACCGCTCAAAGGGGATATTTCTCGGGCAAACGGCGTGTCGACTTCTCTGCCTCAAAACGCTTGACAGTCAGCCTCTTGCTTCTCTTGCTCGACTTCGGCAGAACCTTTCTATCCAGTCCCCTCATCATATTATCGACACTCTCCGTCATCCATGCCTCCGTCCTCCATCATGTTTGCCCCGTCGTCAGCAGACTCCTCCGATTCTTCTGAGCTTACGAAGTCCATATTTAATACAGAATGGTACTTGGTGGCCTGCTCTGGAGTGGTGGAGTTCGCCACTACCTCCAGTTTCTAAAAATAGAAAACAGAACCATGTTTAATTAAAACTATGACATTTTACTTTTAATCAGCTCATGATGTTCTCTGAAGGTCTTTTAACTAGCATTCCTAAACCCGGATAGTGCTATCATCGGGAAATCTGAATCAACATGAGCATATTGGATATGTCGGTATTCCTGTGGTATGTATTTGTAGGTGACGTCACGTACCCGACATGACATATATATCTAAACTTGAACTATTGGTATGGCATATATATAGTTTTTAAGTGCACAATTACGATCCAGAAAAACAATATTTTAAGCGCGCGTAGGAGGCGTTTGAAATTTCTCATGCATTTGAAATTACGGATCAATTTGTCCTCTATGGAATAAAAAAAAATGGACACTCCTCTCCAATATTTATAGGTAATCGCATGGGGCCAAGTAAAATGAAGGATTAATTTCACAGGTTTTTCAACTTTACAAAATTTCCCAAGTCATTCAGAGATCAGAGCAATTTTTATATCAACTTTGAAGACACAAGTGAAATTAATCCTTAAGTTTACAAGGACCCATGTGATTACTTCTTAATAACAGAGGGCAAACATTTTTGACAAAATGGTGGCATAAATTGTAATGTGCATCTCAAGGGAAAACCGGCCGGTTAGTGTCAAATATCAAACATGCTTGATATACTTATTACTTGGGCCAGGCATTTGACCTCCCGAGTAACAAAGTTTTGCAAGTGTTTATCGAGCAATTCTAAGGATTATGCAACAGCCTAAGTACCCCCCCCCCCCCCCCCCCTCCCCCCACACGCACACACAACCCATGGAGATAGGTGGGGATTGCTTCTGGATAGCTTGCAAATACTGACAAATGTCCCACCATGTGGGGAAATAAAATTTCACAAAATAAGAGAAAATGCCCCACCTGAAAAAATTCAAAACTAACTTAGCAACTGATTTTGTTTGGCTTCAAAGTTGGACTAAACTAAAATAATCCCTCAAACATAACTGAATAAGTGCTAAGTTAGCTAAACAATAGTCTAAATCAATCGATGGATCATTTGAATATGAATAGAGCACTACATGCATATGTGAACCTCTGCGCGTGAATAACTGCCACCTACACGTACTATAAAAGGACAGGAGTTACAAAACGTGTGAATCCCCGACTTAGTTGGGACACAAGTTGCTACCAATGAGGTACAAAATCCCTACAAAGCCTCACATAGCCCAGTGTGGGGGGTTCTGTAAATCCATTGAAGTTGTAGGAAAAGACCGCTCAGAAGCTGCTTCATCGTGAAACCGTTGAATGTACATGTACTTTGACGGGTACTGTACATTACTCTCTGGCCTGAATTAATAATAACAAATGTAGCAATCAGGCAATATTAAGCCTGTCTATTTAGTAGCTTACCGGAAGTATGGACTTATATCTAGCGCCAGAAGCATGCGAAGACTTCTGGGTAGAGCTGAGACACGAGGTTCACCACTAGTCTATGGTTTTGTGTTATTCTTTTCATTATTTACTCGCTCAGAAACGACCTTATTAACTTAGAAATATACTCAAACACAACGCAATGTCTAAAATTGTAACTAGATGGTTAATTCGAGTCGTCGATGTGTATTTAAGTTGTAATGAGACTTCACGTTTTCACTCTGCTCGATCGC
Organism: Actinernus sp. WN-2022; assembly: GCA_030867875.1. Taxonomy (NCBI): domain Eukaryota; kingdom Metazoa; phylum Cnidaria; class Anthozoa; order Actiniaria; family Actinernidae; genus Actinernus; species Actinernus sp. WN-2022. The sequence goes on along the minus strand of JAOWCC010000577.1, from coordinate 59,540,546 downwards.
AGACCCAGCAGTTGGAACCTGGGCCACATGCATATATATATACATTGTTTTTACACAGTTAGTTCGTCCACGAAATACTCATTTACTTTTTGTAAGTATTATTAAGGGATCTAATGATCAACATATCTCCTTGTAGGTAAATTAGGAATTACGTTGGTCTTGCACTGGAAAATCTAGACCTCTTCCATGGGTTGGAAATATGTTGGAAATTAGAATTTCCAACAAAATTTCCATGGGTTGGAAATTTTAAATGTTGGAAATTTACTGGAAGTTTCAATTTCCAAGGGTTGGAAGTTGCAACTTCCAAGGGTTGGAAATTATGTCTTCCAAAAACAAAACAAAATCACGCGAAGTTGTCACACATTTACTTGCAGAATTTTATGAGGGTTTATTGCAAACGAAGATTTCTGTTTTGTTTTTACGGTTTCCAGTTCTAAAATTATTGCAAGTAATACTCGTCAAGCAGATCGTTATTTCCAACATATTTCCAACATATTTCCAACTTATTTCCAACTTATTTCCAACATATTTCCAACATATTTCCAACATATTTCCATCAAATTTCCAACATAATTCCAACAACTTTCCAACATATTTCCAACTTATTTCCAACTTATTTCCAACGTATTTCCAACCCATGGAAATATAAATTTCCAGGGGATGGAAATATGTTGGAAAATCAAGGCGACAGCATTCTTAGCCAATCAGTGCCCAGTTTATCAAAATCGGGCAACGATTGAAAGCTTGAAAATTTGGCGATGTAAAATAATGGCGTCGGTCGGCTTCGGTCTTAAAAGTGATCAAGAACAACGTGGATGAAGTTTTCGCCTTCATTGAAAAACATAACAGTAACGATGAACTCGACAGCGAGCCTGAAAGGATGTTTATCGAAGAAGAAGAGTCGGAAGTTTACCATGAGGCATGAACGACGAGTAATTGAGGTAAGTTCGGAGAGCATGCACGCGCTGGAAAAATTATGAAATTATGAAGGCAGCCAAATTGAACGAAACCAATTGAACGTGTTTGGATTTCTTTGTTACGGTTTGAAACCTTACTTTATATAGCCTGAATAACATAATTATACACCTGAACTATATCTTAATGGAGAATTTAGCGACGTTTTCAAGTGATATTTTTCAGTGCAGTGCCAGTGGCAGTGGCGTTACTTGTATTCTGCAGTTTAGCCGCAAAAATTATTACAACTTCGTTCCGTTTTGCGAAATGCTAGGACTCAGGCAGACCTGGCCGAGAAACTTAGGGCCCGTTTACAAGGGTTACCCTAGCACTAGGGTCAAAGATAGCCTGGGTTTACAAGCAAAATGATTCAGTTTAAACGTAGGGTTACCCTGGCCTAGTCACATGCCCGGGTCAACTCAACAAGTGAGTCTGTTACAAATATATTCTTTATTTGGAAAGCCGTTTCTTATATAAAAATGTCATACTAATGAATGAAAACATATGCTACTAATATTACTCTTATCCGGTTCAAACAGATCTATGGAATTGATTTTGATATTACTGATCATGACCTGTGATTGTACATGTGAAACGCTTAGGCTCGCGACCGCCAAAATCATTCATATATCAAGCATTAAGAGAACAACATGGCGGACACGAGTAGACTGTAGAGTTTTGGCGGGTTTTGGTGTACTAACATTGATTCTTCTTTCTGTGGTGCCCTTTATTGCAGCTGTCCTAAGTATCCTAAGATGTTGTTATCTTACCTACTTCAATGTAATTGTTAGAGAACTCCAGAAACTCGCAATGTAATTGTTAGAGAACTCCAGAATAAAGTTGACCCTTCCAGGCGGGTTACCCTAGCAAACCGTTTACAAAGGCAAAACATAGCACCCGAGTTGAGTTGTCCCGCCTGCTTGTATACACATCTCTAAAAATAAGAGAAAATGACCCAGCACTCAAGGGTAACCCCTTTCCTTGTAAACATGCCCTAAATAAAAGACGCAAACAATCATTTTTGAGTTAATTGTTTACATAATTATACTAGATATCCCAATCACTGAACTCTAGCCATTTATACATACAGTAGAACCTCACTATCTCAAACAAGTTGTGATATCCATTTGTTTTATTTTGTCACTGTTTTACTGTAAAATTTACCCCGCTAACTCGAACCCTCGCCAACTCAAACAATTTTTCATTTCCCTTGGGAGTTTGAGATAGCGGGGTCCTACTGTATAACATTAGCAAACTTAAAGTTAGGTTTTTATGTTTATATGTACTAGCTATTATTTATGATGATTTTGTAATAAATTATGATAAAATCAAAATAGCCGTGGATCCATAAGGTTTCTTGTTTACATCAATAGACTGTCAATGGAAACATGTACAAAACCATTCTACGGCATCCTTTTTCAGTTGCACATGCACTTGCAGTATTTTGTCTGATTGACGATAAAAGGTAGCCCATCAGAGTGGACAAATGGGCAGTTGCTGTACAATGGACATGTAGTGATAATTAATAGTGCACTCTCTTTTTATAGTGTTGGACAACAAATACAGGATAATGATGGCGATGAACCTCTTTCTGGCCCAATATATCATCAGGTTAATATTTTATATTATTATGTACTTCTACTAGAATATAGCGTCTTCGAGTTGACTCAACATGTGACAGGGTCGACCAATCAGATTCAACACTGCTCTGGATACACGTGGGTCATCAGTTCTCCACTGTTCCTTCAAAGATGGAGAAAGCAGTCACGGTGAAGAAAGAGGGGGTTAAAATGTGTCAAATTTGCTTTAAATGACTCCCAGAGAACAAGACTAATACCAACTTCAAATAGAAGTTTGTTTTATGGGTTCGTTTCACAGCCAGATAATTTTATTGTCCAATTTTTAGGCTGCTTATGTACAATTTTGTGATTAAAAACTGACATACTACGATAAATTCACCTGCAACCATGTTTGCACAGCAAATGAACCACAGATAAGTTACACACCACATCAAAACTAATGTATTGATTAATCGATTGTTATTCCCATATTCTAGCATCGATTAGGGATTCCCTGTGAACAAAATGAGAATTTGACCACACGCACACATTAATTGTGTAATTCCAGAAAATATCCATACCTCCACCACAGAGGGAATTGGAAATTTCCAGAGGGGGGGGGGGGGGGGGGGGGGGGACCACAAAATTACATAGGGACCACAAAATTACAGAGTTCGTATGGGAGAAAATAGGAAATTCCAAAGGGGTGGGGGGTCTTATATCAAATTATCTCTGTGTTTGTGTGCATGTATAAAAGTTCATTTCTAGCATCCCTCAAGTAAATGGTCAGTCACTAATTTAGGGTGTTTAGAGCTAGCCACTTAAATTTAGTGTGTTTAGAGCTAGTCACTTCAATTTAGTGTGTTTAGAGCTAGTCACTTCAATTTAGTGTGTTTAGAGATAGTCACTAATTTAGGGTGTTTAGAGCTTTAGTCACTTAAATTTATTGTGTTTAGAGCTAGTCACTAATGTAGTGTGACTTAAATTTAGTGTGTTTTGAGCTACATCTAGTCACTAATTTAGGGTGTTAATTTAATTAGAGCTATAGTGACACAGCGTTTCCTTTTCCTGAACAACACAAAATACAAGAAAACTCATACACAGTTAGCAGAACAGCTACATGTAGCTCAAAAAAATGTAACCTAGTTTAAAAATTATAACCTAGGTTGAAAGAATTTCAACCTGTAATCAAAAGTTACCTGCAACATATACAAACATACTTAATTGTGTAAATAATGTAAGTACCTTTTTTTTTTAAAGTGCTAAAATTATTATAAGCAGCTGCCACAAAAATATTTTGTGATTGGCCTGTCCCAAAATCCATGTGGAAAAATATTTTGACCACAGTTATGTTTAATTATGCATTGAAATCTCAATATTAATTCTGAGAATTGCAACTAATTTATGCATCATGAAATGGCTATCTGCTACGTCATCAGTATGGAATTTTCTGCCTCATTGCCCAGACGCCTCTTTCGCAAGTGGGGAAATCGAGCGATAAGAGTTGGCTGGTTTTCCAGGCTAGCCGAGTTACAAACACTTGCCGAGTTTGGAAACCACAGGTAGCCCAAGCTTGGGCAACCATCTTGACCGAGAATCCCTGGAAACTTGGTTGGGACAAAGCAGAAGGCCAGGCTACCAAGTACATGGCTTTGTGGTTACGTAATGCAAGTGAATAATATCATCAAGAAATGATTAATTATTTTCTAAACTAATGTATGTACACTAAGACCATCATTTATTAGACAAACATAAGGGGGTTTGCTGTACATAATGAACTCAACCAAGCTTTAGTCATTATTAAATTATATAACTTACAGTATCTACAGAATATCTACAGAATAAGCTAATATCTTCAAAAACTCTGCATTTCTAACAAGATCTGAAACAACCATAGGGGCTGATAAAAGTCAGGTCCCGACTAAACCACAGATAGAATAGCGTGTTGGTTGTGGAGGGTCAAGAGGGCCGCAGAGGTGAGAGGCAAAGTGCTTAACCACTGCGTCATCCCAGTTCCCCTATAAAACTTCTGTAAGAATAAAATGACTGTATGAAGTGAGAGAAATGACAACTAATTAAATGTAATAGTCCAGTTTCGTATTCGAAAATTACTGCTGAATGCAATGACTACACACACATGTACGCAGGGTTAGCCGCATTCTGAAGTTTAACATTCTGAAATACCAGCGAGAAAGTGCAAAACGCAAAACTACAACAATATGCAGAGTTGTGAATAGCCCACCTTCTCGCTGCTATTTACATGTATGTCAATGTTTAACTTCAGAATGAGGCTAACCCTGCTGCAGTGTGCCCTGATTCGAGACTAAACTGCCAATAAAATAATAGTAAAATTACCACACATTCTCTTGTAATCGCTTATAAGATTGCAAGCTTGGGCTACCTGTCATTGTTTTGGATCTTCATTGAATGTATTACATTAGTTATCATTTCTCTCACTTCAAGTTCATACAGTCATTTTATTCTTACAGAAATTTTATAGGAAAGCTGCAGGGTGGCGCAGTGGTTAAGTGATTCACCTCTCACCTCTGGCTCTGTGGCCCTCTGAGGGTTTTTCTCCAGTTTTCCTCCCTCCACAACAACCAACACGCTATTCAATCTGTGGTTTAGCCGGTACCTGACTTTGATCCGACAGCCCCTATGGTTGTTTCAGGTCTTTGAGTTTTTGAAGATATTAGCTTATTCTGTAGATACTCCCCCTAAATCCGGGCCGAGTATTGAAGCTCTTAAAGTTAAACTTTAATAGTTAAGATTAAATTATTAAAAGCTTATATAAACTAATACACTGTAAAGATTAAAGCTTGGTTGAATTCATTATGCACAGCAAACCCCCTTATGTTTGTATATTATGGTCTTAGTGTACAACATATATTAGTTAAAAATCATTTCTTGTGACTTTACGTCTGCTGTGAACCAAAACCACGATGCCATGTACTTGGTAGCCTGGCCTTCTCCTTTGTCCCAACCAAGTCTCCAGGGATTTTCGGTCAAGATGGCTGTCCAAGCTTGGGCTAGCTGCTACCTCTGGTTTCCAAACTGGGCATTGAGTGTTTTGTAACTCGGCAAGTGTTTTGTAACTCAGCGAGTGTTTTGTACATGTAACTCGCAAGTGTTTTGTGCAATTCGGCAAGCATTTTGTAATCTGGGAGGTGTTTTGTGTAAGCTCACTAGGGAAGTGCTTTGTAATCTGGGAAGTGTTTTGCAACTCGGGAAGTGTTTTGTCCCTACGAGCCACCATAAATACAAGGAAGTATAACATATATGATATAGAAGTACATTTTTGCTATAAATTTGAAACTGTTGTTGTCTAGCTGCTGCTATGGTGAAGGCAGTTTTCCCTTTGTTCTGGAGACTGTTTCTTGTGAAATTATTAATTTTGGTGATAAATGTTTCTGAGATATTGAAGTCGATCTGAGGATATCCTTGTGCATATTTTGTGTTTGTCTTGTGTAAATTTGAGTTTGTTCAGTTTCTGGTTGTGTCAGTGTCAATTGTTCACAATATTGCTCCGGAAACTATCAGAAACAAAACTGAATGACTCACGTTCACATTCTTGAAGTGTCAAGTGCCTTCCTGCCATTCATTTTGGGCTTGGCTCTTGTTCTCACCCATTTCGTATTTTTTCCAAGTCTCTCTGTGTTCCCTCCGCAATTTCCAGGTGCATTGAACAAGTTGCCTTCTCAAATCATTTTTATGAACTTTAAGTAATGGTCCAGAAAAGAACTGTAGTAGAATCCATTGTTCTGCGACAATGAGCCTCCCCCACATACGATTTTGCGTGAATATGCCTTAAGTGCTTTAGGAGGTATCTATAGTCCAAACTACAATGTACATCTCGAAAATAAAGTATTTTTTATGCTATTGGCTCTTTTTTCTGTGGAAACGCAGAGAAGCCATAATCCAGCCAATCGGATATAGAGAAAACAAAGGATTTTTCACTCACAAATTTGAGAACTTTCCCCACACACAATATTCTTCGAAATTAAACCATAGGTAGCTTGATTATAAATAAATTCAAACCACAAAAAAATATCGAATGAAATGCATTATTTCGATGGGTTTCTATTGAATATATAAGTATCAACCAATGAAATTACGAGGAAGAATAATAGAAAATTAACACCTTTTAACATTCCTTGCCGTAGACACTACAGTTCTTATCTGGACCATTACTTAAACCCACAAAAATTGTTTTTGTGATCATAAAGTGAGCCACTATTCCCCCGATTGAAGACAATAGACACTGGTGCCATTCAACTGCTTTCAACCGGTTACTTGTTATGACAATGCATTCAGCCAACCAGTCAGAGGAAACTCCGGATTTCGGGAAAGTCGGTTAACCAACCACAAACACCAAAAAGAAAACCATATATGTGACCACAGGGAACACAAGTGGGAAGCCCAAATGCACCTCAATCAGAAGCCTCAAAGTTTGATGCAAAAATAAACATTGGTTTATTGAAGACCAGGCCTAATTAAATTAGACCATAATTTTCATTGTAACTTAAATTTATCATTCTACACATACATATTTTACGAATTTTATGAACCTTTTCCCCCCATAACTCTGCTTCCTTAATGTCACTTGAAAATATTTGCTATATATATTATTCAGAAACTTATCAACTAAGAAACTGGCAATCTGCTGGTGACAATTTTGGGAATGCATGATGATACTACATGAGGGAAAATATTTATGATTAAAAGTAATACTAAATGACAAGTCTTCACTGTTTCCTGCATGCAGTTTTAAACTATTATCGTAATTTGGTCAATGTTGCAATGAATGCAATTAAACTTTATAATCTAATGATTTTTTTTTCTGTTTTCTACAGCTCACCAATGCTGAAGCAATAACTGTTGCCCTCTTTAAAAAAAAAATGGAAACCATTTCAGATGCATGAGTGGCAAAGAAGAAAGTGAAATCCTTTGCCAAGAGCCTTCACATTAAAGTTCAGGGAAAGGCAACCATAGAAAGCATATTACTTGCGATTGGTCAGAGCCTTTGCCAGGAAGGCTGTATTATTAAGAAACAAAAAGGCCAACCAATTGATTATAAGAACTTAAAGGGTCTATAAAATAGAAATTAATAGACCCTTTCAGCTTGTCTGTTTGTTGCCCCATTTCAGACCATGTGATAGTTCTCCAGAGGATTCAGTGCTTTGTTTTCCAATAATAACAATTGGTACATTTCCTCTTGGGATACAGAAAAAAAAAACATTAGCCAAGGGAAATGTCATGTGGTCTTAGATGGGGCAACAAACATGCAAGCTGAAAGGGTCTATTGGTTATTATTTCCTGTCATTGTAGAGAGATACTTGGGTTTTACATGATCAATGCAAAGGAGATGTAGGAAACTGGACAATTAGCGTGGATACAAATCACAGCATGTAGATTTCTACAAATACTCAGTAAAAACATGCAATCAGAACTACTGCATGGGACACATCAGATGGTTTTAAGCAAAATAAGTTATTTGGCAAATTAACAGAGACCGAAGTTGCACTTTTATGTCCATGGTGTTGAAGAGCCTGAGCTGGAAAAATGTTCATGATCTCTATTTATTAGTGATGTTTATTTTCCTTATTTAGTAGTAATTATTGTTGTGTAAAGTTGAAATCAGGTTCATTTTGTGATTTGTCTCCAGGCTGCTTTTATTGATTGTCATTAAGATCCTTATTGATAATTTGATCATCGTAGATCATCTAATTGTAAAAACAAACCTAGAAAAACCTGGATATTTCTAGAATGAGATGATGTGTTGACAAATGGAAAATATATATAGTATCCTTCCTCACTTAAACAGTTAATATGAAATAATATAGGTGAAACAAATTCAAATTACATTATTTTAATAAGTAGAAGTTAGTTTGATCAGCATATATACATGTATATATTATTATATTACTATGACATAATTTTACCATATTAGAAAAAAAACAGACTGATATGCCAACATATTACCCATTAACTTGTCAATATAGGAAAGGATGGAGGGTAGGCAAAGTCCACTGACTGGTACATGATTTTTATTTGTGTAAACATATAACTGACCAGCAGCTGGTTTGTAGTTTGTGATTGTCTTTTTTACAAAATAATTATAAGGATATATAAGTTTGCTATAAAAGACCATAACTTGTTAGTCTCTATTTTTACAAGATTTTAAAAGTTTTTACAGCTGTGAAATACAGAAGTGGTATTTTACTATTGTGTATTGTGTGCATGTTAACAAAATAAATGCAATATGATTTTAATTAATATATTGATGGATTTTTCTTTTTGAGCATGACTCCTTCAAATTACTCAAATATTTCCAATGAATTGCTATTATAATTCAAGGAAATGTCTACCAATGTCTATCACAATTTTCAATATATTAGCATTAATTTTCAGCCGATAGAAATAATTTCCAACCCTTGGAAGTGTGCAAAACAATGGAAATTCCAACATATTTCCAGTATATTTCCAACACATTTCCAACTTACTTCCAGCATATTTCTAATAAATTTCCAACATATTTCCAACATATTTCCAGCACATTTCCAGTATATTTCCAACACATTTCCAACTTACTTCCAGCATATTTCCAATAAATTTCCAACATATTTCCAGCATATTTCCAGCATATTTCCAGCATATTTCCAGCATATTTCCAGCATATTTCCAACATATTTCCAACATATTTCCAACATATTTCCAACATATTTCCAACATATTTCCAACATATTTCCAACATATTTCCAACATATTTCCAACATATTTCCAACCCTTGGAAATGGAATTTCCATCCGTTGGAAGTGTGCAAAACCTTGGAAATTGAACTTCCAACTTATTTCCAACATATTTCCAGCAAACTTCCATCCCATGGAAGAGGTCTAGATTTTCCAGTGTTGTTTGTACCATTACTTTAAACTGTGTAACTGTAATAGTGTAAGGCTTACAAATGTACCCGTTACCGTCATCTTCGAACTGTGTTTCCTCCTGTCCAACTCCAAGCATACCATTCACGGTCCAAACGACGTCTTGGTGGATCTCTTAGCTTGGTTCCAAAACTCTTAAACTAGCTAACCTTCTGTAAACCCATTGAAGTTGTAGGGAAAAAACGCTCAGAAGCTGCTTCATCATGAAACCGTTGAACTTTAAGTTTGTACGACCGCCGAAACCTGATATACATGTACTTATGAACATGCGTCATAGCGTTGCCGCTCACCGATTTACAGTACTGTAGTTACCAGTTTCTACTCGTGTACCAGGGACACGAACATAAACTGAGGACTAGACCGATTGATCTTACGGACTATTTTCATAATACTATTTTGTACTATAGCGGTAATAACTCATTTGAGGGAGTTAAATTTACTCTAGTAGAAAGTACAGTTTAACTCTCATGCATGTGGGAGTTAAACGAACTCCTTTATCGGAGTGTCCAATCAGTCAATTTTTAAAGTGCATCATTCCGTTTCATTTTGGCTATTCTGCTTGGTCAACATTCCTGAAAGCGAGTGTAACGCTGCCAAGGAAACGTGTTAAAGTTGCAAGCATTCAACTTCGTAAATGCAAATTAAATCCGCGACCGAGTTGGAATTGACTGCAAACACTATATATAAATCGCGTTTACAATGTGTTTTCTTAGGTATGTCAAAGCGACAATTCCAACTTATTTCATGCATTTACACAACCAGGAAATGCGCGAAAACATCAAATCTGTTTTCGTTTACAGATCTTTACAATCTATATCAAATTAAATATTTATATGTCATATATATATATTCACCGAACATGATCGTTGCATGTTGAGGATTTATTGAAGTTGTACAAGGAGAAAATACGTGTAAATTAAATATTTTCATAACATTTCCTATACGTATAAAATGCCAGTAAAACTCAGAATTTACACACGTTTCCTTGGCAGTAAACTATCGTAAACTTTGCATTTACATCAAGTTTCTGCGAATATTTAAAGGCGAAAATTCCATGTTTATTCTGCATTTTCGGTTCTAGTAAACGCACTAAAATATTAAGTTTATCCAAATTTTCAACGAGGAAATGTGAAACTTAATGTTTATTTCCATCAAATCTGTGTAAACCTATAAACGCCTAGTTTACATTTGATTTTAGCAACAGTTAAAATTAGTGTAAACGCAACCGACTTTTCATCCCGTGACAGTACAATACAATGCATTATAAAATAACCCAAAGAAAACGCGCGCTCTGATTGGTTGAAAGCCGTGTTTGCATGAGACTATGTAAACATGACATGACGTCATACGTTGTAGTTTGTGCTTTTTTCTGCTTAAAAATGGCGAAAATAACTGAAAATTACCCTAACTTAAAAACACATGTAACTAGTTTTCTAAAGGAAGGTTGTTCAGAAGAACCTAAGGAGAAAAAGAGGTAAATTGGATAGCATTTTCACAAGATTGAGCCAGTCGGAGATCAACTCAAGCAAACTCTATATATCAAATACGCAAGAAAATACACTATTTCAGTTAATCAGATTCTTTAGAACAACAATTGTAATAAACTACATGTACTACAACCATTCAGAAAATGTACACAGTGCTAATCAAATACACAAAGTCAGAGCGGGAAGGTAATTTTTTGTTTAATCAAGTGTTTTTTTCAGATGCCAGAGACAAAATCTACAGAAACTGCAGCTTTATAAGCTATCATGTGTCACATTGAATCAGTGAATTTTTTTTTTTAAATAGCCGTTTTTGTTCGATTCAGTCTATGAAATCTTTTTCATATTCAGAGTGGGATGCCAGCAAGAAAATGTGACTGAAAAGAAATATACAAGCGAGAAGCTACAGAACTCGGAAGCTCTAATCTCGCACGGCTGCCTAGAAGCGCGTCTACAGACATCGAAAGTACCCTTTTTGGATTCAAAAATTGCATTGAAAGATACCCAAACAGCCATCTCCACATCAAAGTAATCTAGATAAGTTCTAATCCGACATTCTCTGGCTTTCAAATAGTCAGGTATGATGCCTGACGATGGGAAATAAAGATCTGAAACAACACAGAAAGGAACTAGCGTGGGTGAGCACAAACCTGCTAATCGAAGTTGTCAGTTAGAGCTGAGAAATTGCAAGCCATCATCAACTTCGATTACTGGCTCCAAATACCCAGCAAGAGATTCCTCAGTTCCAGAATATCATGGACAAAACAGTACTATATTCTGATTTCATCTTTTGTTATTGATAAGTTATGGGAAAGTCACTTCGGTCGAAGTAAAAGAGGACGCGGAGCGGCGTAGGGCGTTTATTTGGTTCCAGGCATAAAATAAAGGAGAGCGCTGAAAGTAGTTTGCCCATTGATGAGCCCCGCAAGACGAACCTTTTAGTGTTTGTGCTCCGTTTGTTAAAGCAAAACAAATGAGGGCCTGGAATGCTGTACATTCACTTATACTTTTGTTCTTCTTCAATTTTATTTCAATGTCTTGAGATTTTATTGTTCTATTTTATGCCTGGGAACGGAAGCTGCGCAACGTGTTGCACTGAGAACCTGGCCCGACGCCTTAATGCTAACGGAAGAAGTAAAACAATACTACTGCATACAATGAGTCAAGAAAAACACGTCGAAACATCTGTGATTTCCAACATGGAAGTAAGCTACCGAGGTAGTGGAGCTTCCAGAAGTCTATGCGCAGCCTGCGATACCAGCCTCGCAAGAGAACATTCCTACACAACCTGACGTGGATACGGTGGCCACATCTAAGCAAGCTTCGCGTACCGAGTATAGACGCCAAAGTAGAGCTACTGATTGGTGTGAATGCACCGAAGGCAATGGAGCCATGGGAGATAATAAACAGCAAGGACGGCGGACCATACGCGGTAAAGACCATATTTGGATGGGCGAGAAATGGGCCGCTCAGGTGTTCCGAAAGTAATCACGTACACTCCTACAGGCCGAGCGTCACCACCCTCGAGCAACAACTGACTCACCAGTTCAATCACGACTTCAGTGAGCGCGCGATAGACGACGAACCAGAAAGGTCAAGAGAGGACCATCACTTTATGGAATATGCAAACGTAACTCTTACCCAGAAAGACGGACACTACAGCATAGGGCTGCCACTTAGAAATAGCAGGAGCCCATTACCAGGAGCGTCTATTTGTTATGCATTCGTGAGCCAGCGTGTTCCCAGATCAGGCTATTTTTAGCTGCGAAAAACAATGAGAACAGTAATTTCATGCCAACAATGTACTAGGCAAACAATGATTCCTAATGATTTATGAAGAGATATTGTTACTGGGCACAATGAGAAGACCTCGCCATTGTGAAAAATTAAGCATTTTTATCGGCCTACCGCTCTGGGGTATGGGATTTATTTACCTCGGCTGTTCTAAAAATAACCTGATCTGGGAATCTGCTGTCTCACAGACCCAGTATGGGAGATGAACGCTCCTGGTAATGGGCTCCTGGAAATAGGGAAGTGTTCATACCGGATAACCGTGTAATGCACTGGAAAATGTAGACCTCTTCCATGGGATGGAAGTTTGCTGGAAATAAGTTGGAAGTTCAATTTCCAAGGTTTTGCACACTTCCAACGGATGGAAATTTCATTTCCACGGGTTGGAAATATGTTGGAAATATGTTGGAAATATGTTGGAAATATGCTGGAAATATGCTGGAAATATGCTGGAAATATGCTGGAAATATGCTGGAAATATGTTGGAAATATGTTGGAAATATGTTGGAAATATGTTGGAAATATGCTGGAAATATGCTGGAAATATGCTGGAAATATACTGGAAATATGCTGGAAATATGTTGGAAATATGCTGGAAATATGTTGGAAATGTACTGGAAATAAGTTGGAATTGCCATTGTTTTGCACACTTCCAAGGATTGGAAATTATTTCCATCGGCTGGAAATTAATGCTAATATATTGAAAATTTTGATAGACATTGGTAGACATTTCCTTGAATTATAATAGCAATTCATCGGAAATATTTGAGTAATTTGAAGGAGTCATGCTCAAAAAGAAAAATCCATCAATATATTAATTAAAATCATATTGCATTTATTTTGTTAACATGCACACAATACACAATAGTAAAATACCACTTCTGTATTTCACAGCTGTAAAAACTTTTAAAATCTTGTAAAAATAGAGACTAACAAGTTATGGTCTTTTATAGCAAACTTATATATCCTTATAATTATTTTGTAAAAACGACAATCACAAACTACAAACCAGCTGCTGGTCAGTTATATGTTTACATAAATAAAAATCATGTACCAGTCAGTGGACTTTGGGGGAAAGGAATTTTCCTGTTCTGCACACTCCTCATGGACAGATTAGTCTTAAGAGATCTCCTAACCTCATTTTAGTTTTATTTATTTTCAAAGTTGCACAGGTCTTGGTCGAGTGACGTAAGATCAAGCAAAAGCCATTGTTCACTAGCACTTGTATATTCCGTTGTTATGGATTCTCGATCTTATATACATCACACACAATGCACAAGGTTGTAGACAATCAAGGATTCAAGCAAACAAACAAGTTATTTGTTAAGACATAAAAAAATGAGGTTAGGGGCACTTTAACAAATGACATACAAGTTTTCACCTGCTAACTCGACTGTCCAATATCAGTTCTTTGCACACATGCAATTCCTTCATCAAGGTTACAGTGCCCTGTGTTGACCTCAAAATAGAAAATATTTTGCTTTCCATGCAGTCATCAAACAGGCAGTCAGCTATGAACTACCTGGTACAGCTCACAGGAACATTCAAAAAGACAATGTATGTAATGGTTCCTACTCAATGGTTTGATTGTCATAACAGTTTTTTGACTTGTAAGAATAATTTTAACTCTCTATAAAATATGTGGTTGAGATGAAGTGCTCCCATACAGATCACTTTTAGTGGACTCTCATTATAACCCATCTATGGTATATAATATAAAAATATATTTATGCTGAGAGCAAAGCTTTGAGGATCAGATAATGTCCAAGGACAAATATCAGCCACAATGTAGCTTATTGTTGTTGTTATCCTTCAAATATTTTTTGGGGGTGTATTCGCTGATAATTTCCCACTCGCAGAGAAAATATCAGGCCATGTGATGCATTCAACCAATCAAAATATTTGGTTATAAAGCCCAATATATTCAGCTCATGATTCCTCAAGCTTTTCTCATTTCTAAAAATCCCGTCATAACTTTTTTCAAAATATGTAAAATAGAAATGTTTATAAATAGTTTTGTTGTATATTATTAAGTGTCTGTTGTTGTAGTAATTGCACTGTAAGTATACATCTTATTAGATGATTTTTAGGTAATACGGGCTGATATCTTACGAGTTTTTCCAAGCTACACAGGGCAAGACAAATTATGAGTAATGAATAGAATGTCATCCTGTATTGCCTGAAAAATAATCTAATAAGAGATTTATAAAACGACACTCGATTCTCCTCGACCATTTTTGCTTTGAACAAAGTACGGTCATGTACTTAACCGCCGGTTACAAGCAGGTAATATGGCAATCTAGATAAGATTTAATAATCATAGTAAACTGGGAGATTGGCCAGCATATTGTTCTCATAATTGCATACTTAATGGCGTCATCTTGTGACGAATTTGCCCCCATGGTGAGTTATTTTGAGATTGCTTTGCATTAGGTTTGTAAACGACTAGACTAGAGTGTAGAACGATCTACAAAAAAAAACGGTTTGGCTTGCTGAGCTACCGCTTTGCCAGATCGTTTATAAACGGGCAAGCAAACATTTCTAACGATCTGACAAACCGTTTAAACGGTTTGTCTTCCTGAGTAAACGCTTTGCCAGATCGTTTAAACGGGCAAGCAAACATTTTTAACGATCTTCCAAACCGTTTAAACGGTTTGGGTTGAAGAGCAAACGCTTTGCCTGATCGTTTAAACGGGCAAGCAAAAATTTCTAACGATCTGCAAACGGTTTAGATCGTTTAACGGATAACCGTTAGTGTAAGTTTTCCCATGTGTGGTCACATATGCTGATCAAACTAACTTCTACTTATTAAAATAATGTAATATGAATTTGTTTCACCTATATTATTTCATATTAACTGTTTAAGTGAGGAAGGATACTATATATATTTTCCATTTGTCAATACATCATCTCATTCTAGAAATATCCAGGTTTTTCTAGGTTTGTTTTTACAATGGACATGGACATAAAAGTGCAATTTCGGTCTCTGTTAATTTGCCAAATAACTTATTTTGCTTAAAACCATCTGATGGGTCCCATGCAGTACAGTTCTGATTGTTTTTACTGAGTATTTGTAGAAATCTACATGCTGTGAGTTGTATCCACGCTAATTGTCCAGTTTCCTACATCTCCTTTGCATTGATCATGTAAAACCCAAGTATCTCTCTACAATGACAGGAAATAATAACCAATAGACCCTTTCAGCTTGCATGTTTGTTGCCCCATTTAAGACCACATTGACTAATGTTGTTTTTTTCTGTATCCCAAGAGGAAAGGTACCAATTGTTATTATTGGAAAACAAAGCACTGAATCCTCTGGAGAACTATCACGTGGTCTGAAATAGGGCAACAAACGGACAAGCTGAAAGGGTCTATTAATTTCTATTTTATAGACCCTTTAAGTTCTTATAATCAGTTGGTTGGCCTTTTTGTTTCTTAATAATACAGCCTTCCTGGCAAAGGCTCTGACCAATCGTAAGTAATTTGCCTTTCCCTGAACTTTAATGTGAAGGCTCTTGGCAAAGGATTTCACTTTCTTCTTTAATTTCCACTCATGCATCAAGGGCAACAGTTATTGCTTCAGCATTGGTGAGCTGTAGAAAACAGGGGGAAAAATCATTAGATTATAAAGTTTAATTGCATTCATTGCAACATTGACCAAATTACGATAATAGTTTAAAACTGCATGCAGGAAACAGTGAAGACTTGTCATTTAGTATTACTTTTAATCATAATTATTTTCCCTCATGTAGTATCATCATGCATTCCCAAAATTGTCACCAGCAGATTGCCAGTTTCTTAGTTGATAAGTTTCTGAATAATATATATAGCAAATAGTTTCTAGTGACATTAAGGAAGCAGAGTTATGGGGGGAAAAGGTTCATAAAATTCGTAAAATATGTATGTGTAGAATGATAAATTTAAGTTACAATGAAAATTATGGGCTAATTTAATTAGGCCTGGTCTTCAATAAACCAATGTTTATTTTCGCGTCAAACTTTGAGGCTTCTGATTGAGGTGCATTTGGGCTTCCCACTTGGGTTCCCTGTGGTCACATATATGGTTTGCTTTTTGGTGTTTGTGGTTGGTCAACCGACTTTCCCGAAATCCAGAGTTTCCTTTGACTGGTTGGCTGAATGCATTGTCATAACAAGTAACCGGTTGAAAGCAGTTGAATGGCACCAGTGTCTATTGCCTTCAATCGGGGGAATAATGGCTCACCTTATGCTCACAAAAACAATTTTTGTGGGCTTAAAGTTCATAAAAATGATTTGAGAAGGCAACATTTTCAACACACCTGGAAATTGCAGAGGGAACACAGAGACTTGGAAATAATACGAAATGGACGAGAACAGAGCCAAGCCCAACATGAATGGCAGGAAGGCACTCGACACTTCAAGAATGTGAACATGAGTCATTCAGTTTTGTTTCTGATAGTTTCCAGAGCAATATTGTGAACAATTGACACCGACACAACCAGAAACTGAACAAACTCAAATTTACACAAGACAAACACAAAATATGCACAAGGATATCCTCAGATCGACTTCAATATTTAAGAAACATTTATCATCAAAAAATTTCACAAGAAACTCCAGAAGAAATGGAAAACTGCCTTCACCATAGCAGCAGCTAGACAACAACAGGTTTCAAACTTATATTATACTTCCTTGTGGCTCGTAGGAACAAAACACTTCCCGAGTTGCAAAACACTTCCCAGATTACAAAGCACTTCCCTAGTGAGCTTACACAAAACACCTCTCAGATTACAAAACGCTTGTCGAATTGCACAAAACACTTGCCAAGTTACATACATGTACGAAACACTCGCCGAGTTACAAAACACTCGCCAAGTTACAAAACACTTTCCCAGTTACAAAACACTTGCCCAGTTTGGAAACCAGAGGTAGCAGCTAGCCCAAGCTTGGACAGCCATCTTGACCGAAAATCCCTGGAGACTTGGTTGGGACAAAGCAGAAGGCTTCATGGTTTTGGTTCACAGCAGACGTAAAGTCACAAGAAATGATTTCTAAACTAATATATGTTGTACACTAAGACCATAATATACAAACATAATGCATAATGGGGTTTGCTGTGCATAATGAATTCAACAAGCTTTAATCTTTACAGTGTATTAGTTTATATAAGCTTTTAATAATTTAATCTTAACTATTAAAGTTTAACTTTAAGAGCTTCAATACTGACGGCCCGGATTTAGGGGGAGTATCTACAGAATAAGCTAATATCTTAAAAAACTCTGAATTTCTAACGAGACCTGAAACAACCATAGGGGCTGTCGGATCAAAGTCAGGTACCGGCTAAACCACAGATTGAATAGCGTGTTGGTTGTTGTGGGGGGAGGGAAACCGGAGAAAAACCCTCAGAGGGCCACAGAGCCAGTCTGAGGTGAGAGGTGAATCACTTAACCACTGCACCACCCTGCAGCTTTCCTATAAAACTTCTGTAAGAATAAAATGACTGTATGAACTTGAAGTGAGAGAAATGATAACTAAATAAATGTAATACATTCAACGAAGATCCAAAACAATGACAGGTAGCCCAAGCTTGCAATCTTATAAGCGATTACAAGAGAATGTGTGGTAATTTTACTATTATTTCATTGGCAGTTTAGTCTCGAATCAGGGCACACCGCAGCAGGGTTAGCCTCATTCTGAAGTTAAACATTGACATAAATACCAGCGAGAAGGTGGGCTATTCACAACTCTGCATATTGTTGTAGTTTCCCATTTTGCACTTTCTCGCTGGTATTTAAGAATGTTAAACTTCAGAATGCGGCTAACCCTGCATACATGCGTGTGTAGTCATAAATGCATTCAGCAGTAATTTTCGAATACGAAACTGGACTATTACATTAGTTGTCATTTCTCTCACTTCATACAGTCATTTTATTCTTACAGAAGTTTTATAGGGGAACCGGGATGACGCAGTGGTTAAGCTCTTCGCCTCTCACCTCTGCAGCCCTCTTGAGGTTTTTTCTGGGTTCTCCAGTTTTCCTCCCTCCACAACCAACACGCTATTCTATCTGTGGTTTAGTCGGGACCGGACTTTTATCAGCCCCTATGGTTGTTTCAGATCATGTTAGAAATTCAGAGTTTTTGAAGATATTAGCTTATTCTGTAGATATTCTGTAGATACTGTAAGTTATATAATTTAATAACGACTAAAGCTTGGTTGAGTTCATTATGTACAGCAAACCCCCTTATGTTTGTCTAATAAATGATGGTCTTAGTGTACATACATTGGTTTAGAAAATAATTAATAATTTCTTTATGATAATATTATTCACTTACATTATGTACAATGTAACCACAAAGCCATGTACTTGGTAGCCTGGCCTTCTCCTTTGTCCCAACCAAGTTTCCAGGGATTCTCGGTCAAGATGGTTGCCCAAGCTTGGGCTACCTGTGGTTTCCAAACTCGGCAGGTGTTTTGTAACTCGGCTAGCCTGGGAAACCAGCCAACTCTTATCGCTCGATCCCCCACTTGCGAAAGAGGCGTCTGGGCAAATTGAGGCAGAAAATTCCATACTGATGACGTACATGTAGCAGATAGCCATTTCATGATGCATAAATTAGTAGCAATTCTCAGAATCCGAATACGTACAACAGAGTTCTTTTCAAGGTATACCGATACAACTACCAAGGCTGCTCGTTTGCTTGGCAGTGGATCACCGTCATGAACAACCATGAAATTCAAGCCTATTTAGCGTGGCATCGGTAGCTAGTCGTTCTTTCAGCTCAGTGTGTAGGTTTAATAATATGAAATTATAAACAACTATTACAGTACCAGTTTTTCATCACTTTCTTCTAAATATTTTGACGGTATGACATTTCGCTTTACTAGCCACTGAAAGAACTATGCAAAGGAGCCACCTGTCATGCTAAATATGCTTGAATTTCATGTTTGTCCACTGCCAAGCAAACAAGCAGCCCAGGTAGTTATATTCCTTGAAAAGAACTCTGTTGTTCGCATTCAGCTTCTGAGAATTGCAACTAATTTATGCATCGTGAAACAGCTATATGCTACGTCATCAGTATGGAATTTTCTGCCTCATTGCCCAGATGTCTCTTTCGCGAGTGGGGGATTGAGCGATAAGAGTTGGCTGGTTTCCCAGGCTAGCCGAGTTACAAAACACTTGCAGAGTTGGAAACCACAGGTAGCCCAAGCAATAACTCAGCAATAGTTTTGTAATCGGTCAGGCACATGTTCTCTAATCGGGCAAGTGTTCTCTAATCCAGGGAAGTGTTTTGCAACTCTTGAGGCATTTTGTGTAACTCAGCAAGTGTTTTGTAATCTGGGAGGTGTTTCGTGTAATCTGGGAAGTGCTTTGCAACTCAGCAAGTGTTTTGTCCCTACGAGTCACCGTATGTTTTCCCTTATTTTATATTGTGTATGTTAATTGTGGCTCAATATTAATTATGGTGCAATTATTTTTGCACCAGGTGCATTTGAAAATGAGATGCTGATTGGCTGAGAGGTGAGTGGTGATTCACAGTGGAATCATCACTGCATGCTATGTGCACTATGTACAACTTAGACAAATATCAACAAAAGTAACAAATTATCAAGTAATTCATGGACATGAATCAAGTAAAATCACATGCCTGACTCTGGCAGTAATTCCACTGCGAATTGCACTTCTTGAAAAACCAGCTCTCTTTTCTCAACATGCAATTCTCCGTGGAATTACCTCGTCATGCTGCATGGATTTTACTATATATAATTATATATACATGTACATATTATTATATATACATATATATAAATATATTAAATTTAGTTTCAGGTCAAATGTTTTTCAGAAGGCCTTGAGGGAAGGGAACTTGAAAAAATATCAGCAACACCATCCCATAATAACTTTTGATTAAATTGTTTCTGTAACAGTTATAATTATTTATATTCAACAAAGTGTGCCATAATTTCTGCAAATTGCTGTATATATATATATCCGGGTATACATGTATACTGATTTTAAATGAATGTAATAAGATGTATTTATTATGCGACTTATAAGACGTAATTTTACCATATTATGTAAAACAATGGTACTAGTGACTTACCAGTAGCTCTAAACATCCAGAATTAGTGAGCAATTGGGTTTACTGAGGTCACTGTTAGGGTTTGGATTAGTTCACAGGTCCATCAAATCGATTTATAATGTGTTAGGAATGAGTTTGCTTACGAAAAAGTAAATATAAGTTCTGTTGATAACGTTTTGAGTTATTTATGTGTATTGATCATTGATAACCAAACCTGGGTCAATTTGACCTTGTCAGGTTAAATTGACTCAGGGTCAATTTGACCTGCAACATATATATTCAAGCTCAAAGCATATTTGGTACATGATACAATGTATATACATAATGTACATACCTCCTGTAATTCCCCTTCTGAATACTCCTATGATGATCCCCATGTATCCTCCTCTGACAATGTATCCTTAATGAAGCATGAAATAATTGGTGTGTTACTTAATACTTTAAAATGATAATAAAATGAAACAATCAATCCAGTTTTTTATTTTATTAAATTCTAGGTGTCACTTAGCCATTTTGTACAATTAAAAATCAATTTGGAGGGCACAAACAATTCTATTTTGTATCAGTCAGGCATAATTGCCAAAATCAGGCATTAAAGATATGCTAATCACAGGCGTGATGTCACTGGGTCTGCACATTTATATATTTCACAAAAGTAAAAATTATGGCTGACTGCAAGGCTTCTATTAGACAAATTATGGCCATCTTCAAGGTTTCTCAAAGCAAGACATATTTAAATTGAAAATTGGCCCAAAAATGCACTTATTTTGTGGTATTGAACCCTTTTCCCTCCTGCACCGCCCGTAACCGCCCAATATGAAGCATGTACCTGGAGAAAATTATTGCATCAAAGCTAGACATGCTGGAAATACGACGTTATGGTATTATTTCAAGGGATGAATGACTTCGAAGCCACATCTACATGTATAACGGGGATCACTTGACTCTCCCACTTTGGAAAAAAACTCATTTGTTTTGGAGATTGTTGTTCATTTCTTCACTTTTCACGACTTTTGAGGAGCTGAAAATCGGCTCAAAAAACCCTTCCCATTCGCACTTGAAATCAAAAGCAAATCAAAATCACCACTCAGTCGTTGCAGTACCTTGTTTAATCTTTCCAACCAGCAGGTGCATAAAATGCACCAAACGACTGTGAACCACGCCGATGTTTACACTGCATTTCACTCAACCACATTTACCTGCTCCCACCTCCAATTGCATGCTGGGTAATCAACAAAAAAAATCACAAGTGCACCCCCCTCTGGGACTCCGATAGGGTAGTTTTAAAAGTCTTTTACCCTTACAACCAAGAGCGGTGATTTGGACTCAAGCCGTTGCTTCAAAGTGACAAAAACACATCCTAATAGGTTGAGCAGGGAGAAAAGACAACCAACTGCAAAATTTCAAGGATTTCAGTGGAGAATTATTTCATGTGTCTCAAAGCAGAAACACAACAGAAAAATCCTGTGAAATCCCTCACAAGGCCTACTAAAAGCAAACCAAGTACTTTTCAGCTGTCCTCAGACTTAATGATGTCCTCTAGCTCTCTTGCAGTGGCTTTTTTCTCCAAAACAAGAGCCCATCTGGGCTTTCACTCGGGCCACATGAGATTGAAGATGAATAACCGAAGGGAAGAATTATTAGCTGAATTTAGCACTGGTATGTATTATGACCGAGAGTAAAATGAAATGTGGCATAAAACCTACGAAACGTACCTCAAACAAGAATACCGTCCGATGGCAAAATCTATCAGCGCCACAAGGTCAACAAATCAACAAAGAAATGCAGATATAAACACGCAATGATTTCAACCTCACCGTACCTTAATTCAGAATATCCTGAGCCTGTTGGAAGGCTTTCGTACGGTGAAGTTAAATAAAACATTAAACTGCTTACATTTGAGAGATGGGACTCCAAATTTGAGAGAAATTTCCTCGGGGTCGACCATCTTGATTTACTGTATTAAATTATGTAAATATATTAACCTGGAGAGTGCTACGTGACCAGCACAGTGCAATCTGATTGGTGGTAAACTTGAAATTTAATACATGGGAACAAAGAAAAAATTACCGCATGGGTCAAAAGTCAAAATTTTGTTGCACCAAACAAAAAATAATAACCGCTTGCATTTTAAGACTCGGTGCTGCCACAGGCAGCCCGAGTAATTACCGGTAGAGCACATTTCATTGGAAACCCTACCGAAGAAGCCATACCTACCATCAACGAGTGCACAGAATTCTCCCAAATGGCATTGTGGGAAAAGTTTGAGCCCTCAGCTTAAAAAGTCAGCAGTATTTAACTGCCCCGGGCTAGTCAAACTTGAACTGAGGGGGGAGGGTTGAGTTAGCACTCAGGATTTCACCAACTGAGCCGAACATGTCCAGTAGGGAAAGCGTTAAGGAGACGAATATAAATGTGATTATCATATCTTTAACAGCATAAAAATTGTTGCCTGATTTTAGAAATTTCGCCTGACTTTGATACGAAAAAAATAATGTTCGCACTCTACTTGTAAATTGATTGTTAATTGCATAAAATGACTAAGAGAAGCCTAGAATTTAATAAAAAAAAAAAAAAAAAGGATAATTCTTTTCACTTCATTAGCACTTTAAAATGTAGATTTATTTTATTTTGCAATTGCTGCATAAGATTTTAGACTGTTTATATTATACTGTATCCTAATCAGCTTAATATTGGGATTTCAATGCATAATTAAACATAACTGTCGTCAAAATATTTTTCCACATGGATTTTGGGACAGGCCAATCACAAAATTTTTGTGGCAGCTGCTTATAATAATTTTAGCATTAAAAAAAAAAGGTACTTACATTATTTACACAATTAAGTATGTTTGTATATGTTGCAGGTAACTTTTGATTTATAGGTTATAATTTTTAAACTACATGTAGGTTACATTTTTTTGAGCTACATGTATAGCTGTTCTGCTAACTGTGTATGAGTTTTCTTGTATTTTGTGTTGTTCAGGAAAAGGAAATGCTGTGTCACTAGCTAATTAAATTAACACCCTAAATTAGTGACTAGCTCTAAACACCCTAAATTAGTGACTACATGTAGCTCTAAACACACTAAATTTAAGTCACTGACACTAAATTGAAGTGACTAGCTCTAAACACACTAAATTTAAGTGGCTTGCTCTAAACACCCTAAATTAGTGACTGCCGATTTACTTGAGGGATGCTCGAAATGAACTTTTATACATGCATGTACAAATGTGTGGTTCCAGAAAATATCCATAACCCCATCACAGAGAGAATTTGATATACATTGTAAGACCCCCCACCCCTCTGGAATTTCCAATTTTCTCCCATCCAAACTATCATTTTCTTCACAGGGAATCCCTAATCGATGCTAGAATATGGGAATAACAATCGATTAATCGATACATTAGTTTTGATGTGGTACACTGTCATGTTATCAATGTAAACCCCCCCCCCCCCAAAAAAAAACCCGGGCATGGCCGGGCGAAGGGGGGGTATTTACCTCGTATTCACCACCATATTCATCCCCGCTAGGTGGGGAATTCGCTGGCTTTCACCTCTTCGGTTTCTGTACCGGGACTTAACCAGGAGTTCACCCAGAGCCTACCTGCTGGCCAGTATTACTGAAGGCTCTGCGCATAACGAGAATGTTTTCGCGCGCATTATAATTTTGCACACATTATCTTCGCTCCTCGAGTCCTCGTGCTTCGATCAAGCTGGAAAAATAATGTGCAAAGTGGCCTATAATGGACAGAAAAAGGCCGTCATAGCCACTGACATGGCAGGTCTAATAGAGAAAGGTACAAAATGTAGGTTTGATCTTTCACTTGTGTTATTTATTTAAATAGCTCATTGTGCTTATTTCTTGTTCATTCGCATTTCAAATGTGTTGTGCATTTTCCCTGGACTCCCCCGGGGGGCAGGGATATGCAGGGGCATTGGATTGGCAACATGTCCCCAGGAGCAAGGGCATTTTCTCACTTTCACTGACCCCAAATTCCAAGTCCCCGGTCATGCCCGAGTTGGGGGGGGGGGGGGGGTTTACATTGACTGGTGCATAATGCTTGATATATGAATAATTTTGGCGATCGCGAGCCTAGCGTTTCGCATACTACAATCACAGGTCATGATCAGTAAAATCAAAATCAATTCCATAGATCTGTTTGAACCGGATTAAAATGAAAGAAAAGTGGAAGAGTAATATTAGTAGCATGTGTTTTCATTCATTAGTATGACATTTTTATATAAGAAACAGGTTTCCAAATGAAGAATATATTTGTAAGAGACTTGTTGAGTTGACCCGGGCATGTGACTAGGCCAGGGTAACCCTACGTTACTGAATCATTTTGCTTGTAAACCCGGGCTATCTTTGACCCTAGTGCTAGGGTAACCCTTGTAAATTGGCCCTATTTAGTTTCTCGGCCAGGTCTGCCCGAGTCCTAGCATTTCGCAAAACGGAACGAAGTTGTAATAATTTTTGCGGCTAAACTGCAGAATACAAGTAACGCCACTGGCACTAAACTCACTCGCCGAAACCCTGCTAGCAGAGGTTCTTTTCTCTTACCCTCTCTCCAGCTCCACTAACGTTTTAATAGTGGAGCTGGAGAGAGGACTTACTCGCCGAGTGAGACTGCCACTGAAAAAGATCACTTGAAAACTTCGCTAAATTCTCCATTAAGATATAGCTCAGGTGTATAATTATGTTATTCAGGCTATATAAAGTACGGTTTCAAACCGTAACAAAGAAATCCAAACACGTTCAATTGGTTTCGTTCAAATTATTTGGCTGCCTTCATAATTTTTCAAGCGCGTGCATGCTCTCCGAACTTACCTCAATTACTCGTCGTTCATGCCTCATGGTAAACTTCCGACTCTTCTTCTTCGATAAACATCCTTTCAGGCTCGCTGTCGAGTTCATCGTTACTGTTATGTTTTTCAATGAAGGCGAAAACTTCATCCACGTTGTTCTTGATCACTTTTTAAGACCGAAGCCGACCGACGCTATTATTTTACATCGCCAAATTTTCAAGCTTTCAATCGTTGCCCGATTTTGATAAACTGGGCACTGATTGGCTAAGAATGCTGTCACCTTGATTTTCCAACATATTTCCATCCCCTGGAAATATATATTTCCATGGGTTGGAAATACGTTGGAAATACGTTGGAAATAAGTTGGAAATATGTTGGAAATAAGTTGGAAATATGTTGGAAATATGTTGGAAATAACGATCTGCTTGACGAGTATTACTTGCAATAATTTTAGAACTGGAAACCGTAAAAACAAAACAAAAATCTTCGTTTGCAATAAACCCTCATAAAATTCTGCAAGTAAATGTGTGACAACTTCGCGTGATTTTGTTTTGTTTTTGGAAGACGTAATTTCCAACCCTTGGAAGTTGCAACTTCCAACCCTTGGAAATTGAAACTTCCAGTAAATTTCCAACATTTAAAATTTCCAACCCTTGGAAATTTTGTTGGAAATTCTAATTTCCAACATATTTCCAACCCATGGAAGAGGTCTAGATTTTCCAGTGATGGCGGAACAGCGCGTGCGCCACTTGAAGCGTAAGTTCGATAAGGACGCGAAGTTCTACGAGGAATACCTAACCTTTATGAGCAAAGTAATCGAGAAAGGGTACGCCGTACGGGTCCCCCAAGACGAGTCGACGAGAGATGACGGTACTGGTGTGGTACATACCACACCATGGGGTATACGACCCACGCAAAGGCAAGTAAGAGTCGTCTTCGACTGTGCAGCCAGTCACCAGTGCTCCTCGCTGAACGAATGCCTTCTCCAAGGTCCAAACATGACGAATTCTCTTATAGGAGTGCTGAGCAAATTTCGCCAGGAGCAAGTTGCTACGATGGCCGACATTGAGTCGATGTTCTATCAGGTAAGGGTGCCGTCTGAGGATTGTGATCTGCTTCGTTTCCTCTGGTGGGCAGAGGGAGATCTCACCCAGGACATCCAGGCTTACAGAATGGTCGTGCACTTGTTTGGCTCGGTATCATCCCCAAGCTGCGCAAACCTGGCACTTAGGCAGACTGATGAAAACTGCAGAGACGTGTTCGGATCGGACGTCGCTAATACCATCTTAAGCAATTTTTACGTAGACGACCTACTAAAGTCAGTCCCAACTGAAGGTCAATCTGTATCCCTAGCAAGCGATCTCCAAGCAGCTTGCGCCAAGGGAGGATTCAACCAGACTAAATGGATCTGTAACGATCGCACGGTCTTGTCGTCGATCCCGGAAGAAAGACGAGCAAAGGAAGTCAAGGACCTCTACCTTGATCAAGACTCGCTCCCCATCGAAAGAGCATCAGGGATGCAGTGGAGCGTCGAATCAGATAAGTTTGAATTTGAAATAGCAGTCCAAGAGCGTCCTGCTACCAGGAGAGGTATCCTGTCCATTACCAGCTCTGTTTATGACCCTTTGGGCTTGCTTGCTCCGTTCATCCTACCAGCCAGAATAATTCTACAACATTTGTGTCGCCTTAAGATAGGCTTTGACGATCCTATCCCAGATAAGTACCTCGCGCAGTGGCGAAATTGGATGTCGGACCTCCAGAAGATTGATAGGTGCTTGAAACCAGCAGGTTTCTGCGAAACTAAGTCGGCCGAGCTTCATCACTTTGCTGAAGCTAGCGAGTCGGTCTACGGCACTGCATCGTACATCAGAATGACGAGTGAGACTGGCAGAGTACACGTTGCCTTGGTCATGGGGAAGTTCCGTGTAGCGCCGCTAAAACAAGTAACAATTCCAAGATTGGAGCTCACCGCAGCAACAGTCCTCGTTCGAATCGATAAGATGATGAGAAAGGAATTAGAGATACCTATTGATAGGAGCGTGTACTGGACTGATAGCACGTCGGTACTAAAGTACATCCAGAATGAAACGACCAGATTCCATACCTTCGCCGCCAATCGAGTTTCAGTTATCCGTGAAGGTTCACAACCAAAGCAATGGAGATACGTAGAGTCAGCTTTTAACCCAGCCGATGAAACGTCTATGGGATTGGCTGCAGAAACACTCCTACGCAATTATCGGTGGACTCACGGACCAACTTCTCAAGGAAGAGAAAGATTGGCCGAGACTTAACGATACATTGAAGCTGACAACAGAGGATCCAGAGGTAAAGCAAATCGCTGTGGTCAATGCAATAAATGTAGATGATTTGAACACGGTGAACCGGTTCATCACTCACTTTTCCAGCTGGACGAAGCTCAAGAGGTGCACAGCTTGGTTCCTCAAGGTACGCGCTGTGCTCCTGCGGAGAAGTACCATGCAGAAGAAGCAAGTGAGCGCCTGCAAAGTCGGATACGCAGTGGCATCTACTGGAAGGGACACGAAACCCAGAGATGTCCAGGGGAAGCCCTACTTGACCGTGGAAGACATAAGAGATGTAGAGAAACAAATTCTCTTCTTCATTCAGCTGCAGATGTACAAGGAAGAGATAGACGGCTTAATCAATAAAGAAGTGAAAGGAGAAAAGCCAATAGAGTCCAAGTTAAGAAATCGAGCCACATCGCCAAGTTAGCATCATTGCTAGTCGGCGGCCTTCTTAGAGTTTGAGGCAGACTAAGTCAAGCGGACATGCCCGAAGGGTGCAAGCAACCCATTATCGTACCTAAAGGCACCCATGTATCGAAGCTAATATTGCGTCAAATCCATCAAGACGTAAACCACGAAGGGCGAAACCACATGCTATCTCGTCTACGCGAATTCCGCCTTGAGAAAGATAATCAAGGAGTGCTTAAAATGCCAAAAACAGAGAGCAAAGGTCGGAGAACAGATGATGGCAGACCTTCCACCGGAGCGCCTCATACCAGATGAACCACCCTTCACAAGAGTGGGTATCGACTACTTTGGCCCCATAGAAGTGAAACGCGGCCGCAGCATAGTAAACAGATATGGTGTACTCTTCACATGCTTAGCTATATGGGCTGTCCATATTGAAGTAGCTCATACCCTAGACACTGATTCGTGCGTTAATGCACTACGTCGCTTCATTAGTAGAAGAGGTCAGGTCAGAGACTGATCTCGGACAACGGAACTAACTTGAAGGCAACAGAACGCGAACTCAGAGAGTCTATCAGCGAGTTAGACAAGTCTTCAATTCGTGAGGCAATGCTACCAAGAAGTATCAACTGGAAATTCAATCCGCCAATAGGATCTCACCACGGCGGCGTATGGGAACGCCAGGTAAGGACTGTTAGGAAGATCCTGGCCGCCATATTGAAGGAACAGACACTCGATGATGAGGGACTCCACACTTTACTTTGTGAGGTAGACCGAGCAACGCTTAATGATCGACCTATTACTCCAGTCTTCAGTGATCCTAATGAATTAGAGACCTTGACGCCTAATTGCTTATTGCTCAGTGTTAAAGACCAAGCCCAGTCTACCTCCCGGCGTCTTCGATCGCAAGCATGACGCAGCACCTAGAAACTCATGGCAGATGGGCAGGGTGACGGTTACCATGCCGGATAGGAACGGGTTCGTGCGCCGTGTGAAAGTAAGGACCAAGACGAGCTAGAGTAAAGACCGCTAGAGCGACCTATCACAAAGCTCTGTCTTCTGTTAGAATCTGAGAAAGGTGACTAGACGAGATTAGGACAAGGTGTCTTACTCCAGGAATTAAGCATAACTTGTAATGCTATTCAATTTTAGACATTGGGAACTTACGAAGTCTTGGGAGCTTATATATTGTAAGAATTTTGCATGCTTATCAGCTACACCATATTAAAACGTTAACAATTTCGTTCGTTAAGGTTTATGTTGTTAGTAATTGTCAGAGGAACTACGTAGACAATTAGGGGCCGGTATGTAACGGCCGAATCGCTTGTCTTTGTTCATTTCCGGTTCAGGTCACAATTTTTACCTCCTGTTACGTCACGTGTGTGCCTCGGTTCGGTGCGGACACGAGGTATTGTAAAATTCCAGTGTCGCTCGCTCTGCACCAACTGGGGAACAAACGATTTTTCAACCTCTCTTTATATTGTTATTGTTTCATTTATTTACAAGTAACAAACAGCATTTCGCTTGTATGTACAAGTTTACAGTGGTCGTCGTTAAGCTATTGGAGCTTCTAGTAAAATTATCGAGTTATTACCGAGCGTTGAAAGTGTCTGTTGTGCGAGCAAGCCACCAAATGTGGAGTGGTCGCCATTGGGGCAGCCACACCGGACATACACTGACTCATATATGGACGCTCCTGGTAATGATTTCCTGGAAATTATGATTGCCACTGTTTAGGCTATCTTTAGATTGTCGTACCTTAAAGGAGAACTGAAGCCTAAAATCAACTTTAGCTCAATGAGTAGATCTAAACATGAAAAGACTCATACCAAAATTTATTTTACTGTGTTCTGCGTCAAAGGAAAGAAAATAAGCAAATCTTCCTCCCAACCGCCGCTAAGTACAGACGGCTCAATTCCTGTAATTTGTGACGTGCTATAGGGGAATAAATTAGTTTTGTCATGTTGTTTTCGGCTTTGAATAGATGGACTAACGACTCATAATTGCGGACTATTGTGCCGCTATACGAGACACCGGAGTACATGTATACTGAAAATCTATATCAGTAGTTTATTTTGAGTATAGTTTAAAGTAAGTATTTCTATTTTATATACATACACATATATATTTATAGTCTTTGTGCAGCTGAAGGTGTGGTTGCTTTTCCTTGGTATTCATGACGTACGATACGGGGAAATAAGCACTGAATTGAGCCGCCGCACAAACTAGCTTTATCAGCGGAGAATCGGCTATATTTCGACCTTCAAAACCTATTTCCACAAAGAAATAAAACAGCAGAACTTATTACTCTTGAATACAAGTTTGTATAGTCGTCGGATTGATTTAGGGTTCAGTTCTCCTTTAATGAAGTCAGCAATATATTGAGGTCCTTTTATCTTTATGCATTTAAAAATAGGATAAGTGATTGCTCATATCTTCTATGCTCCACTGAATGCATACCGCTTAACGCTAGGATCTGATTAGTCAATACTATTACCAAAGTTTAAGAGTCTTTATCACATAGTACATTTGCAAAGTGTTTTACTAATACTAATAAACAGCGGGCTGCAATATTCAAGGTGTGGACTAGAATGTAGGCCTTATATAACATAAGGGAAACATCAGTGGGCACAAGACGCTTGATTCGCCTTAAGGCTCAAATTTTAGCATAGACTTTCTTCAAAACGCCTGTAATATGATATTTAAAATAGATTTTTGTCAGTTGTTACTCCTAGTATTTTAAGCGAGTCTTGATAGTCAAGACCCATGGTTAAAATTATAGGATTACCAACCTGTGTAAAGATATAGTGTCCAAGAAAAATATTGAAGATACTTTCAATCAAGCATTGAGAGAGGATAGTTTAACTGTTGTAGCCAATTAACAGCACCAACCGAGCGATGACTCCATACATGCGCACGCAATATCATGACATAGCCCCTTTAACTGTTTGTAGCCAATTAACAGCCATCAATCAAACATTGACTCCACACATGCGCAACACCATGACATAACAACATAAACTGTTTGTAGCCCATTAACAGCCATCAATCAAACATTGACTCCACACATGCGCAACACCATGACATAACAACATAAACTGTTTGTAGCCAATTAACAGCCATCAATCAAACATTGACTCCACACATGCGCAACACCATGACATAACAACATAAACTGTTTGTAGCCCATTAACAGCTTCCATACATGTACAACACCATCACATAGCCCCTTTAACTGTTTGTAGCCAATTAACAGCCATCAATCAAACATTTAAACTCCACACATGTACAACACCATGATATACATGCGCAGTACCATGACATACACGTATCCCATTTAAGTTCCATACTCTGGGGAACTCCAGTAAATTCTAGATCTCGTTATTGCGGACACAATCGGCACCTAGATTTGGTTACCCTCTCATTGCGAGAGACGAGACAAAAAAACCCAGCTATTTTAATCACTACTAAGGAAATTTAAAAGCAACGAGAAAGCAAAGTTCACGCCTGGGAGAAAGAGAATTTATTTAGACAATTAGACAATGAACCAGACATTTTGAAGTCACTGTTAAATATAAAAATGCATGAAAGTTAAACCTTTCTTTACCGGATCAGTCCTCAAATTGGTAGACACATAACTTTTATTTAGAGAAATCGATTCAACTTCTTTTGATATCAACAAATTGATTTGTTGCCATGGTAACCGTGCCTTTGTGATAAATAATGTGTTCCTGAAAATGCTAGTAACTTGAGATGATTACTGAATTTCAACTTCTTACTTTGTGAAACTAGTAACTATGAAGGGGTCTGTGCAATGAATTATTAGTTTTATGAATTTCTTTTTTTTGTTGATTTTAAGGTAGGCCTTCAATGTTTCCATGGCAACATAAGCTAAATACGCAATACCCAAAAACTGATAACTCATTGCATAGGTCTTCATGAACTGAACATGTGCTGAAATGTCATTAAAAAATATTGAATTGCCATTGAGTTATTACTGTTAATGTCCAAAATACATGAACATGAAATATCTTAGGTTAAAGCATAGTTAATAGAGTGGAATGGTTAGGAAACCCGGCAAACTTCAAAAGGGCTAACAAAGGCGCTGCGATTTAGGTTGGAAGGGGTAAGACAAAAGATTGTGCACGATCATAGTTCATTAGCGTTCCCTGAACGACTGAACTCACACGTTTCTATTGGCTGATTGATTAACATGTTGGAATTTCTATTCTGTTTTGTGCACGGTGGTGGTTGAAAAAAGCTAACAAAGACATATAACAAAGAAGGTCCCTGAGTTTCCTAACCATTCCACTCTATTAACTATGGTTAAAGTTGAAGTTTTATTATTTTCAGTTATTAATTGAGTATTGATCACAAGTATGGTTCTACCAGTACAAAAACCATTCAGATTTGAAGAATTAAGGTATTTTCACTTACATGTACCTTATATTAGCTTACACAACAGTCTAAATAAGTTCCAAGTCATTTAAAATGCACTTTAGCAGTATCACTTAAATGTTCTCAATATATTTTTGCCTTCTTTGGTGGGATATATACTGCTTCAACAACTGGAAGTACAAATTTCACTTCAATATTCTTTGATGTAGACACTGTTGGTGTTACTTTTCTTTTGGGCCTTTTCAGCTTCTTGTTTGACTTGAGTTCAGGTTTAGAATTCAGACCAAAAGCTCCTGAACCATAGGAATCTTTGTCAGACTTGGCCTTTCGTTTAGCCCTAAGTGCTTGCCTGCCAGTGCGCTCACGATACCTTTTGCTGACTTTGTACGCAGCAGTGCATAAACGTGTTGAGTCCTCTTTGCGAAGAGCTTTCATCATATTCCTCCCAGTGTCTATTTCACAAGATTTCATCAGTACTGCGTGCTTAGCTAGCTGCACCAGTGTTGAAAACTCCAACACTTTCACAAACAGCAATTACTACCCTGCGCTTTCCGCAAAAGCGATTTTTAGGGAACCATAGCAACTACTATCTCCATCGCCAACAAATAATGTATACCGAAGTTTCCATTGCTTTAGATGAACCCTTCCCTTACCAACATGCCTGATATGGGCCATATATGGCCCTTGTATGGGTTTTGTATGGGCCCATTAAAGTTCCATATATGGGTATGTGATGGGTTGTGCATGGGTTTTGTATGGGCCATATGATTCCCATATATGGGTTACATGCTGTCTAAATGGCAATACTTTCAAACCCATATGTGGTCCATTAAATGTGGTCCATACATTTCCCATATAAAAGTATATGGGAAAAGTATGGATTTGTCTAAAATCCATATGGTTCCCATATATGGCCATATGGTTTTCATATATGGGGAGTATATGGTTAAAAGTAATTATTTCTAATATTTAGGGATGGGTAATACATGGGTTGTGAATACTATGGGTAGCATACGGGATAAGCGTGAGAGTGATATGGTGAATATATGGGAGAAGCCATTATCCCAGACTTTTTCCATATAAAAACCACACTTGCCATACGTTTCCCATACAGAATCCATAGGCTTCCCATATAAATGCCATATGAAACCTATACCTAGCTCGATTAACCTGCAGGTTATTCTAGGTTAGCTCATACTTAAAACTTATTTTAATTCGTCTTTTTTTTCTCTCACAATATTGTAAACCCTTTATGAGTATAAATAAATATATTGTTGTTGTTGTTGTATACCATTTACATAGTATACCCATACAATTTCCATTCTATTCCCATTCCTTGCAAATTTACCCATATCATTACCATATCTTACCCATACCTTTGCCATGATACCCATGCCTTTACCATACATCACCCATGCCTTTACCATACACCACCCATGTCATTACCATACGCCACCCGTCATTACCATACACCACCCATGTAATTACCATACAATACCCATGTCATTACCATACACCACCCATGTCATTACCATACAATACCCATGTCAGTACCATACAGTTCCCATGCATTACCATACAATACCCATGTCATTACCATACAGTTCCCATGTCATTACCATACAATACCCATGTCATTACCATACAGTTCCCATGTCATTACCATACAGTTCCCATACCCACATCATTACCATGCATTCTCCATACAATTCCCATGTCAATACCATACATCTGCCATACAAAATCCATGTCATGATGCAGTAACATACAAAATTGTACCCATGATATCCATAAATTGTTTTTATACTCTAGCAGCTGTGCAATGTACCTAATCCTTTGCTATATATGTACATGCAGTAGCCATGTCTTAATTCATATAACTATTAGAACTCTCAACCATAATTCAATTAACAATGTCTTTATTTTCATTGATGCCATGGTATAAACACGTACATGTAGATGTCTATGTATTACACAGAAGAACATTATTATAAATTTACATGAGTGCACCAAACTACTATATTTAAAGTTTGTGACATACATGTACAGTACGGTTTATATTTTCAACAGCAAATATACAAAGTACTGTTGTTCTAAACACTGTTACAATTTTGTACCAAGCATTATTTTCGTTGGTATTTAATGCACAAGTTGCATGTACCATTTTCGTGATTATAAGCATGTAGGCAGTTACTTTAAAATGTGTTTAATTTATGAATTAAGCCGCTTGTACGAGATAAGTTATTATGACTTATTAATGTTGAATGCTTTAGTTAATAAAAATATTGATTTGAAGAAGATCTAACATGTCTATAATTGTATATAAATCGAATCTACTGTATGTTGGAAAGAACCATATAGCTTTATTATGCTAATTAACAGACTTGACGATCTTGCATGCTTTCTATGATAAGTGTGATAACGTAGTTGACTCAGGGCTAATTCCCTCACTAACTACATGTCATGTATCTGCAGCCTTTATAATTCACCAGGAAATTCTCTCCAATTCTGATCAGATATTGATCAAATGCCAGGCAGGCACTATTATACAAATAGAGTGTGTCCATCAAGGAACCTTTATACATGTACAATTAAGTACATACCTGTGTCTGGCGAGGAACTATCGGATATTAGTGTATACCACACCAGTGAATAGTGCTCTTCGCACGCTCTGAGTGGCTGATCAAACAGTGAATAAGATTTCATATTCAGCTCGAGCCAAAGCAGTGATCACCTTACACAAGTTTTTGTCCAATTGACAGAAAATAATATAACTATTTGCTGCTGACTATTCACTAATGTGTGGTATATACTAAAACAAGTGGCTCACTTTGGCGAATAATTGTTAAATAGTTGCCCATGGAAATTTCATGTTCTGAAACCAAATTAAGTCTGAGGACGCAGTTTGAGGGCTTATAAAATTATGCTAGTTTTAAGAACATCGAATTTCCAAGGGAATCTATCAGCCAATAGTTCGGAGACAGGCACACTATTTGGCGTTACTGTTCATTACAAAATTCTCTTCCGCCCTCAGGGCACTATCACCCGTTATAGTTCACCACAACATTTTGGTGCACACTCATGGTCTAAAACCGATCACTAGATGTGATAGTTGTCATCCATGTGTTCTTGGGGAACTCAACCCTTAAGTGGGTTACGGAAACGCGTCTGCTAGGAATGACTGTGGACCATAAACTGAGTTGGGTACCACATTCGTTAGAACTTAAGAAGAGTTTTGCCACAAAATTAAACTTATTAAAACGTTCTAGGTTTTTATCAAAGAGCATTCTACAGGATTTCTATTTTAAGGTCATTTTGCCTTCTGTAAAATATGGCATAATCTTGTGGGGCGCGTGTTGTAATAAGGAAGTTCTTAACTCTATGGAAAGGATGCATTGTAGAGCGGCTAGGATTATATTTAATTTACCAAACGACATGCCTTCTACTGATGTCTTAGAGCACGCCCAATGGTCCACTCTTTTCTTTCAATATAAATTAGACATCTTTAAACTGTTTTATAAGGCTTACGATGAACGTCTACCGAATACTTTAATTAAGGCGATTGTATTGAAACGGAAAAAGGGCTATGCCTTAAGGGCACGCGATTCGCTCTCGACACCTCGATTTAACACTAGATACATGAAGGATTCATTAACATATCGAGGTGCGGTGCTATGGAACACTATTTGTAGAGACTATGACGTTAAAAGCACTGGTCTTAAAGAAACAATATCCCGTCTTAGCTGCTCAAAATCATTTGGGAATTTTAGTTTTGATATCACTTCAGCTACTACTACGAACTTCAGAGCCGAAGGATTTACATATTACTAACTTTAGGGATCAAATATAAAAGTTTTATTACTTATTATTAACTATAAAGATTATAAATTAC
The DNA here is from genome assembly GCA_030867875.1 of Actinernus sp. WN-2022. NCBI lineage: Eukaryota > Metazoa > Cnidaria > Anthozoa > Actiniaria > Actinernidae > Actinernus > Actinernus sp. WN-2022. Next base: position 59,503,951 of record JAOWCC010000577.1, on the reverse strand, counting down.
ATACAGCCCTAAGCATTATTGATATTGATATGATATTGTAAATAGTATATATATGTATATATATACGTCTTACTTTGATAGTGTTTTTATTTAATTTTATATACATTTCTTTTACACGACCCCACAAGCTTTCAGCTTTTACATTAATCGTGTTTAAATAAAGGTTATCTATCTATCTATCTATCCATGGATGCAAACTATAAGGCATTTATAGTTCACCGCAAAATTTTGGCATGCGCTCACTATAAGCTAAAAGTGATCATGTGATATCATAGTTGTCGCCCACGGATGCAAACTATCAGTGCCCACTGAGTGGAAGACGATTTTGTGAGAACAATAACGACAAACAGACTGGGTTTGTCTTGGAACTATCGGCTGATAAAATTTCCACAGGCAACTATCAACCGATAGTTCCTCGACAGCCACTATTTGTATTAAATAGTGCCCACTGAGAGCGGAAGACAATTTTGTGATGAACAATAACGACAAATAGTGCCTCATAGCTTAATTAATATAAAAAATATACATGCAAGGCTTTGATCAGGTCTTAACTCACTAATTCAATTTGTCAGATGACTTTGAAGATCACCTTTGTGTAGTTTTATTTGGTTATGACTTCTTATAAACTAAAATGGTTCCAGTGCTTCCAGTAAACTTTCTCGACCTGAAAGAAAATGAAAATCTAAAAGTTATGTTTAATTATCCACCTTCAGGAGGGTTTAATGCTACTGAAATATGGCAACATGAGGGAAATGAAGAATGGTGCAGCAAACAATAATATTACTACTGCATGGTCCTAACAACCATGCAGCAGTAATGTTTACCAGTTTACTGGCTCCTAATATAATGAGAACGCTGCTGCTACCTAATTAGTACAACTAAGTATACTTGAATTTATTAACTCAGGGATTTCAAAACAAGCCAGCAGCTGCTAGAGCTCTGGCGGCTGCTTCGAGACACACCGTTTAAATGCTGTCCTTTTTAACAGAGAAGCTTCAGTCTTACAGCCAAACGAATCTGAACACTGGCAGTGTAACCTAGCACCCCTAATTTCGGGCTTAGTCCAATGCGGGCAGAAGAACTGAGACTCAGATCTCGCACGGTAACTAGTTAGAAAGTAGCAAGGGAGGAAACTAAATTCAAGTGTATAATTTGAGTAAGAAATAACCAGGTCCCTTTTCGACACATTTTTTTTTTGCTACCAACAATTCTTTTCCTTTTCAGAAGAGGGGTGCTAGCCAATGTTTTAGTGAAATTATTCTTTTCAAAACACTAAAACAAGAGTACAAGATTTTTCGACAAATGGCTCGATGTTCACCGCACGATACATGGAACGGAAGTAATTTCGCTGAGATGACTGACAACCTTGAACAATCGATTAGTGACGTCAGTAGTGTTGGATTACCAGCATTTCGATAATGCAAGGCTTGGGAGAAGAGACAAAAGCAAAATTGTATTTACTGTATTTTCGGAAGCCGAATTCCAATTATTGTACTATTGTGTATAGACTGATCATCTGTGCCTCTGCTAGTGGAATTTCAGAGTGATTTGGGAAAGTTTAATATGATTTTCAAGTCTTCAAGAGTCCAGTTGACTGGCGATGAGGAAATTTTGAATCAGTGAATGAAAACAGAACCAAAAATTCATTCATCTCGCTCATACAGCTGCGCAGGAATAGCTTAAATTATACTAGGACAAAAAACCTGCAAAGTAAGCAAAGTTTACTTTTGAATGTTCTTTTAATTGTCTTGTTTACAATCTCTTGACAACAAATCCTTGCAAAATCATGTGAGCCATTGGCATTTGAAATCGTTCTCAAAGTTTCCTGAATAATTCTTGCTAGTATACTAATTTGAATATAATCCTTCTAGAACTGGAATTTGATTTTCAGCTTCGATAGTTTCTTTCAGTTTTCTTTTCAGAATTTATTCGTTGAGATGTATAAAGGCTTATATACTGTATATATAAAACAGCAAAGTCTGTTTTATATATTACATATATACATGTAATGAAAATTCGAGTCAACGAAACAAACACATAGATATCGCTTTTACCAATATTTTAATCATAACCGAACCGAAAAAGTTTGAATTCTGTAATCGTGGAATTGAATTCTGTACTTCTGTTTCTGATTTTCATGTTTTCTGTAATGTTACTTCCGTTCCATGTATCGTGTGGCGATCATCAAGCCATCACGTGACTTTAGTTTCCTGAGTCCCTTTTCATATTAGAAACTAGTCAGGGGATTACGCTAGCCCGTGAGGGATCTGAGTCCAAGTTCCTCTGCCCGTGCGGAGATTAGGTCTGAGATTAGGGTGTTAGGAGATTCATTCGGCCAGAAGACTGAAGCTTCTCAAGCTCTGTTAAAAAGGACAGCATATACATTTGTAAATGGTATGTGTATTAAGTTAGAACTCCCTGTGCTTCGAGGTACAACATTGGCTATTTTCTCTTTATCAATAGACAAATTAATAAACTTTCCTCATTTTATTTTATTTTGGATGCCTACTTTCCTATGTTGACATCTTACTCAAAAACATGTTGAAAGCCCCATGTACATATAGCTGCCGGCGCCCTAGTGAAGGAACTATGATTTAATGATTGGACCTGGAAATTAAGGGGGCCAGCTAAATATATTGCTCTCTGGCCCAACCTTTATACTCAGTCAATGGCCCCAATGGCAATGAGTCAATGTTTTTTTATCACGTGACCACTTTCAAATTACAAAACAACAAGCAAAAAATCTAGCAGGGGCAGGGGTTGGGATCACATCAAATATGTAAAGCCCCCATCACATGACTTTTGTAAATGGTTTTGAAAGGAAATCATGCAGGGACCCTTAGCTTACAGGTCATAAAATTATGATAATACCATGATCACCTCGGATTCCTTTGTTTGTTCACGCACATTTAATCTCTAAATTTCCCGGCTCATTACAAATGCAAGGGAAATTTAGAAATATGCATTGTCTTTCTAATTTTCCCTTGCATCGTAATAAGAGAAAACTATCAAATCTTGCTCCCCTCTGGCACGACTAGCCCTGTGCTCCAGGGTGAAAATATTGAACCCAAACTGACCTGGCTTCGATTATCATAACCTTCAACGTAATCCATGTGGAATCACACGTACATTTCAATCTGCACATTCTTCTCTTATTTCTCAAACCCGCTTCTTCCATGTGGGATACATGTACTTAAAACCATATACGCATGACCTTTAAATATTTAGGCAAGCACATAATTACATTGTGTTTTACTGCTATTCTTCTCAAAAACAACACACTTCTCCCCAGGGGAAGTCAAGGTCATTCAAACGTTTTCGAAAGCAACTCCACTGCGACGTCTTTAGTTTAGGCAAAGAAAACTAAACTTCTCAGAGATTTGTTCTGTTCCTCGGCGATCAGAGTATTACAAAGTTATGCCATGACAATTCGGGAAATTAGTGATTAAATTTCCCCTCAAGCCTCAGGAGAGTTTGTAAAAGTCCCTCGGCCGAAGGGCCTCAGGACTTCAACAAACTCTCCCTCGTCTTGCAGGAAAATTTTATCACTAATTTCCCTCTTGTCATGGTATTACTTATAATAAACCTAGCTACAATGTATTTTAAATTATAAAGTCATGCAAGTGTAACCAGGACCACATACATGTACATCTCTATTATTTTTATTACTAAATTGATGCCCGACTTCCAAACCTTTATTTGGGCTGCCGGTAAATGCAGAATACCCTGCCACTACAGGTTCAATAATAATGTGTGTTCTCAAACCTCATACAAACCTTCTAAAAACTTCCCCCAAAAATCAAAAACCCCAACCACCCCAAAATTATTCCTGAATAGAATGAGTATAAATATACCTGAGCTAGTTATAATGGAGAAATTCTGCACAGTTTAGAAGGGGTGCCAGGGTATTCTGCAGTCAACTGGGAGACCATATACAATGTACATGTACTTTCCTTACCATTGAAAACTTGAACGAGCTGCATGTGACCACAATCTAACCATCCTCCCATTTTGTGTATTTGTCACTGATGTTTTAATAATCCATAATTTCTTAGCAAATTGTGAAATCAAATACCCTTTGACTTGATTTGTGTATGTGTTGATTTAGCGCGCGCTCATAATACAGCTCGGGTTTCCTGTGGCTCAGGTTTGTTTACATATAGCTCGGGCTTCCTGTGGCTCATCTCGCCAACTACATAAAAATACACAAGGCAGGCAACTAAATTCATCGCCGACAAGCGAGACGCGCGAGAATTTTGCCGAAAAACGAAAACTTCCAGGTTCCTGCTCCCTCTCTAACATTCAAAATATTGAAGAACAGTAAACGAGCTACGTTTTTGGTGGTAATTCACGGCGATATCAAGTGTTACACACTCGTAAAAGCTTCTTAGAAACCGTCAAACTGGTCCAGATTTTCGGCGTTTTTTTTTTCTCCCTATGATCGGGACAGATATGAGCCATCATAAGGATTTATAACGGTCATCACATTCAATTTTTTTTATAAATCTGTCGAATGATCTCCCGTCTAGAGTCCCCAGCGAAGAAATGGACAGCTGACATATTTCCCCTAATCTCCCTCGTATGGGCTGTTTTGCAACTTGACACACCACCCCGATAGAGTAGTTTTTGGCAGCTTCCGATAAACGAACCTTGAAGACTTCGCGGGAAGTTTGTTTACAAAAATATATATGTCGCACGACCGCTAAACTCTCGTACTATGATTTCAGACCAAATTTTACTCCACTCTACTGGTATTACCATCAGTAAATTCAGCACAAATACAGTTTATCACATCATAAAAAAATATTTAATTAGCAAATTACCGTGTTTGTAGTGAGCTTGCTTGAACTCCGAAAGACTGAAAGGCAAAAATATTGTACAGCTTTAAGTGACATTTAATGCTGTACGATGTTTTTGACTTCGACAAAATAGTACATGTTTCACCGGCTCAGAAGTCTCAGCTGGTCTCTTGCATTTTGTTTTACGGTTCAAGTAGCTGATTTATACTTTAACTAGTAGTCTAACGGATTGCTTCCAAATATATGAGTATTTGAACACTGTTTGCAACGGTTTTCTAGCTAAACCCTCACTCAGTTTTATGCTCACTTTTTTTTTTCATTTCAAACGTTAACTCAGTTCGCACAAAAGGTGCGAAAAACTTTTGCACGCGTGCGCTACCAAATTCCCGCCCTCGGCAAAACTTCTTTTATAATGAGAGCTGGTTTGCATTTTGCATCCGAGATCAACTCATCAGTGTCCTTCTGAATCTCGCCCGAGAATGTTTGGTCTCGGACGAACTTCTGGGCCGCTTTCTACACTTTATAACGGCGCTGCTAAACGGTTTAGCAGGATTTGTTTCTTTACCTTCGACAAACGACGAGGAAATGTTGGACATTTGCTGGAACTGTTAGACAAGGTTTATGTGATGCGGGACGGACTAACTCTTTGGCTTTGCACTTCGTCTTCGGTTCGCGAATTCGCTTCAACTTCTCAATGTTTGTGCCAATTTGTGGTGGAAAAATCGACTACTTCAAATCGGAAGAAAGTGGAACTTCTTCTTCTTCTTCACACTCACGCCTAGAAATCTCAAAGATCCTGCCACTCTTGGAACGAGCAAGCTCACTACAAACACGGTAATTTGCTAGTTAAATTTTTTTATGATGTGATTAACTGTATTTGTGCTGAATTTACTGATGGTAATACTAGTAGAGTGGAGTAAAATTTGGTCTGAAATCATAGTACGAGAGTTTAGCGGTCGTGCGACCACAGGCAGCCCAAGCTCTAATATCTAGCTAATACTTACAGCGTTTGTATGGGAATTTTAACGAGCCAGAAATACGAAAGAATTAATGAATAAAATGCCTTACCTTGCTTGCATAGTGTATTACTTGCTGTCTGTGTGGTAACAGGGTTGATATGAAGCGATTTTAGCGAGTTTTCATTTCCTCTGCTCTCCTTCCTAAGAAAAAGACAAGGCAGCACACTAGTTTCGCCAGGGCCCACCACTTCAACCGAAATATTTCAGTTCAAAATATTGTGGCCGCCACAATTCCTCCATAGAACTCCAGCAGAAAGGTTGTTCTTTCTTTTGAATGCGATTGCCACGCAATTTCAGCCTTGCGACGAGCACAACGAAGCATTTTGTTTCTCCAAAGTGACGCTTATAAATTGGTAGAGAGCCTTGAACCAGCTGGGGTCGACTGCCCGGCCGTCAAAGGCTGCTGGGTAACCGTCGAAAGGCTCCTGGGGTAACCGAGCCTTCGACCTAAAGTTTAGCACCGCGGGGTACCTGACCGGCGATTGTCGGCAACAACAAAATTTACTACCAGGGTCCACACGAAGTGCATGTTCAGAGCGAATCAAGATGGCCGCCGAGCGGGAGTTTTCAGGATTTATACTTTAGCGGAGTTACTTCACACCATGGACTGATATTCTTTCGTGACTTCTCCGAGCCCAAGTAACACATATCCAGTTCACAGAAAGAACGCTCTAAACTTCGACACTGAAAACCTTGATTCGCTCTGAACATGCACTTCGTGGGGACCCTGGTAGTCAATTTTGTTGTTGCCGACAATCGCCGGTCAGGTGCTGAACTTTAGGTCGAAGGCTCGGTTACCCCAGGAGCCTTTCGACGGTTACCCAGCAGCCTTTCGACGGTTACCCAGCAGCCTTTCGACGGTTACCCAGCAGCCTTTGACGGCCGGGCAGTCGACCCCAGCTGGTTCAAGGCTCTCTACCAATTTATAAGCGTCACTTTGGAGAAACAAAATGCTTCGTTGTGCTCGTCGCAAGGCTGGAATTGCGTGGCAATCGCATTCAAAGGAAAGAACAACCTTTCTGCTGGGATTCTATGGAGGAATTGTGGCGGCCACAATATTTTGAACTGAAATATTTCGGTTGAAGTGGTGGGCAAAGGCGAAACTAGTGTGCTGCCTTGTCTTTTTCTTAGGAGGAGAGCAGAGGAAATGAAAACTCGCTAAAATCGCTTCATATCAACCCTGTTACCACACAGACAGCAAGTAATACACTATGCAAGCAAGGTAAGGCATTTTATTCATTAATTCTTTCGTATTTCTAGCTCGTTAAAATTCCCATACAAACGCTGTAAGTATTAGCTAGATATTAGAGCTTGGGCTGCCTGTGGTGCGACATATATATTTTTATAAACAAATTAAACTTCCCGCGAAGTCTTCAAGGTTCGTTTATCGGAAGCTGCCAAAAACTACTTCATCGGGGTGGTGTGTCAAGTTGCAAAACAGCCCATACGAGGGAGATGAGGGGAAATATGTCAGCTGTCCATTTCTTCGCTGGGGACTCTAGACGGGAGATCATTCGACAGATTGATAAAAAAAAAATGAATGTGATGACCGTTATAAACCCTTATGATGGCTCATATCTGTCCCGATCATAGGGAGAAAAAAAAAATCGCCGAAAATCTGGACCAGTTTGACGGTTTCTAAGAAGCTTTTACGAGTGTGTAAGACTCGATATCGCCGTGAATTACCACCAACAACGTAGCTCGTTTACTGTTCTTCAATATTTTGAATGTTAGAGAGGGAGCAGGAACCTGAAAGTTTTCGTTTTTCGGCAAAATTCTCGCGCGTCTCGCTTGTCGGCGATACATTTAGTTGCCTGCGTTGTGTATTTTTATGTAGTTGGCGAGATGAGCCATAGGAAGCCCGAGCTATATGTAAACAAACCTGAGCCACAGGAAACCCGAGCTGTATTATGAGCGCGCGCTAAATCAACACATACACAAATCAAGTCAAAGGGTATTTTATTTTACAATAAATCAGTGACAAATACACAAAATGGGAGGATGGTTAGCCTGTGATGTGACCAGACTTTGGCCTGATGAGTGATGTAATATTTGACTTGATCATGAACTCAAGGCACTTTTAGTTGACCACAGGACTGACAGTTCTATCTAGAAGCTCTGTTTATACAATATAAAAGCTTTTGGTGAGCAACTAAAGGTCTGGGAAGAAATATAATAAGAAATACAACTGGAGCATTCTTAATATTTATAAAGCAGCTTCGATATTTTAACATGTACACGCATGCACTGATGCAGTCGGAGCCATGCAGTCACTCGAGGAGCATATTTTTGCAGCTTCACTAATACTGAATTACAATGAAAGCTTTGTGAGATTGTACACGACATGAACTAGACACGTTGCAGTGTGAATGCTTACCTTCGGCTTCGGCCTTCCCAGCGGTTCTTCACCGATTTCTCCACAAGTTTGTTTATGTCTCTCAGTAGCAGAAGTTACTCTAGTCTTTCTTGCAATAGAATCTAGTTATAAATGCTGATTTGAAGGTATGAAGGCTTATTTGTTGGTCTTATCGCCTTTGTTCACATCCACACGAACTGTGAAACCGACAATAATTTCGAAATACAAGTTTCAGCCAATCAGGAATCAAGTCATTATCCGGGACTTCAAATATCGATCAATTGTTCTAGCACAGGAAGCCCAAGCTCTTATTTCGATTCAGTTAGGGTTTAAAATGAACCCAAATTCGCTGTAACTGCTTACAGCTACAGACGCAGCCAAGAGACAGATAGAGGTAAGTTTTATTCATTTTATTACAGTATGTTTATCGAAAAGCTAGATTTCAAAATTCCCATACAAACTTATTAAATAGCCATAAACAGTGCTTGGGCTACATGTGATACAGATGGCGAGGCTAATGAAATTTGTACTCTACAGTTTATTTATCTAATTTTAATAATACCAAACGTAACCCACCAAATGCGAAGAAGCATTAGGACGCACATTTTCCCAGTGGCTTTCCAGACTTTTGAACGGTCACGCAATATTTGCACGATGTATTGTGCACGTATTTATTTATTGTACTGTTTAAGCGCCGATCAAACGAGTATGTGAGCGCATGGGAACATGAGAGTTGCTCAATTACGCCTCGCTTGACCGCCAACTCTCACGCACTCTCGCCAAATTTGAACCTGAGAATTGACGATCGCGAGTTACGTCATTTTTTTGTGACCCTCGTCATCCTCATTTTACCGGGCTCGTACGGCTGATGGTAGTCTACTAGAATTGTCATTCCTGCTCAATTCTTAGGCGGTCCCATGCTCGTTTGGTCTGGATTTCACATAAAAAATAACAACCGAAAGGCGCATGCGTCCTGTAAATTGCATCCCACATGGAAATCAGCTCACATGACGGAGCGTTGTGAAGGCATTTCATTTAGCCGCAATACACGACGGTGTTCCCTCGTGGCTTTGGGTCCCTGTAGCTGGCCTCCCATGCAGTCGGATGAAGGCACCGCGAGTTCCCTTGGAAAATTAAGTCCGGTTATACCGGCGCCTCGACATCCGCTTGGTATCAGACGAAAGTATAAACGCACAAGTCTGTATATCATACGCCGTGGTCTAGAGGATTTTTCTTCGCTGTTTTGACTTGTTTTAAGAGTCATCTTAAAATGTTTCAAACATATAATATACCAAACAAAGCGCTTTTCAATTTTCTACGCAGTTATTACTGTTATTAGCATATCAACCCGTGATCTAAATTTGTGTTGAACAAATTTTGCGCTTACGCTGGATCGGACAGCATTAAATATATTTCCCATGTGCCTTATTGAGCTCTTAAAGCATAGTCCATGCAGTCGTATTAATCTAAACAATGAATACGCATATTCCTGTTAATTTGCCTTATTTTGCCCATACAAATCCCATGTGTTCCATGTTTCGCCCATACAAATTCCACTTTGTACCCATATCTGTGCCATATCATGGGAACCGTATGGGTTGTTACAGTCTCAACCCATATAATTCCCATGTATATCGGTTTCATATGGGATCTACGCGAATAAAGAACCATTTTAGCCCATGCATCTCCCATATACTTCCCATGTATTTACCGGATGATGGGAATAGTATGGGCCTCTATCTATGCGTGCCATGTTTCGCCCATACAAATTCCACCTTGTACCCATATCTGTGCCATATCATGGGAACCGTATGGCCATTATCCTGTCTGCCCATACAATTCCCATACATATGGGTTTCATATGGGATCTGTTTCCCATATGCTTTCCATATATGGATTTCATATGGGATGTGCTGCCCATGTATTTTCCATATGATATCATTTTAAACCCTTACTTTTCCCATATATGGTTTCTGAATGGTAGGTAAACCCATGTAACAAAAACGCAAACCCGCCATATAGTTCCCATACCAGACCCATGTACATCCCATGTCATACCCGGCATATGAATCCCATATGTTTGGTTTGGTAAGGGTTATGATTAATATAGCATTCAGGACTATGGCAATCTCTCCACAAATGGTATTGTTCACTCTCTTTGTCCCAACGTTCATGTGTTGTGCATTCCTGGCACACAAGAGACTTTACAATGTAGTCCGGCTAAGACCTCCCCTGTTTCAACAGAAATGACAAAGACGACTCCTATCTTTGACGAATGTCCTCTCTTCTGCCATGTTCCATCTACTGTAACAGCAACATCAGCAATGACATTTCCATCAGCAGTACGTAGTGTGTGTCTTTTCTACATTATTGGCTACTGTTACAGCTTTCAATCTCTCTGCAGCTTCATGCATTAATTTCTCAGCATTATCAACTGCCAGCTTTTCAATTTGAATCTGGTTCTGATTATAGGCTTTCTTTGTAACAGGTGGTAGTAGGTCCATTCCAGCACATAACTTGGTAAGGCCTGCAAGGTCCCACTGGTGTGAAGCCAGAACTGACCTCCTGTTCACCTCATGAGCACATCCACCTTGCCCCCCAAGTCTCCTACTTGTCCTTAGTGAGGTCTTGTTGCCACATTTGTCACACTGTAGGAAGAGCTGATCTGATAATCCATCTCGCATGCTATTATTCTGTAATAGCTGCAACCTGCTGTCAGGTTTTCGACAGGAGCTACAAATTGCAGCTTCACTAATACTTTTAGTTAGCAGGGTTGCAGCTTGAAACCACGTGCTTCACTAACCCCAGTGTCACTCGCACTTACAAGCTCCAACTTCCTGCGCTTATTACGGGTTAATTGACTCTCCTGCTGCTCTAAAACTTGAACAGAACTGTTCATGAGCTTTTCAGAAGATACATTTCGAATACCTTGAGGCTCGTTTTCTCTCCTTTCCTGTGCTGCTGGCACTTCAGATTGATTTGGTGCTTCGGAATTGCGACTTCCGGTCTTCAACTTCGAGCATTCGGCAGCTTTACCAGAAGATTCTGGTCTTTCTTTGGCAATCTCCCACGCTTTGTTGCCGTGAAAACCTTTCCCTTTCTTTCTTTTTACACTCCTGAACTTCTTTTGATCGTTTGTTTGAGATTTTTCCATAGATACACCGAGAAACTCACTTATTCACATAAACAACCAGGTGAACAACAGTCAGAACTTTAGAACATGCATCGGAAGAAAATTGAGCTCTTTGAGCCCCAAAAGAATCATGGGTAGGGAAAACCTTCTGGAATTATAACTCTGGACTACATGATAACGGATCGAAAAAAACAGGTTTAGAGCATTTTTCTTTTTCTTTAAAACCTCATAGCAACCGATTTCTTTGAAAGTAAACAAACCGTCGCTAGGACAAATTTTGAATAGTCCTTTTATTAATCAACTGATTTTGGGCGGGAAATTTCAAATTTTCAATTTGAAAACACATATCTAAAAAGACCGAAAAAAACCACGTAGGATTGATATATTTTCGAAAAATGTGCCATAAATATTTTTTTGACCAACTGATAAGGGTTAACCACCACCTTGCCGAGCCGCTTTCAAAATTTAGAAGACCAAGGGCCAGATTTACGAAGGTGTCTTAGGACACAAGAGCCTCCTAAGATAGACTTTAGGACAAAAGTGTTATTTACGAAAGGCCTCAGTCTTATGACGTGTCCTAAATTTAAAGAGGTCAAAATCGATGTCTTAACTTTTAGGATATGTCCTAATAACAAGAATGGCGGCCACGTTATTGGCGCTCCAACGTCGACGAGTGTTAAGACGGGAACGAGTCTTTCGAGATCGCGCCAATCCCTTGGATTTGGAAGAGGAAATCGTGAATCTGGCCCCAGGTTAGGATGGGAGCTCCTCATATTTCAAGGAGTAATGACAGTAACGCTCGAGACTTGTTTTCTAATTAGACCCATTATACTGTAGCTCTATTGTTTCGTACTGCTCGTTCTAAAGGTTAGGGTGTTTTGTATTGTTGGGTAAGCTTGTTTTGAGCCGTTTACTGTCTGGTTCATCTCATGGCCAACAAGCATAAAAGACCCTGCTAGCCTAAATGTTTTCATCTTTATTTTGTGCAATAAACATTGGCCTAGACAACAACGTCGTTAGACTACAATGTTTGTCTACTGGTTGTCAGCTAAAAATCAAGCAATCGACTAGAGTACTAGTGGAGGTGTTAAAACAACCCCACAATCAACGTTGTTAGATTGTAGAACTTCCTGCCATAAATTTAAAGACATTTTTGTATTTGACTTTGGTTTTGCTTACAATTAAGTATTTCATGCTTTTTAATGCCCCAAAATGCGCCAGATTGCCTCTGAGCATCTAGTTTTAAAAAAATCCCCAGAGTTTCAATAATATCCTAAAAACGAACCCCTCAGAAAAGAACCCAGCTACGGGTCATTTGTGTCTTTTAAGCGTAATACCATAATGTTTATTCTGATCTGTTCTTGCCGGGACATTTAATCTGTAAATTCTCTCATCGCGTATGCGTACATTTGCTCATTTCCCCCGCTTTTCAATGATAGTACATTGTATATTATGGCTCAGCCGGGCACTTTAGAACCCCCTCGATGAATATCCGTTTCTTTTAAAATGCTGTAGTGTTATTAAAGGAGCTCATTCAACCAAGATGCATTGCGAGTCACTGTTATTGTTTTCATACGGGAAACTACTTGAAATCGGACAGCTGCCAATCAGAAAATGTGATATCGGGCTGTTTATTAATAGATTTTACGAGTTGAACCGGAATGGCCGAGATCGGCGGGGAGATCGGTTGCCTTTATACTTGAAGAAATATAATAGAATGAGCGGAATTACTACGGTTCTCGGATAAAAATTCCTCGACGTGATGCTAGCAATCGATCTCATGCTCGATCTAGCGAACCAACTTGTCCAACTTCTGAACCAAGTTCCAGCGATGCAGATCGTGTGGCAAGGAAATTAATCAATTCTACGATAGCGTTATACATTTAGAGTTCTTTCCTTTCTAGGCTTGTGCATGCAAGAACGTGTAGTCAAAAGAAAGGAGCTAGGTTGTCCCTGCCAAAATTCTGGTTTGAAATGTTGAAGTACTGTTTTCCACATTCTATTTGTGTTCAAGGTCCGTGCGTTCTCCATACCACATTGCAATATGCAAATTTGAAATCAAATTTGAGGAATCGAATCCGTATAATGTTATTGTTTGTTAGCCTGAATTTCAGCCGGTTTGTGTCATTTTAAAAGCCCCTTGACCACAGGTAGCCCAAGCTTGGGATCTGTATAATATTTAACAGCATTTGTATGGGATTTTTAGTTTTCCATGTACAACGTAAATCTTGAATAAAACTCGACAAAAACCTATACAGTGTCTTCTTGTGTTCCTTAACTATGTCTGCCATGTTACAGCGAATTTCATCAAAAATTTCCCTTAAAACCCTAACCCATAGGGAAACTTTTGATGAAATTCGCTGTAACATGGCACAGACATAGTTAAGGAACACAAGAAGACACTGTATAGGTTTTTGTCGAGTTTTATTCAAGATTTACGTTGTACATGGAAAACTAAAAAATCCCATACAAATGCTGTTAAATATTATACAGATCCCAAGCTTGGGCTACCTGTGCCTTGACTTCCGTTAATCGTACATTGGATATGCTGGGTAAAAGAATATCGATCAATCAGTTTTCTGAGCGCCCAGCGGCACTTGATTGAACTTGAAGTTTATTCATCAGCAAAGAAACATTTATAAAATAGGTTTCCACTTTACAGCCGCTCATGCAGATATCAACGCAACATTTCACTTTTACTTACTTTAATTGTCCCGGCGTTGTCCATGTACATTGAGCGAAAACCAAGACTATCAGACTAAGAGAGAAACTGCGAGATTTGTATTCTTTCATGTACCGCGCGTGTACCGCGTACTCGAGTCTTCAGTCAAAGCAATTTGCTTTAAATGTTGTAAGTGTCCGATAATGTTAAGCAAAAGGCTCAGCTCTTCTGACCTTTAAATGTCTTGTCATTTGGGTCTGCGGGCCGATCAAGCCAATGTAGAAAGGCCCTGGTTTGGATAAACTGTAGGAATTACGATCAAACAGTCGGCTAACTTCAGTACAGGCTCTAGTAATAATTTCACTGACCAAAGGCGACTCCAGAGTACGTTCAATACTTCCCCTGGCAGGTGAAAATTCGGAAATATATGACTGAACACAAAAGCTAATAAATAAGGAACATTTCCCCCTGTAAGTAATCAACTGGTATGCCCCTGTGAGACCGATGGAATAGGATTTGTTTCAAGAAGCTCTCCAGCGCCATTATCGGGGGCCCCGAAAATAGCGGTTCGAGAAATTTGAGCTCGCAATGCATCTTGGCTGAATGAGCTCCTTTTATTAAGTACACGTGTCCTCAGAGATTGTGATATTTGAAAACAGTAGTCACGAATTGATCTGTGACCACTTTAAATGCGCCGATGAGGGTGAAATAAAAATGGAAAACGAGTATGAGACAACGTTTGCCTGTATACCTGAAAACTAAACTATGGTAGTTTTATGTCACGTGACCTATTTTGCCAAATATCCCTTTAACGAAAGGTGAGATTCAGGCATGGTAAACTGGATGTTGTACTGACTTAATGTTTTTTTTTCGATTTCTGCTTGAGAACAAATAACTTCGACAGAAACTGAATAACAGAACCAAAGAAAACTTGAATATTCAGAGACAAAATTACGCGTAGCCACTTCCAAAATGCCCTCGGTGAATTGTTTGCAGCTTACTTCACGTGAGCATGGAATCGATAGCTTCAACAGACGGACAGTTGTTATTTACCACGCCTTCCAAGAAACCCACAAGAACTCGTGCCAGCCGGTCTACCGTCGGTTCATGTACGTTTCTAGCCAGTCAGTTGACCAGTAGTTCCGTTCCCATAGCTAACCATATATTCCTAAACAAGGTCAACCAAGGTTGAGTAGTGGCGATGATTTCACTGGATCGAAGACATAAACAACAGTGGCAATCTGCCTGCTTATCGCCGAATACGGCAAGCGACTCTCATGGATAAGCGCCCGTCTTTCTATAAGACAGAGACCCACAAACAAATTCAAGAACTTATATTGCAGATGTTTAGCAATCAAATCAAACGTAACGAATGAAATTGATTAAAATGTATACTTGAGTCCTTTAATATCATTAAATGAATGAAGACAATTCATCAGAATATTTTACTGCATTCTACCTTCCTTTCACGTATGGTTCTTAAGTTCCAGTTCTCTGATTTGATCTAACAAACGTACGAAAAACGCCTCCCCCTGGAGTCCATTGTCCATATATAGGCACCGGCGCCTATATAAATAACAGTTACCGCGGTAGCCGGTTTGTTAACTATTTTAGTATGTCAGTCTTCTATTTTGCGGTAACTGTTTTGGTTTCCATCAAATTCGTGATCCTTTAGGCTGCAGCTCCGCCCTAACCAAGGTTACCGCAATAATTACCATTTCCTGAGCACATCCGTAATCCATATTCCTTGTCTTTATTATCGTTTTTACTCGGACATTAACATAACCAGATGGCTTTTTTTCCTGTCTGAAACGTTATGGGTGGCGAAGAAGGTCAGACATGGAAAATCACGCTAGAAATTAAAACAAATACATTGTTCGAGCTATTTCAGCTACGGGATAAGCTCGGGAATTGGATCTTCGAGTAACAGATTAAAATTTAAAATGTTATACGTCAGAAACGAATGCAGGAAAACTACAGGATTTGTGTTGAAATGAAACATTGCCTTTTTGAATTGTATAGTCTTAACCTGACTCCTACCCAATAAGAAAAATAAAGAAAGACAAAAGCTGGCCGAGGAGCCTTGGAACGAGTAAGCGGATTAGGATTTCTTGTAAACCCTGATGAAGGTTGGCCGTGCCAGCCGAACTATTGGTCTAATACTAGTATACCTTACAGGTAGTGCATGAATGCTGCTCCTCTCAGTTAATGAAGTGTATTAGAAGAGAACCTACAGTAGCACTTTGGCAGGAAAAATAGCCGGATTACTGGGCGATAAAAATGCCAAGGTGTCAGATGAATATATTTTGTAGTTCTGGGGCTATCCATGCGTGCGACTGAATCCTGTTTGAGCTGTGGTGTGTAAATCAAAAGTTGTCGCGATTTATTTTCATTTTGTCCTGACATATCAACGATCTCCCGGTAAATTCCCTGAGCCTACCAATTCCCGACATTTTCTTAAGATTCCCGGCACAACAAACTGCTGTTCTCCCCGGTGAAGTTTAAACACTGGAAATCAACTGCAATTGAGAATGTAATTATAAATGCTAATTATATTTTTAACCGGCTGCTTGACTTTATCGAAGCCAATAGAAGAAAATGATTTGCTGCTCACCATCTTGATAACAGGAGAGATCTTGCTCTTTGGAAACTGATAGTTCACACAGAGAGTAGAAAGAGTTCGCCTACACGTGTACACTTGCATGACTGCAACGAGCCCGGGGTCGAAATGTACTAATGTTCCGTTCCACATTTCCTACAAAAAGTGAGGTGATTTTATTCCAGCAATTTATAAGTGAAGAAAAACAGAGAGACGTGTAGTTAGCCATTGGAATTAATTTATCCATCCTGACTAGTATTCGTACGCGTTCCAATCATTTTTTTTCCTTATTACCAAACTTGTATATATATTTCTCAAACCGTTACAGTTCTCTTAATCCACTGAGTCAGTTTATATATTCAAAACAACAGTGCAAAGAGAAAATCGTGCGTTAAATATCTACAAAACACTTCAAAGCTCATCGCTGAATCAACTGGTCCGCCATGAAACCGCACAAATCAACCTTTTCTAGTTTGTATCAACACTAATTCCTAGTTGCTCTGGCTTTCAGAATTTTATCCTGTCATGTCAAGCTCACTTCAGAAACTTCTCACAAACTGAAGTGCTTCCTTTTGTACATCTGCTTGTCATTTTAATCGTAGTGTCGACAGACTCAGGGAACTTTGGCCCCACTTCGGCTTTTGTTTCCCGATGACAAAGACTTAAAGTATTCACTTCAGTGTTCCATGTTTACAATGCTGTGATAAATCTAAAATTGGAGCTCTTCAAAATGTCACGAGGCTTTGTAAAGCTTTAGGAGATTATCGTGTATGCCTTTGTTGCAAAGACGTTTTTGGTTGAACCGCAATATCGGCGTAAACCTTGCTTTTCAAATGCTAATTCTCAGATGTCCGATTGACGTTTTGGATTTCCTAGTTTGACCCAAGCGTCTTTATTGCTTTCCAATCTGATTTGTTCAAGATTGTATGCAGACAAAGACTGTTGACTCTGGCAAACCCTCTAGCCAAAGTTCTGTGGTTTCCAGAAAGAATCACCAACATTCCATCACACTTTTAGTTTCTACTGAAAATCTAAAGGATCAAAGCTCAACAAGAATGCGAAACAAGTTCTTAGAGAAGGCTTAGAGATGAACAACAAATGTATAAACTTTCATTGTGGGTTGTTTGGCGTTTTCATAGTCTTTCAGGTAAGAAAGTAATTTCTTTCGCTAAAACAAAGCTTACTTAATACTAACTTTTTGATACTGAATACGTTTTCATTTTTAGATTCTTCTTCAGCTTCCAAGCCTGGCTGAAGCAGGTAGGGGAAAAAATCGTTATTTATTTAAAAGCTAGAATGAATTGAAGTTATGCTCGAGGATTGATTACGTTTGACCTTCAGTTGAAATGATAGCTTCGTTGTTCGCGTAACTTTTACTTTACTGAGGCTAGAATGTCCTTTGTTTCATAACAGAACGAATAATAAAAACACATCATTCACTAGTGAGAGAGCATTTAAGTAGCTGATTTAGGCCTAGTTCAGCTTATCGAGAAGTGGAGCAATACGGTAACGTTTCAGCTTCTAATCAAAGTTTCATAGAATCGAGCCGACTCGATATTTGATTTTTTTTTCATGTTTGTTTAGAAGTTCACGATGCCACGCGGCAAGAGTGCACATATCTAAGATTATTTCGTTTCCCTTTGTTTTATGTCTCTTTAGTGTTATATTAGTCTTAAATTTATGATCATCGAACTATCGTTGTGGCGTAAGCGTTAAAAACCACCTATTTAAGAGAAGCTGCAACTCACATCAATTTGTGATTGTTCTATTGAGTTTGCTCATTCCGTGAACATTTACGACTACGCTATGTACAACGATAGTACGATCATAATAAAATTAAGACTAATATAATACTAAAGAGACATAAAACAAAGGGAGACGAAATAATCTTATATTTATATATGTACTCTCTTAAAATACAGTAAAACAGTCGCGGTAAACAGTCGAAAATATGTCGAGAAACAGCTAGCTATATCATTAACAGCGAGAGCCCACGCGTTGAGAGAAAGGGGGTTCCCATTTCTCGACTGATTCTTGCGATATGAAAGGCCGCTCAGTTTTAAGTTTTAAAGTCTAATAGGTGGTGCGTACGAAGGACGTATTGCATTCCAATGTACCAAGTTTATATAGTTACATACATTCTTGATCTTAGAGTATATCTAGACACTCTAACCTAGCCTTAGTTTCTGTAAGCCCTCTCCCGCCTGTCAGTGAAAACTAGCCGTTCTACTCTAACACCTAAAGTGGACAGGTTTAGTAAATGCAATCCAGGTGAAATCGAAGGACAGGTTAAAGCAGATTTAAGGCGACTTTACACTCTCAAGTTTTGAGAACGGTACAAGCCTCATTTATTTATACGAAAACAAACTAAAATAGTAGAGCTAAGTTTCCGAGGAACGAAATAAAAATATAAAATAAAAATGAATAACTTTATTTACGTATCTAGTTTTCTAGCTACTAATCGGAGACAGGGATTTACAGTGCAAAATCGAAGTTACTTAGATACTGTTTGTATCCTGACACCCCCCCCCCCCCCCGGGTGTGTTGGGGGGGGGGGGGGGGGGTGGGGGGGTACTCTACCCAAAGTCAGGTTGGGGTGTGCCGCTGATGCTCTGAAACCCTTACCCTGTTTAAGACAAAAAAACTCAAATTTCCATACTCTGTTCAAGACAAAGTGTTAACATTTTATATCCCCCAATAAGACAAATAACAAATTATCTATACTTGGATCAGTCAGTGTTTATTGTGATCTCGTATTAATGAATGTCATAACTAAATAAGTCTTCATCAAGCACTAGATTAAACAAAGCACTAGATAAATACCATACCCTGTTCAAGATATGTCGCTGTGAAAATGGATACCCTGTCTAAGACAAGAAACTCGAAAAACCATACCACGTCCAGCGGATCATCCCCGTATAGTCCATATATGGACCGCCCCTCCGCCCCGCCGGATCCTGACACAGTTTGCCCGCGTCGTCCACTCGCAGCCTCCGGTAGCCGAGGATGAACACTGGCAATTACCGTCGTTTGCATCTAAGCGCCGTGAACACGTGAGACGAAAACGTAACATGTTCACGTAACGTGATTCGTCATCAACCTTTCGAAGTTTGAAGGCGTGCTAGACGAACTTTCGCGCTCAAAATACCAACTTATTCTCTTCCCGTATCGATAATACTCCAACCACCTCTGCCACTTGATTTCTGAAGTCCCGAAATAAATGCACATATGGTTTGAAGTTACGGCTGTATTTGTTTACTGTGATTATCGTAAATATCCTCACCTTCAGTCTTCGAAAGTTTGATGACAAATCAGATTATGTTTGATACAGTTCAGTAGAACATGTTCGCCTCACGTGTTCACGCGTAGATGCAAACGACGGTATCTTAGAAACTTCAAGTACGATATATATTGTTTCACTTGCCGGCTTAATTAAAATAAATAAATATTTATTTCGGCCTTCATGTGCGGCATAGCAAAATAAAAATTCATTTTTCTTCTTCGACGAATTACTATTTATGAATTTACATGCCGTCGCGGGAAGAAGTCTGGTAACAATGGCATCAGAACGAGGCCAGTTGGCTCGAAGATCGCAAAACTGAAGTCTGTCAGAAATTTCTTAGTTTCTGTCGTACGGCACTGTTGTGTTATTTGTCTCATGAGGAAATTAACGTTATCTCAAGCATGTTAAGGCATGGTTTATTCAGCAATTCTGTTGAAACACTCTATATTCGCTAACTTTGTCATTGTTCAATGAAATACCATAGAAATCGGTAACTAGGCAGCAATCATATGTCTTAACATTTTAAGTTAGGTATATTCTGGTGTTTTTGTGGTCACGTGACCTTAACGCTGATAAAACAAAGAAATGAGCCGGTCGAAGTGCATTTTTAAAGTAACGATTTCTGGCTTATCTAATTACACTTCTGGTTGTTTGTAAAGCACTGTTTTGGAATGGTTGACATTTTGCCATTTTAGGTGAGAAAATTGGGGAAAAGTGGTTCCAAGAAGACCTGTTTCTCTATTTTCGTTATAACAATCTATCAGGATCAACCATTCCAAACATATCTTTAGAAACAACCAGAAGTGTAATCAGATAAGCAAGAAATCGTTACTTCAAAAAAGCAGTGTGACCGCTATTTTTGTAGAAAGCCATTCTATAAAATCGCTTTAGCCTCGATTTCATGCTCAAATCATGCCTTAACATGCTTGAGATTTTCCGCCATCAACTGTATGTTTTTCTCTTCCTGTGACAAGCTGGGACACATAGCCTCGCTTTGATGCCTTTATGAATAAGGTCAACACTCACATGGTTTTCTATGGAATACGGCAAATAACATTCGCGAGAGATGTATGTGTATTATTTGGTATACAACGAGCCTTTAGGCGAAGATTAACGGGAAGATTTATCACGAAAACAAAGTAACTTACAGGACGATAGACTGTGAACTGAAATTTCTCGGAAATCAAAAGTTTCGAGTGCATGGCGGATGCGTCTGCAGAATAATTATGTATTCAAGACTCTTGAATTCTTATTGGCTGACAAAGAAATGGCGCGAATTTTCCTGCATTTCGATTGGCCTGATCTAGCCATGAAATATCGCTCCTGTCACAAGCCTCGTCAACTATTCACTTGAGGACTGCGTATTCCCGCGCGCATGGAAGAAGGCGGAAGTAGTCCCTCGTCTCAAGGAAGGTGATCATGAGGTGGCCAACAATAACCGACTAATATCCCTTCTTCCAATACTGTCAAAGGTCGCAGAACGTGCCACACTTGACCAGTATAAATAATTACCTTCAAACCCCGGCCGGACCAACACTCAGGGTCTTAAAATAACTGAGTAGAAGGTGCTGCCTTTGTGAAACAACTGCAAATGGTTAGACCTTCACGTCTTCTCGGATAAGGACGTAAAATCGTAGGACTAGTGTCCCAAATTAGTTGCAAAGCTAAATACAGTTGACACTTAAATACAGTTACTTACTTACTTACTTACTTATTACCTAATCGAGAAAAACAGGCTGACCAGCCATTAGAGTAGAAACAGTAAGCTTCACTCAACCGAAACGTTGAGCCTGTTTGTGACCGATCATATTTATATATATGGCTATTGATGTCTTGAGAAGAAAGTAACCGCAATGGTGCTTATAGATCTTAGCAAGGCTTTCGACAGTATCTGTCACTAAGTTCTACTCAACAAGATGCGAGATATTGGGACCTCTGGCCCTGTCCAAGTTAGCTATCGGATAGAAGTCAAAGAACCCGTATCGGACCTTCACTCTCCTCGCCCTTACCTGTTAGTCACGGTGTACCACATGGTCCATCCTCGGACCCATGCTTTTCACGGCGTACATGAATGATCTACCGAACTCTATTTGTAACTGTAGCGTAGAATCTTACGTCGATGACACAAAGTTATATCTCTATTTTACACCATTAGACCTTGATGCTGGGTTAGCACAGAAGATCGCCACCAAGTTGCTGGATGGTGTTGCCTAAATAAACTCTTAATTAATCCGGATAAGACTAAGTTGATGCTTTTTGGAGAAAGTCGGTACTTAGGTAAAATCCACAATCCAAGTGTATCCTTCTTAGGGAAGGTTCTGTCACCGGTGTCATCTTGTAAGGATTTGGGGATTATCCTATAGATTCCACTATGAGCTTTAAATAACGATCATATTAAGTCTCTGACGTCCTCATTACTATCTACTCTATGTCAGATCAACAGGGTTAGACACCTTTTTGACAAGAAAACTCTACTACTTATCCTAAATTCATTAGTATTTAGCACGCTCTTTACTATTCAATCATCCGCATGGTGTGACAACACGAAACAGAATATTCACATATTACAACTTACTCAGAACTTCGCAGCGCCGCATCTTAACTGACATCAGAAAATACCATCACATTTCACCAGTTCGTAGAGAACTTGGTTGGCTCTCATGATCAGTTAATAACACGCTAACTTATCGCGACCTTGTTATGATGTTTAAATGTCTTAATGGCCTCGCTCTGTCTTACCTTAGTAATAACCTTGTGAAGCGCTCCGGAATACATTTGCGAGTAACTAGACATGCATTAACTTAGCTAAATGCAGAACTTCAACTGCTCAACGATCATTCGTTTACCCCGCGGTTAAGGAATATTTTAATTCTAGCAAATAATGATGCTCGTATAGCCTTTTAGTGCCTTAGTTATAGTCACAAGTTGTAATTTAGATTGCAATTAGATTTTATTAGTTAAGTTGCTTAGCTAAAAGTGTAAATTAATTCTGAACAACATGGCTATGGATAATAAACCATATTGTATTGCATATTGTACTTATTCACTATATATTTTCAGGCTTCAATTGTACAGAAGAGGGACATTTTCCGCATCCAACAAACCAACACAAGTTCTTCTGGTGCAGAAACGTTGACGGCAGCCTGACGGCGTTTCCGTACACTTGTCAGAAGGGACTGATCTTCAATGCTACGCAGGCTACGTGCATTGCTTTCATCACTACAGGTATTACACCAACTGTAAATATGATAACAGTGGAGCTACTGATTTTCGTACTCCTTTTCCATGTCCTACAGCTGAAGTCGTGTTCTTGTCGAAGCCAGTTCTATTTGTTGAATGATGCTTTTTCGAGGTCTTGAAAAGCTTCTGAATGTACTCGCGTTAGGCTCGTGCTTCCACTCTTTTCAAGTCCTCGAACTACGTGCATTATACATTTTTTTATAAAATAACCCACAGAAAATACGCGCTCTGATTGGATGAAAGCCTTTGAAACTCTATAGAAACACGGCAAATTATCTTGAACTCAATTGGAACTCGGCGAAATAATTCCACACTTTTCTAAAAATATTGAGCACTAAATTCAATTCGACGAAGAACCAGCTACATGCAGTACTGTATAAGAAACGACTGCAATGTGTTGTTAGTTTAGAAACAAGCCGATGTTTTATTGAACTCAAAACAATCTCAAAGCACGAATTACAACATTCATTGCTTCATGTGTACAAAGGTGAGTTTCTCGCAAGTGTGTAATGATATTAAACAACAATTTTCGCCAAAACAAAAGCTCAATTAAAAACTATTGTTTGGTAGATTTAAGCCGGATAACCTTTCGAAAAATCCTGTCTTAAATATTTCTATCATGATCTGCTTGATGCACAAAATGGAAGCTGAAATAGAAATGGAAATCAAAAGTACAGCAAAATGTGAAGCACAAACCTGACACTTGATAATGTATTAAAAATTAAGAATTGCAGAATTTAGTTTTAAAATTTCGAATGGTAAAGTATTCCAACAATATTTTCTGAATTTGTCACACCAGCAACAAAACGTTACAATTACATTACAAGATTTGCTGCAAAGTTAAATTTTGTTAGACCGGAAGCGAGAACGAATTATGGAATTCATACGTTTAAATTTATTTCATCAAAAATTTGGGAAACAGTTGATGTAGATGTCAAACGAACAAGCTCTATTAATTTATTAAAAAAACGATATAAAGCCGTTCTTCTCGAACAACAAAAATAAGTGACTATACCTTTTTCAAA
The DNA here is from genome assembly GCA_030867875.1 of Actinernus sp. WN-2022. Classification (NCBI taxonomy): domain Eukaryota; kingdom Metazoa; phylum Cnidaria; class Anthozoa; order Actiniaria; family Actinernidae; genus Actinernus; species Actinernus sp. WN-2022. The sequence goes on along the minus strand of JAOWCC010000577.1, from coordinate 59,479,835 downwards.
TATTTATCAGCTTAATTATTAACTTTAGTCTATACAAACGTTGCAGTGATCAGCTCGAAAGCTTTTGCTCCTTTGGTCACTGCGCACTACCAACTATTTTAAATGTAATCTGTACTTAATTATTTCTTCACTTTTTTTTTCTTCTTCGAACTGTATTGTTGTGTTTATTTATGTATATAGTGCGAAATAAAACTTGAAACTTGAGATACCAAGTTGATCAACATACAAGAGCTACATATGGTAAAAGTCCATCCAACGCCGTCCTTTTGACTACTCTTTGTTAATTGAGGAATGTACGGTTCTCTACAACACAACTTGATCTCCCGTAAACTTTGTTTCGTACGAAAACCGGCGCCCGCTTGATCCACGTCGTTAAGTTCATGAGGCAAAATGAAATGTTGGACATTGCGTTCTCCCGTATATTGTCAATCCAGTTTTAGCATTAGTCCATGCATAGAGCGTCTTTTTCTTCATTATTCAGCATGTGTCATTTTGGGCTCCAATAGGCCATTTTGACGATGTTGCGCGCGCATTGAGAACAATATACAAGCAATCAAGAAAACAAAAGATTGTCATGCAACATTGAGTTTTGGCGGGCCACATTCTGGTTTTTGGCGGGCCACATGCTTTTGTTTTCAATGCGTGCGCAACATCGTCAAAATGGCCTATTAAAAGGTTTTTCTTAGCTAGCGAACTGTTTTCAAACTCGACTCACTGAATCGGATTGATAAAACTGACTTGACTGACAATTAATTGACTGACAATTAATGACGCCATAAATCACCTATATTTTAATTTTCATATTCGAAAAACAATATATATTGAACGAGATGAGATATTAATAAACAGAAAACGCATCCTTCCTCATTTTGAAAGGATTTACAACTGAAATCAACATTTCAAGGGACACTGATCAGTTATGTTAATGCACAAAGCAAATAATCACTATCTGTAAGGTTGAATTATTAAACAAATCGCATACATTTTCATTTGCCCATAATCTTATTGATTATAGAAATTAGGTCGTATCATAATATGTCCAAAACTCAAGTGGAATAACGAGGTCAGGATATTTTAAAATGACTTGGAAGATTTATTTTTGAATTCAATACTTGTGAGTTCTGAAAGAGGTTGAACGAGTCACAAACTGACAAAGTCCTGAAAGTCGGCTGATTTTATTCACTCGAGAGAAAGCCCACATTTTGAAATGAATATAGTATAGAAAGAAATTCTCACCACTTAACTTCTCATCATCGATAAAATGCTGTGAAATCCTCCATTTCAGTCTTGTGTTCAGAACAGTTCTTGCTTTAATTCAAGAGTTCTGAGAGAACTACTACTGGCAAAGTCTGAAGACTGAACCACAGATTCGCTGAAAATGTTGCTTCCAGTGGTGAAATGGAAATTAGAAAATCCCAACCTCAACAAAGCCCATTGCATGGGATGACGTCACTTTCATTGTATGTAATTTTATTGATCATGATCGAGAGCCAATGAGAAAGTGGCTGTTGTAATAGTCAATACGACTCGTAATAAAGGCATGTACGAGTAGTTCGGTTGAATCTCTCGTAAGGTACTTTCTAATCCGGCGGATATTGTGTAAATGAAAAAAAGCGGCTTTACAAGTTGTAGTAATGCGAGATACCATTGACATATTGCTGTCGAACCAGGAACCAAGGTTCCGCACTAGTGGCGAAGACAATACCCCAGTGTCACCTACTAATAGAGTATTGACCTTAACTTTATCCAGTTGTTATTTGGTACCAATGATTAAGAATTCAGTTTTCTCATCATTAATCATTATTTTATCGTTAATCATCCATTCTCTGAGTTCAGAAATGCAAGCTTCCATGTCCGCAATGGCAGCAATTGCGTTCGACGAAGGAGAACGTATCCTAATCTTGCGTTGGTCTCCCTGTGGTCACGTTGGTTCACGCACGAATCTTGTGTCAACTTTTGCCTCGTTTTCATGCACGCAAATTTCGTAAGCGTTGGGTTTCCTGTGTCACGTGATGTTGGCGTGAATTTGCAAGCGAAGCAGTTTCTCGACTTTGCACGTGCGACGGGAGATTGCGAGGGAACTCGATTCCTTTCCGCGGTAAGTATTTTGCCACTCAAACACAATGTTACTTAAGAAAATCGTAGGAACGTTTCATCAAAGCATGAGTAAACTGTGTACTACGTTTAGAGCACTTAGGAAAGCCGCTCTCCGGCCGAATCAAGTCAACTCACTCGATGTGCTGAACACAAACAATCTGACCCAACGTGGTCACAAACTATAATGTATTGCATCGTCATTGTTGTGTTATTTGAAGCCTTCTATACCAAGAAAAATGATTTGAGATACTCTGCCTCGTTATCTACACTTAACCATTACACCTGTATTTTACAAATAAATCTATTATTTTCAGGTGTTTTATTTTACAATAGCTATATTGCAATATTGTTCAGAGCATATTGTTAGAAGTATCGTTTAGAACGTTGTGTTGATGTAACTGTACTTGCCATTTCGTTCAGAGATTAAAGTTAATTTTTACTGTTGTTGTATTGTATTGTTGTATTGTAGTACAATAGAACATTTTATGGGTAATGTTACCCTCTTTTCATTTGCAGTAACAAATAACTTACATTTGCAATTTTGCATTTTGAAATATCACAGAAGTAATTTATATACATATAATAACTACTTGGTACAATGCAATAAAATATGTTTCATCCAGCATGTAACATTATAGGCCAATTTTTTTCCTTAGGCCACAAAATATGCAAAACAGGTTCTCAGTCAACTCACACAGATGATTCTAACAACAAATCGAACGCACTTCAATAATCTTTGATTACCTCTAATTATCAGGTTTAAAAGCTAAGTACAGCTGAGTATCATCAGCATAACAATGTACATCAGGTAAATAATTGCTGACAACATCAAATAGCTTACTAGTGTAAATGGAAAATTTGGGCAGACCAAGGCAGGAACATGAGGAACACCAAACTTTAAATGAAACCTATCAGAATGAGCGTTATCTACTAAAACCTGTTGATGTCTATCAGAAAGATAAGAGTTAAACCAGGATAATGCAGCGCAAGTCGTGAAGTCGCTGAAGTCGTGAAGTCGCTGAAGTAGTATCTTATGTTCTAAAATATCAAATGCAGCGCTCAAGTCAAGTATATAACCAATAGTGTCACATGTTGTTTGTTCATGTTCATTAGAATATCATTCTTAAAGTTGAGGAGGGCTAACTGGTCGGAAGTTCTTAAATATTAAGTCAATGTGGGCTTTTTAAGGCCGTGGTGAAACCAGTGCTTCTTTCCATGTGTCGGCGAAATGACCATACTGCAGAGATAGGTTAACCATAGTGGTTATGACTGGAAGTAGTACGTCTAAACAATGTTTAACAAGCTTAGTGGGTACAGGATTGCTAGGACACGATTTGTTGGGTGATTTTGTAACGAGTTGTTTGACAAAATCACTGGTCACATGATCAAAGTCAGTGACTCTAATCTGCGGTATAGCATCAGAGCTATCAGTTGAGGTTGACCCGTAATTGTAAAGTCTAGTGTGAATATTAGTGATCTTCTTTATGAAGAACTGGCTGAAATAATTAGCTAGGTCTGTAGAATTACTATGTGGAGGATATGGTATGTCACCAGGACGACCAAGATGTAGAAGTAGTTTACTAGCTTTAAATAGCTTACGTTGATCAGTGCTATTCTCATGGATAAAGTCAGAATAAAACTCGCGTCTAGCTTTGTCCATCAGAAACGTAGTTCGATTCCTTCTCATCTTAAACATTTAATGGTCCGCTTCAGATCCAGTATTTCTCCATCTGCGTTCAGAAATCCGTCGTTGATGCTTTGCGGCTTTAATGTTATCACCAGTGAAATGAGTGGGTGCGTGTTTCAACTATTCATGTGCGAAGTGCCTTTGGATATAACTCTTGCACACTAATGCTTTAATTGTTATGGATCGACAAGCAACGCGCAACCCGGCTGAAGTTCCCTTACTCCCCCTTCCATCCCCCCCCCCCCCGTTCAATGTTGGTCCAACTCTTCATGTCCGAAGCTGTAGATTTTAATGTTTTATCTGTTTCATCAATGCACAATGTTAGGGATGATAATTTATGATTCTTAGCATTCTTATAGACAGTATATTCCTGCCTTGTTTTTAGCTTTTTAGTACTCTATAGATAGTTTTACTGTACAAATAGTTCTCGCTCATAACTATATAGTTTACGGTATATATACATATTAAAATTTTAACAATATAGGATAAATTAATAACACAGGAGTCGTTTATCGTAGTTAGTTAATTAGTTATGTAGACCATTAAACATTTTACATGCGACCCCACAAGCGGGAACGCTTATTAGCTTATTAACCCTTTCCCTACTGGACATGTTTGGCTCAGTTGGTGAAATCCTGAGTGCTAATTCAACCCTTCTCCCTCAGTTCAAGTTTGGCTAGCCCGGGGCAGTTAAATACTGCTGACTTTTTAAGCCGAGGGCTCAAACGTTTCCCACAATGCCATTTGGGAGAATTATGTGCACTCGTTGACGGTAGGTATGGCTGCTTCGGTAGGGTTTCCAATGAAATGTGCTCTAATTTTGGACAAAAAAGCCACTGCAAGAGAGCTAGAGGACATCATTAAGTCTGAGGACGGCTGAAAAGTACTTGGTTTGCGTTTAGTAGGCCTTGTGAGGGGATTTCACAAGACACGAAAAAAATATTCAATGAAATCCTTGAAATTCTGCAGTTGGTGATCTTTTCCCCCTGCTAAACCTATTAGGATGTGTTTTTGTCACTTTAAAGCAACGGCTTGAGTCCAAATCACCGCTATTGGTTGTAGGGGTAAAAGACTTATAAAAAAATCCCAGAGGGGGGGAGCCCTTGTGGGTTTTTTTATTACCCAGCATGCAATTGGAGGTGGGAGCAGGTAAATGTGGTCGAGTGAAATGCAGTGTAAACATCGGCGTGGTTCACAGTCGTTTGGTTGCGTTTTGTGCAAACAAACCTGGTGGTTGGAAAGATTAAACAAGGTACTATAACGACTGAGTGGTGATTTTGTATTTGCTTTTGATTTCAAGTGCGAATGGGAAGGTTTTTTTGAGCCGATTTTCAGCTCCTCAAAATTCGTGAAAATCGAAGATATAAACAACGATCTCCAAAACAAATGACTTTTTCTCCAAAGTGGGAGAGTCAAGCGATCCCCGTTATACAATGTAGCTGTGGCTTCGAAGTCATTCATCCCTTGAAATAACTATCACAACATCGTATTTCCAGCATGTCTAGGTTTGATGCAATAATTTTCTCCAGGTACATGCTTTATATTGGTCGGTTACGGGCGGTGCAGGAGGGAAAGGGTTAATAAATACTATCGTGTTTAAAGATTATTGATTGATTGAGTGATTGATTGATTGTTACGTGATCTGAGATACTATTGGCTATGAGCGTAATTGACATAATTCAGTAGAAAGCGACTTGCATACATGTATAAAAATAAAAACGTCAGGAGGCGTCAAGAGCGTCAGGAGGTTTATTTAATAGGTTTTCTAGTCTGCCAAATAGGTTTAAACATTCATGGAATGCTGTAATGAGGGGGACATTGGGGTTTGCGGTGTTGCGGTGTGGGTCAGTTTTTAGTGCGGTATTTCGGTGAATTAAATCCCATATTGCGGTATTGCGGTGATCTCAAATCCTGCGGTGTGCGTTGTTTGTGTTTTCAAACCTGCGGTGTTCGGTGAAACGTTTATGGCCATGTAAATCACGCGGCTCTTAAAAAAAATATTGCGTCATTGCGGTGTCGGTATTTTGTCAACGTTACATGCGGTGATGCGGTGTTTTCGGATTTTTTTGTGGTGTTGCGGTATTGAGAGCCCCCCAATGTCCCCCTCTTTAATGGCAAAATCATATCTTAAAACGTGCTTTCTTAAACTCATTTTATTTCTGCAGCAACCACTGCTGAACCAACATCTCCAATCACCACAGCAAAGCCAAGCCAAGGAGCAGGTATTTCTTCCAACATGTTATATGTAATCATAAAATATACAGTCAGTTATTTGATCGTGTTTTTGTTATTCTATAATTCTATCTATTTTCTACATGGCGTCCGTTGATAATGATGAAAACAATGAAGGTCATCACGAAAAGCTGTTAACGGTGAACGGGCCGAACGCGATAACATTCAACAGCTTTTCAAGACCTCGAAAGTGAATTATTTATTTAGGACAATAACATTCGATTTCCGAGAAAAGAAAATTTAAAATTTCATCCAAGCGGGGAGATGAGGAAAAAAGAGAAACAGTAACAAGAGCAAAGAAAGCCATGCTGAAGTAATTATTTATAACGGAAAGGATCGTTAATGATCGCTAGATTTTGATCACGCCTTTATAACACAATAAGCTCAGCATTTTCGGACAAAGAAATTGCGCGTTTTAGTATGTTCTCCTAGTTATGTCGTAAACGACATTCAAGTGTAGGATCACTTTAAAAGGGCTATGTCACGGTGCTGCGCATGTGTGGAGTTAGTGTTTGATTGGTGGCTGTTAATTGACTACGAACAGTTAAAGGGGTTATGTCATGGTGTTGCACATGTATGGAGTCCATGCTCGATTGGTGGCTGTTAATTGACTACGAACAAGTAAAGGGGCTATGTCATGGTGCTGCGCATGTGTTGAGTCAATGTTCAATTGGTGGCTGTTAATTGGCTACAAACAGTTAAAGAGGTTATGTCATGGTGTTGAACATGTATGGAGTCATTGTTTGATTGATGACTGTAAGTTAATTGGTTACAAACAGTTAAAGGGGTTATGTCATGGTCTTACACATGTGTGTAGTTATTGTTTGTTTCATGGCTGTTAATTGGATACAACAATTAAAGTCTCCTCCTTCAATACTTGATTGAAATGAAATGCAATTATTTTCCGTGATGGCTACAAAATGTATGTCTATACACAGTTTGTTATTAATTTGTGTATAGGTGCACGAGGTTCGTCAGTTCTTATGAAAATCGCTGAAAATAACTATGTTCTGCACCAGATATCAAATATAAAGGCATTTCACCGTGACACAGCCCCTTATAAAAAAGTCATATTTACAATGACGAATAATAAAATTTTCCATTTTCCATTTCTAATCTTAGTTCCTCAATTCTGTTTGATTTGTAACGAAGGTACGTCTTCGAATCCCATCAGTACAAGTGAACCACCAACCAGAGGTGAACCATGTCAGGCAAACGACCTGTCTGAAATGGTGAGATAAATCGTAAAGCGTTGCTAGTAAATACACCATAATACAATTACTATAAAATACCATGTCCTGGTATAATAAGATCCCCTCTTGTTAAAAGCCCTCCTCAAACCCTTACGAAGTCATTTAAGCCCATGGCTTGTAAACAGGATTTACGGCAGATGTGTACCATTTTTTTGTAATTAATTTGTTGGAAGACTGAATACAGGTATGGTAATAACAACACCAACAAATATTGATTTATTACCATAGATCAAATTTCATATATTATGAAAAAGATAGAGATCACAAAAGAGTGAGTTAAAGGGTACCCAGTATAACAATGAAGCTAAACCAGCTGGGTACTTAAGATACATTATGAATTTAACATACATTATAATATGGTCAGATATATAACGATAAAATAAATATATTAATGGATAACATTTATCTACTAACAATATGGTAATTACACACGCGATGTGAGAGAAAAAAGGGAAAAAAGAGAAGAGAAAATTACCATCGCCAACAATCACGGACGTTGTGCCCGCGGTATGTAAGCGGTTTCTACCATAAATGACTCATATGTTCTCAGTGCAGATTTAATAATGAATGTAACTATGAAGCATAAATCAATTTTCACCGTTTCAAGCAAATGTAATCTTCATTCCAAATTTGCCGAACCGCCGATACAGTTTGCTAGTTATTACCTTCCGGTTTATGTTAAAATAAACAAGAAATGAATGCATTTTCCTTTGCGATTGGACTTACTCCATGTTGGTAAAGCGAACGCACACATGTACTGTTACTTATTACGAAAACACGCTTACATGAAGAATTGAAAGCTCCATACCTCAATGCCCTTCATAGATATTCCATTTGCCGAGGCGAGTTCTTGAATTAGAAGAGTCCAGTAGCTGGTATCCGAAAATTCGGGATCTACCTTGCGTTTTTGGACTTAGAAATCGCAAAATTACGAAACTACCCATCGCTGTGTAAGCGGGCTTTCCAGTTGAATAATCCACGTCCACAAAGTTCCATCGAAATCCCTTCAAAGTGAAGCAAATTCGGACGTGTTTGGTACCGTTTTCTTCCTCGATTTCCTCTCTATTTATTCCTGCATATAACTCTGGGATAACAATGTTAACAATGGACCTTTCAAACAGTAACGTTGTTTTGCGTTTTACTAGGGGAATCATGATCAACAATGCTTTAATTGACAATGCTTATAATTGAACCTTCCTAGCAATTAACTAAGATAGTGTATTAATCTGCCTCGGGTATTGTCATTAATAAGGCATGGAAGTACCACTCCTCCCTTCACAGTGCCGCCCTTAAGAGACGAGACCCTTAACCTCATTTCTTTCTACATCTCTTTATTACCCTCTTCCAAACCTTATCTTATTAATCTGACAAATAAACTAATACGTATACTTATAATTCGCTCATACTGTTTCAGATTTCTGAAAAAGCCCTGACAAACCTCTTCAACTATTTGTGGCTCTATAATATTTGCCTGAGTCGGTATTCATATCCGCTAGCTTCGCCGATGGACCGGCCGGATTGAGGCCCGCCTTAATATAATATAATGTAAAGCCGTCTTGCTAGATGTCTAACCGACATGATCCATTATTTCATTGAACAGTTAACATCTTCGAGCGGCATTGAAATGGCAGCTCCACATTGAAATGGCAGCTCCACGTGAAGCGAAAAACGTGCGCTCTAAATCGCAACTTGTGCTCAAACTCCTTGTCCAGCTTTTCCCAAGTAGGAATATCAATACCCTCATAGCCAGAGATTCGTCTCCGCTTTACATTGCGGATCTGCAGAAAAACGAAAAGAAGGCAACTAAAAATGTGACCAGAGCCGAGGAAAAACTTCCCCCTCCCAAGAGAATAAAATACTAGCGAGGATGGGATCCCGGATCAGGAAAGAGCAACTACCCACAGGCAGCCCAGAACACAGGCTAACCCATCATAGTGGGAGATACTCACCCTAATCAAGGAAGGGAAAATAAATGACGAATGAAGGAAATTACGAAATCCCCCCTAACAAAAGTAATCTAATTAACTAAAAGGACTGAAAATTCAAAAGTACCTCGAAAAATACTACTACTATTAGTATATACCAATAACAAATGGTATAACAATCGAGATCTATGGTTCAAACAAATATATTTATTACACACTGTCGCAACTGCCGCTGCATCAGTCAGGCTACAACAATGTTGATCAATCCTTCAATTCCGTGGTCCCTATCCAGACCATCTATACCTCATTTCGCCGGCTGCTGCATTCCGCCGGCCCCATATGTATCCTGCCAGTGCATGAGCATCACAATTCCTCTGGAAATGCCCGTACGTAACCATTACAATTACAATACTGGACGCTAGCTCGGTTTTGTCGTCCGCGGCGGTCTCGTAACATAGGCATAGCTGAACGCATCGGTGACTAAATGTCAACTTTCGAAATCGCATCAAGTACTTTTTCTTGGTCCTCGCGCATAGCTTGAAACACTGCAGAGTAGTAGTTGGCGTTAGGATGTTTCGTATCCAAAGACACCTATCTTCAAATTCAAAAATTGTTCAAAAGATTGACCTTGTTAAACGGAACAGACTTTGAATTAGCCAACTGTAAGATCTTTTCCAGAGTGCTCCACATTTGTCTCCTGCAATTTCTTTAACTTCTCCTTAATGTCCTGAGCCATGTTTGGTACCTATTATATAAAAGCCAACGCAAATACTGAAATATCTTACTTTTCAGCAGAACCCAAATAAAGCTTGAAGCCTTGTCAAAGAACGTTTATTAATATATGAGCAAAAATGTAGTTAGGAAAAAGAAATCTAGATTACATAACCTCCATCATGCTGGACCAACTAATTTACCTCTCCATAGCCACGATCACTAGCGAAGCGGAAATCTGTTACTGCCACGATCACGTGCACGGGCTAAAGTTTAAACTCTCTGAACCCTTTTACATGCAGCCATGATCATAAACTTGGAACCCTTACAAATTAAGCCACGATCACGGGACAAGCCTACTGAATTCTTTCCCAGCCACGATCACGGGTAAAGCTTCAAATTTCTGAACATTTTCGCAGCCAAGATCACGGGCCAAACCTTCTGAACTTTTCCACAGCTGAACTCTTTACAGCCACGATCACGGGCCAAGCTTAAACTTTCCGAACTCTTTACAGCCACGATCACGGGCCAAGCTTAAGCCGAACTCTTTACAGCCACGATCACGGGCCAAGCTTAAAGTTTCCGAACTCTATATATACATACACATTCTGACCTCTTTTACAGCCACGATCACGGGCAACTAGTAACAGCCGGTAAATACAATACAATGATACAACTGAAACTATGATAACTGTAGTCCTACCACGACTAAACAATTCTACTCAAACAAAACAACTAATATTAATACCTCCGTATCGACTTATTCGACCGGCGAATTCGCTTCTGCTTCCTTGATTGCAAGCCCTTCTCCGAACACCTGCTGGATTGATGCCGGGGCCGGCACATGCAGGGATTTGTTCTGCCATTTGAAACGTTCAGGTTCAAGTTCAGCCGGGGTTGATTCACCTTACAAGGACTACGCCGAATTCTGTTTTCTTGGTTTTCTTTTCTTGCTAAGCACATGGTGGAAACGTCCTTTCCCTTTTATATTCCCCAGCCACCAATGAGCAACGATGCTTATAGCCACAAACTGGTTTTCACGTGCGGAATGTCGTTAATGATCTATCCTCGGCAGAATATAGATATTCAAATGACTTTGCATAGTTACTTGGTTCCTCGTTCCTCGGTGACTAAGCGATTTTGGGATCAAACACGGTTTCTGAGAAACCCTCACACTTCACCTAACCTTAATGGTTAATTAACAATTAGACCCGCAGCCCGAATGGGCTACGAGTCAATAGCCCATGAGGCGCAGCCGAATGGGCTATTTAACTCGTAGCCCATGAGGGCGAGAGGTCTAATTGTTTTAGTATGAACCAACTAGCCGGACAGTAGAAAATAATAGAAAGAAACAAATTGAAGTTGAAAAACTGTTATTATTTCGTGAAAATGCGTGCGGTTTTTCTCTACCATGGGCTATCACAAATAGACCTATAGTAGGGTAGCCAATCAGAATGCAGGATTTGTAATAGTCCACTAGTTGGTTTATACTAATTATTAATAGAACGATGCATATCCATGGAGGGGTGGGTTAGGGTTAGTTTCCCAGAAACCGGGATTGAGCCCGATTTGGATGCCCTCGGGCTTAAAAATCGCTAGGTTACCTCGGAGTGAGTAACTATATAGGTGATGGCCTAGTGTACTAGGTCATTCCAAGTAAAAACATGTCTTTTCTAGAATAGATGACAGCACCAGTAATCCTATCGATCGAAAACTTTCTTTTATGCTCTATTTAACAATTAGACTATGAGCTCGAAGTTTCTATCAGCCACAGAAGCCATGAATTGTTTTAGTAGAAACCAACCAACATTTTGACGAATTGGCAGCCATTGTTTTGCTTTTGAAAACCAGCTTTTTCGCTACTCACTATCTATCACAGAATAGATAGTGAATAGCTTAGCCAATCAGATTGCAGGATTCGTGATATAACAATAGTTGGTTTCTATTAATAGAACAAAACGAAATCAACACAGGTATGGTTAATAAGAAATGGTTAACAGGCTCGGCTTTGTGTTTCACCGATCACTAATGTGCGTGTGTTGTTGTACCAGGTAAGATGCTTCAAAAATGACTTGGAAAATGTTGAGAAGGATGTCAAGTCTTCTAATTCTTTACAAAAACTGAAGGAAATTCTACAGGTATGAAACGAGGTTTTAAAATCGTAAATAGGAAAAGTAAAGTTGCCTGTACTCTGCATGTATGTTAAATGTCTGATACCAAATACAAGTAGCATTTGTTCCGGTTCAAAATCCATTGAAATTACGAACTCTGATCACTGTGCAATAAAATTTCCCGAAGTATTTCAGACATTTCTGGCCAATATTCGGACGCAAAATTAGTGTACCCTCATTCTGAATACCTCACTGGTTAGCTCAGTTGGTAGAGCACGGTCTAGAGTGCGGGAGGTGGGGTTCTAATCCCGGACGCGTCCTTGGGCAGGGACGTGTAAACCGTTGGCCTTGTCTCCTTCCTCTTCTAATCTATACGAGGGTGGACGTATAAGAACCTGGTTTGTTATTTCGAGAAAGAGTAGGAGATTGTCTCCTGACACAACAGCATGGTATTCTGAGGTACTAACAATCACTCATGATTGTAAACTGCACGGCCGCACATTGCACCACAATAGCAGTTCGTATCACAATAATAACCCTGTGAAGCGCATTTGTATATATTCATATAGAAATTGTGCAATGTAAATGAATACCTTTACCTTTATTTCTGATACATATTTGATGATGGAATCCTAAGGAAAAGGGGAAACTGCAGATAATTGCGTGTGATTTGAGGGAAAAGTTTTGAATTTTATTTCGAGCGCCTGCTGCGCCATCCTCAACAATTATACTAAATATACTAACGATCGTTCCTTAGTACTAGGGTAATGATATCATCAAGGCTCCGATCAACTCAATCATGATCATAATCACATTATTCTGTTTTGTTATCTAGGAATCTTTAGACCGCGCCATGAGGATTTTCTCCCAATATCAAAATCAGAAAAACCGAACCGATGACTTGAATGGATTTGACGTCATCGCAATATTGGAAAGCATCGCACGGATAGTGGCAGCAGAGCTAATCAATAAAACTGATACCATGAGAATAGTTCGTAACGAAACAGGTAAGACAGGCTTATACTTGTTATATATGGACTAATGAACAGTTTGCAATTTCTCAATTTCTGAGTTGTTCAAGTTAGTTTAAGTCGCAACACAACAGTAATTGTTAGATGTCATTCTGCCGTCACGAGAATAAAGAAGTACGCCACGAGACGCAGTCGAAAAAACAGGATGATATAAAATGATAAAGTACAAAACGTGACGTCATACACCCGTACTATAATAATACATAACCGACCAATCAGCGCACATTTCGCACTTTAAAGTCTATGAGAAAGATATGACAATGATGTGGATAAAGAAAATGCTGTGACAGCCATGCAATGCTTCGCGATCGACATAGAGTCATTCCTATTTTATGAATGGCAAGTAAGAATATACGCAGCCGCATTAGATGCTTACCCGACGAATAAGATGTTTATTATGGAAATTATATCAAGAAACGAAATTTTCTTTCCAAAATAAGCTCGCTCGATCAATGTGATTTATCATGGTGATGGAAGCTGTTTGACTGTAGCTACCGGAAATGGAAATATATTCTGCGTTCTTGGTAGAACTACATAATAAAGAGAGTTATTTTACTCCTGTACCCGGTTGTTCGAAGCAAGGATAAAGCGGTATCCTGCGTTAAATCTCTAACCCGAGGATAACTCTACAACTACATATTTATAATAGCGCTATCCTAGGGATAAAGTTCAGTTACCTTTGTGTTCTACTCCTGGGTCTGGTTGTTCAAAGGGCGGATAAACGCTGTCTACTGGATAAATTCGTTTATAACCCATCAAATATTTTCTCTCTCGCGTGATTGGTTGAATGCGTCACGTGACCCGATATTTTCTCACCGCGAGCGGGAAATATCAGCGAATACACCCCCTGTTAGCGTGTAAGCGCGCGTCAAAGAAAATATTTGAAGGATGATAACAACAATAACCTACATCGAGGCATCGAAATATGCCCTGATATTTGTCCTTGAACATTATCTGATCCTCGAAGCTCACAGTTTCCCTCGAGCTTCGCTGAGGGAACTTTCTCTTCTCGGAACAGATAATGTCCGCGGACGAAATATCAGGGAATATTTCGACGCCACAAATAGAGGTTATCGTATTTATATTTCGACGCCACAAATAGGTTATTGTATTTATATATACTTATCGCTGCTGTGGAAAAATGTTAACCACAGGATAGAGTTATCCTCCGTTTGACCAACCGGACCCACAACGATAATTACCAGCTTTCACGACTATAGAATGACGTAGGGAAAGTACAATGTCATACTCTGTTGTAATGTTGTTCACTTTTTTGCAAGGTTCCCTGTTGAAGTGTGGTTAAATACTTTATTCAAAGACGTCTGTTGGCCTATCATTTCGTAAGCCTAACTCTAAATCTACATTTCGCTAACCCTAACCCTATAAAACTCATCCCTAACCTTAACCTTAAGCAGAATGTTATGATCAGTACAACTGGTTAGCTAAGCCTGGATATTATTAAACAAATGCGAGTATTGATAAGACAATTACTGCTTCTGTCTTGTTGCCTTTTTTCTAGCTTTGGAAATCACAGACATTCATGGCGACTACCGTTTCCCTAACTATTCCAAACCTGCATATCACGTTGAGCCGTGGAAAGGATTGTCAGATGTAATTCAAATACCAGGAGAGATATTCCGAGGGTCAACACGTAAGTGTTTTATTTACTTAGCCAATAACAGTTTTAATTAAAAAAAAAATACTTTTATCATGATTTCATGAATGAAGAATCATTGATGTTCCCTTTAAGGTCGGTACACACGAAGGGACAAGTCCCTGAGACAAGTCCCTGGGACTTGTCCCCTCGTCTGAACTAGGAAAAATATTGTCGCGGGGACAAAATTTTGTCCCCGGGACTTGTCCCTTCAAATCAAACTGGTTTGAATTGAGAGGACAAGTCCCTGGGACAAAATGACAATATTTTTCCTAGTTCACACGAGGGGACTTGTCCCTGGGACTTGTCGCTTCGTGTGTACGCAACAAGGGATTTGTCGCCGGGACTTGTCCCTGGGATTTGTCCCTTCGTATGTACGGACCTATATACATATTCCGAGCATTAATTAATGCACGCAATCAGCTCAAGAGACGGATAATAAATCGTGTGCATTAAGAGACAACAAAGATGTTGGTAATTTGTGCTCGTAATTAATCAGTTCAGTGTGCATGCATGTTGTCAGTGTATTATGATCAAAGTTTCTAAACTCATGTTTGCATCTTCTAGTATGAAAAATTGATTCGAAAATGATTGTATTTATAAAAAGTAGAGGCCTTCGGTTTTGACTTGGAGTTTGTTACCTTTGATCGGATAACGTTTTTTTTGAGGAATAGGTTTACGCAGGGAGTTGCAACCTTCCAGTCGCAATTTCCTCACCTGGTATTAATTAACTATTATCAATAGAGCGTATATTAAATAAGAGAGGGAATCTTGTATCGACTGGTGCGTGATGACATAATATATAATAAATCTATTTTAGTAACCGGAAGCAGCTGATCTGAAGCAGTGCGCGAGCACGCGATAACAAACTCATGGCGGGAAAATAATTTCGCGCCATGATATTGTTGTCGCGCGCTCGCGCTCTGTGCTTAGGCCGCTTCCGGTTACTAAAATGGATTTACTAGTCATTATCATCGCACAACGCGTGCTACAAGATTTCCTCTCTTATATTTATACTCTCTTGCTATTTTTAATGTATTCTAGGACCTTATAAGGCTATCAGTGCTCTGTACCTCAATCTCAAGAATAAAGTTCCAACGCAGCTGTAAGTATATATGGGATATTTAACAATTAATCATCTCAGTATCGGTGAATAGCGGTTGATATTTACCGAGCCGCTTTTTAATGTATAGGTGAATAGTCAGCACCAAATAGTTATTTTATTTTCTGTCAAATGGACAAAAACTCGCGCGAGGTGATCGCTACTACTTCGCTCGGAGGTGAATATGAAATCATATTCACTGTTTGATTAGCCAATCAGAGCGCGCGAAAAGTGATATTCACTGGTGTGGTATATACTAAATATATATATCCCGTCAGTTATTAAAAATGTCATTTTCTATGACGTCACATTTGCTGACGTCGAGTTTTTGACAGAAATCATGCTTTCTACTTTAAAAACCTATGAAAAGACGAAATTGCGGCTATTCATTGTATTGGAAGTACATTTCTTCGATACCACCCCCAAACGAGATATGCATGACGTCATAAATACCTCTTATTATCCGAGTGCGACGTCCGTAACGTACGTTATTGGCCGAAGTTTTCCTTTAGTATAGCTCATGCGCAAAGCACTACTTGGTTTGGAACATTTTATGACATAATCTACAATGGAGAAATGTATGTGATTTGTTAAATTTATATGCATATAATCAACAATGGATCATATTAGAGATATTAATAATAATACACTATTTCTTTATTTTCACAGATATTCCTCAAACAAGAGCTACATTATTAACAGCCACGTGATTTCTTCCTTTATATTTCCTCAAATACCCGAACCCTTTAATACCAACGTCATTATTGTGTTGGAACATCTCAAGGTAAGTGTAAAAATACTCATAAATTTCGTAATCAAAATTTTCCGACTGACAGACATAGAGCTCTTGATCAGTATACTTTACAGATAAATTTCAGAAGCATGACGGTCAGGGAGAATGGGAAGGACACTGTATCAATAATCATAGTAATCATGCACTCAACACAATTTCTCGATTCTAATTGGCTGAGAGCAGCCCAATTTCCGGTTAATTCAGTGCAAATTTGTAATGTGCAGGAAATTGAAATTCAGTAAAATTTCAGGGTTACCATAGCAATACTTTTTTAATGTCAATCTCATTCTGATTCAATTAAATAAAAAGGGTTGCCTTGCCTGCACTTGTACGGTGTCCTTGAAAACATGCGCTCCTTTGCTGTCGTCAATTCATTAGTTAAGTCATTTCTTTTTGGCAAATGATTAACAAATAATTGTTGGTGCAATTAACGATAAATACCGCTCGTGATATTTCCAAATTTCCAAATTTTGAAATATCACTTTTTCTTTGAACAACGATATAATAAACAGTATGAAACACGTGTTATTATTGGCCAGAGGCCATGTGTTATTCACTCTTTTCACCTGGTGGCCATCTTGGATTCAAATCGAGGCAATCCTTTGTTTTTGCCAGGTGAGCCTCATTTTGACTATCCCTCACTATGAGGCTGACCTGGCAAAAACAAAGGATTGTCTCTCTTTGAATCCAAGATGGCATATCAATAAAATAGCAAGCAAAAGTGTTGTTTTGAACTTCCCGCGGCCTCTTCCATATTAGGAAAATTCCATATTCCATATTTGGAAGAGCTGCAAGGAAATTCAAAATGGCGGTTTCTAGGTCCCAGACCTCTAAATCGACACTCGTTGTTTGATATGGCCACCAGGTGAAAAGAGTGAATTAGAATAGAGATGTACATGTGACGTCACATGTGTACGAGATCATTTTATACCCTCCTGCATTTGCTAATGGTTGTATAAAACAAAAATATATTATTAATTCGCAAATCTGTAATCTTATCGATACAAAGATGACGTCAAAACGTAACAAGAACAATAGTCACGCAACTCGGCAGCGTCTCGTGGCGCACTTATTTGTTATCGTAACGCTTTGACGTCGTCCGGCAGTCCTTCAGAAAGAGGACATACGCACGACAAGGGTGTATTCTATCGAGCTCGCCCATTGGTTGATATCCACCGTACCGAGAAAGATGGCGGCTTGAACTTTTACTAACAATCCTTTGCGTGCGAAAAACGCTAAATCCGTTATAAAATCGCGGTAGAGAGGTTTTAAATATTAAGAACAAGCAAGTACAAGTGCTGTTGCCAATCCACTGTTATGATTTATGCGTATTATTTTGACCGTGTTAGGTTCGCAAGGAATTGTGGTCAAATGTACAGCCGCCATCTTTTTCGGTCAGCGCTTTTAATGTGTTTCTTTCTTCAAAGGTTCTTAGCGAGGGAGAGTACGGTGTTTGTGCATACTGGGACTACAACTTAAGGTAAGTTACCTTCACATTTTAGCTAGTGTAATTCAACTGTTGGCCTACATTATTTCTTCCCCCTCTGATTGGTGAATAGACCTTTCCCGCATTCCATCGAACAATGGCACCAAGTCGAGATTGGAGTAGACAGAAATACAGTAAATGTATGAAAATAAGGCAACTCCAATCTCGATTTGGTGCCATTGTTCGTGGGCATTGGAGCGGAAGGCGGGAAAGGTATATTGAGGTGAAATTTACGGCTCCTGTATATTTATTAAGTTTAAAATAGAAGAACCAATTGGAATTGCACTTGCAAACTGCAATAGAACAGAAAAGAACTGCAAAATAGGATTTGTAGTCTTCATTTTTTTCAAAATTTCCGAAAGAAATAACACAGCCATTGTATTTTCTAATCGGATATATGAATTTAGGTGTAACTTCAATGCATTTTCATTGGAGGATGCTTATGCACGTCCGTTTTTATTGCATACAGTGGTTATTGAAATGATTATATATTATAAAGGTTTAGAATGCCGATTTTGTTTTAGGAGATGGAATGGTCAAGGGGCGTGGTCAAGGCGTGAGTGTCACGTGATGAGTGAACGATCCAATGAAACGCACACCACGTGTAGCTGTAATCATCTGACGAACTTTGCTATACTCATGGGATCCGAGAATATGCCGGTAATCCTAGATACGTTATTGTATGGCTAATAAACTTCGTGAGCTATAATTGGTCAGTCTGAGGTATATAATTTTCCGTACGGACCTCAAAATTGAAGCAAAGCTGGTTTTGAATAGTTTTGATCCACATAATAAACACCTTATTAAACCTTGCTCAGTTCTTCCATCAGTTATGGATCTTCGCTTTTCCCCATCGCGCTTGAGCCATATGCAATGTCTAAAGCTGGTCCATCACTTACCGTACCAGCCTGCTATGCTTAGCTTACCCGAGCGCTTAATTAGTTTCCAATATGTACACCTCATTGTGTTATGGACCAATCAGATTTTACCTTCCAATCCTGGAAAGTGACGCCGGGGTAATGTTACATTTAAAAGGAATTCAGACAATACATTTGCCATTGCGCCAATTCACTAAAATTCTTACAATGGCCTTGATTTGGCAGAAAAATAAAACAAACGTGCTGACGTCATGCTTGCATATTGGAAACTAATTAAGCGCTCGGGTAAGCAGACGTTACTTTTTTCTTCGAATTTATGAGAGTGGAAAAATACGTCTGCATAGCAGGCTAGTACCGTACGGACCTCAAGCTCGTAAGCAGCACTAGTAAGTGTAAAGAATCTGATGTAAAGTGGTAAGGTGTAGTGCTAAGTGTGCACGCCCTACGAGGGAAAGAGAAAACATATCTGACCCAAGTGGGACTCCAACCCAACGACCTCCAGGTTACATGTCTGGTGCTCTACCAACTGAGCTATCAAGTCAGATGAGAGCAATCGTGGGTATTGGTGCGTTTTATGGGGTCACGGCGATTATATATGTATATGTAGTTATGATATAAAATCATGTTTGCCGCGTAGCACTAGTAAATGTACAATGTAAAGAATGTGATGTAAAGTGGTAAGCTGTAGTGCTAAGTGAGGTATATTGTCTACCCGCAATAAGTTAATGTACCGAGCACGTCTGTCACAGCTTACAGTTGTTATGCAACGCGCCTAGGTGAATTTTAAGATTTGTATACCTTGAACATCCCACTCGTGACTTCAATTTTCGTCTAAAGGCTCGTGTATTACCACTCGAAAGTATTGCATAACTAGTATCAGGTATATAGCCATAAGTTTTCCAGATATAACGTGCGCCTTCAATGGTTGATTTATGGTCACCTGATATATAAGTAACAAAACAAACTGTTTTTTTTCCTGCGCGGGCAACAATTTTGAAAATTATGATGTCAGAGGGTAATGTTCAATGCATCAATTGTTCCCACTGGCTAGTTAATGGCGGGAAATATTTGTTACCAAAACGTTTAGATCTTCATCAAAAGCTTACCCTTTTCGTCGAAAGAAAGCGTTTAAAAACCAGCCCCAAAGAAACAATTTACATCTTTATTAAGCGTGAGAGAGAGAAATTGGCAGCTAAAATAAGATGAAAGAAACAAACAAAGCGCGATTAAACTGCCGTAACGACACTGGCAGCAGCTTCCCGAAGAGAAGACGACAAACCTCGCTTGTATCAGGTAGTAAAACTTATGTCTATAACAAACCACTTAATGACTGGTCGCTCGGGAAACCAGCGAGATTTGCGTACTGTACTGTCTCGGGAAACAAAACTCAGTTTGCCTCGGGGCCAGTCATTAAGTGTATATTACCAGGATCCCATTTCCAGATATTACTTTTCAAGTTGTTGACATTTTTATATCCTCTACATAGAGCAGATTTCATATGCGTGGGACAAACTACGGCACGGTTGCGGCACGGTTACCGTAGGGCATGCCGTGCCATTGAAATGGTTTCCCTATCAGCTCTTTCGTAAACTGTAAAAGGACTGGGACCGAGTGTGCAATTGTAATCGAATTTAATAATTTTATTTAATTTTATTATATTTTTATATGAACCCAACACAAGAAAGATTACATCGAAATGAGTTTGAAGATGTATGACTAAATAAGAACTCAATAGCAAGCATTTAAAAATCACAACAAAATCAGTATGTCAGAGTTCAGTATGGTTTTGGGGGACGCCCTCCTCCGAATTTTCAAACACTCAAATATCTTCAAACTCGATAAACATAATAACTTCCATGTGGCCTTTCTTGTGGTGTGGTTCATTTTTTTTAAATAAAATAAAATTAGTTTTGAATTCGGTCGGTATGAATCCTTTTGTAGTTTACGAAATGGCTAATTGTTTTGTCCTGCTGATCCAATCAAATTACAGAATTACTGACGGTACAGCATGGTTACAGTACAGTTATTGTAAGGCGACAGACAGCCGTAGATTGTCTCACTCATACGAAATCCGTGAGAAGTAAGTAGCAGCTGACGTTTCGATCGTTAGTGCTTCCTCAGAGGTTTAACGTAGTAAAAAGTTAGTAAAACTTTATTTTATACACGCTTGCCCCGTCAACTATTAGATAAAAAGCTGGTTTCCACAAGGGGCGTGTGGTTACAAAGTCATAAAAATTTAAACTATTAATTTAAAATTTATACTGAAACTACATTAATACTAACGACTAATAATAATAACTACTACATTAATAATAACTACTCTAATTTATTACTATAAAAACCTTTACTAAATAGAATCATGTAAAAGTGTGAGCATTAATTCTGCTAGTAAAGATAGATAAGGAGTCAGATTTTTGAATGGCTTCAGGAAGCGAATTCCACAATTTACCTCCGCTATATGAGAAGCTTTTCTTGAGATATTCCGTTTTTGGTAGTGGTAACTGCAGTGAGGCAGAGGAGCCCCTGAGGTTATATTGAGTTGTATTCTTCTTACTCGAGA
Organism: Actinernus sp. WN-2022; assembly: GCA_030867875.1. Taxonomy (NCBI): domain Eukaryota; kingdom Metazoa; phylum Cnidaria; class Anthozoa; order Actiniaria; family Actinernidae; genus Actinernus; species Actinernus sp. WN-2022. Next base: position 59,458,315 of record JAOWCC010000577.1, on the reverse strand, counting down.
ACAGATCTGCAAGGCAACTCGGAGCTAAGCCATTGGTCACTTTATACATTTGTTTTACTTTTGACTTTGCTCGTTGAGTTTCTAGAGTTTCCCAGCCTAAGGCATTTAAAGCCTCTATGGCAGGGGTATCGTTACGTCAGCTGCTACTCGCTTCCGACCGCAGTTTGGTTTTACCAGTGTTTATCTTCCCCGCCGAGAAAGACCAACATTACATTTTACAGGCATGAACTCATCGATTGCATCAGCTTATAGTAATACTTCGTATTTATAAAGATTACAATTGTTGTGCTAATGTTAACCATGATTCAAAAGGCCGCTTTGTGTCAGGAGCCAATAGATATCTGATTGGCACATTAATCGCTATTGCTATTGTAGCCTGCTGGTTATTTCTGCGAGTTTAATATGCCATTTGGATGATGTTGCGCGCGCAGTTAGAACAATGGCTATCTGTTTTAAATAACAAAAGGCAGGTGAACCAGAACGAGTCTAAGCAGCTCGTGTCTATTTTTCTACTGATGAGTGCGCAACATCGTCAAAATGGCCTATTTTGGGTTACCTGTAGCACGCGATCGAGGTGATCGAGCTGGGATCTAAAATAATACACCCAAAACTCAGAAGACCTGCTAGTAAACTATGTCCAGCCAAACAAACCCAAAACGTCTTCTCCCATTTGAAAGTACTGAATTTTACTAGCAAACGTTGTTGCCTTTGTTTTCCAGACCACCAATTTGGACGAGTCCGTACTGAGTGTCATTACATACATTGGCTGTGCGTTGTCGTTGTTCGGATCTGTTGCTGCAATCGGAACACTTGTTCTGTTCACGTAAGTAAAGCGAAATTTGCTAAAGTGGAAACTGCATTAGGTGAATTAACGCTGGGCCCTAACTGCTAACGTCCGACGTTCAGTCCGGTCTAACTCTCTAATTTAACGTCAGACGTCAGTGGTTAGGACCTAAGTATGGGCAATCCTTTATGTAGGACGACACGAATTTTTACCAAAAATACAATAGAATACAACACAATACAATTCAATACAACAATAGAACGCAACACAATACAATACAATAGAATACGATTTGGTAGCAATTCGTGTCGTCCTACATGAAGGGATGGCCTAAGTACCCCTAACGTTGAATTAGTTATTGTAGATGTGTAAAATATGCCAATTAGTGTCATGTTATTTTAGGTTATGTAACGTACTCTTGTTATCTCCGCACATGTTACGTAACTGTTAGTTTAGTTTTTTCCATCGCTAGCTCTCTTTGTTTCTATGTACATTCTCGTAGCTTTTTCAGTTCTCCATACTTGGATTTTGCTTTTCATTCGGGCTCAAGAGATTGAAGTGTACGTTGGTCTATTTTATCTCGCATCCGCACAGTTTGTCTCGTAATTACTTTGTATTTCGTGATTTAATTCGTTCCAGCTTTCTTGCTGAGTTTGTACTTCTTTTTTTTTCTTAGAAACCGCCGTCGTCTACCGATCGTAGCATTTATTGTATTTGTCGCCGATCGTCTGGCTCGGCGCGTTTGAGAATCCTGTAATAAACTACTTTTGTATACGTAAATGGTTGAGACTATACAGTTATCATCAATATCGATTCTATATCGGCAAGTGAATTAAGTTGGATATTTCTTGATTTATGCCACAACCCGTAAAGTCCTTCGAGATTAACATACTAAGCGTAATCGTATGAAGACATAAATATGCGACAACCCAGATTGGGATTAATTTGCCACGAGTGTGTCTTTTTATTTATAAATGTCTCAAAAATCACCAATCCATTTACAGAGAGAAGTGTTTGTCATTCATCAAAGGTGGAACGAATAACAACGCAACAAGTCACATAAATATATGCTGGTGGAGATAAATGACCTTTTATAAACAGCTATGTTATATTTTAAGTTTTTGTAGTTTGTATCAGTGAAATTACCAAACATTTAGACTCAATCAGAACAGATTCATTCCTTAGGAGAAATAATAAGAATAATGATTATAATACTACTTTATTCACACACGGTAGTCGACATCAACAGAGCTGGTTTTCAGATGAGTCGTACGTGTTGACATACAAGTTAAAAAGTTAAAAAGGCAAAATAATTAAGCTACTTTAATTTCAACTAGACATAAATAGTCATTACTTTAAACACTAAGTATAGAACTAAGCTACAGTGTCAATGAAACTAATACATTCAAGTTATTATCTCTAAAACAAATGTAAGTATAAATCCCTAAAAACTACAATTATATTAATTTACGTTTAAAGGAAGCTAGTGATTCGCTTTGCTTCGTATCTCGTGTTATGTTGTTCCAGAGTGCTGTTCCACTATAAGAAAATGTACGTTTTCCAAATTTGGTTTTAGGGGCTGATAAATTAAGATTTAAAGTGGTCCCTTAGGTTATAGTTGTGGCGCTCTCCTGAATAAGAGAACAACTCTCTAAGGTAGGAAAGTGACAGTACTTAAAATTCCTGGTTTGACGTCACATCATTAACAATTAGAATGTCCCAAACCCAAGTTTTTTTTTTCTGGGAACAATTAAAAGAATGGTGGTGCAAATACACATTACAATCAATATCTCCCAGCTCAAATTCCATACATATATATAAAATAATATATGTATATATACTGAATCAGTATATGTAAGGCATGACTCGTTAATAAACCATGTCTTAGTAATAGCGAACTTTCATATGCATCAGGCTTTTGTCAGTTTTGTGAGAAACATGTTATACTTTCTAGAAGGTTTCCTTACCCTATTAGAAAAGAGTGATTCGTATAGAAAAAGAAGAAATCTCTATTTTTGTACGATGTCACTGTAACTCGTGTACAAATGTAAATGAATAAAGGAAACATATTTAGCATTTTGGAGAACGAAACCTCCATAACTCAAAGACGCAAACTCAAATCAAGAAATATTCTGCTGTTGAACTGTTTACTTGATCTAATGCGATATTTATAATAACTAATTAAACGTTTGAGGCATGTTAACGTTTATGCAACCGACCCCAGATGTTTTACCATATTTGATGACGTCATTGGATTGCCACTACTTCCAATCTCAGCCAAGATTCACATAAAAGAGCGCTAGTGCTTCGGCAGAACTTTACAACTGTAAGTAATAGATACAAAATGAGTGGCCGTGCTTTATGGGATTTACAAACTCGATCTGAAAGCACTGACACGAATTTTGTATCGCACTTATCAGATGTCTAGATGAGTAGTATAGGAGGGACCGAATTATCCTGTTTTTTTGGGGGGTGTTATGCTAATTTTCGGGGTGTTATCCTAATTTTTAAGGCGCTCTCATTAATTCAATGACGTCCCTCCTATACTACTTAGATGTATAGAGTTATGTTTTCAGTTATTTTGGCGATACGACTTATTTTGGCCGAGAATATCGAAGCCAAAGTTTATGTAAATCACAACGAAATCTCAAGCAGATTTAAAGATCATTTAGCGGTCGGTTATTTCTTTTGTATTTGCTTCATGAATTATTAATGATAAGGTCAGTTAATAATTCAGGTAATAATTCATGAACGAAAAACAAAGGAAATCAATGTGCGATAAGTGATCTGTAAATCTGATACAGATTCGTCCTGCTTTCCATAAACTTTTGCTTCGATTTTCTCGGCCGAAATAGGTCGTATCGCCAAAATAACTGAAGAACACGACTCTATACATCTAGACGTTTGATTAGCCATATAATTCGTGTCCGTGATTTATTTCTGGCTCGAGTTGGTAAATCCGATATAGCATGGGTACTCATTCTGTATCTATTACATAAGACATGTTCCTTAATGAGAGTATGTCTTTTAGCAGAGGACTGAATTCAGACCGAAACATTATTCACACAAACCTGCTGGCATCCATCGCCATATCACAGACCATCTTCCTCGCAGGCGTCGAACACACTCAAAATAAGGTTTGTAAATATATAGGTTGTAGCCATGCTGGGTAACCGACTACTGGATGTGTTAAAATCAGACCCCATATGGTTAAATTAACGTCATATACCTTCATTACACTCCCTTCTCAGGAATATAGAATTACTTTTTCATTCCTAGGTTCAGCATATTTGGCTGCATATTTAGACAATATAATTCACATCATTAAAACGTGCCCTATAGTGTTCTTGAATTCTAATGAAGTCGGCTCTAAGATATGTCTTTCAAGATTGTATCGAGTATGGCAAGCCGATTGTAGCATTATTTAATCTCTAAAAATATATATTTAAATTTAATATTGTATGAGAAATTTGCTTCAGTTTGAACTTGTATCATTCATTAAAATTTAATCAAACAACGAATTTTTACTTTGATTTGATCTTTTGTTAGCCTTTTAAAATTTGCTGTAATTTATTAGGTTGAACTCCCTATTTATCATTTAATTTAAACAGGGAAATTCATTTAATCCACTAAATCTATTTGATATTCCTGGTACGAGGGCGGTCGGAGCAGCCTCGTTTTCAGTCTGTATTTTACATTCCTTGGCTACTTGGTCTACCAATCCTTTCGAGGATTTTATGGCTTTTTTGAAGGTTTTTACATCCCGTTCTGCTTCACCGTTTGAGGTAGGGTTGTATGGCGTACTGAGTATATCTGCCTGATCAATCTGCCAAGAAATTGACCACAATGGTCAACATGTATTCTCTGCTTTACCATGCATTGTTTGACAGGTTTCACAGTCCCTCACCATCGGGAATCGGGCTGTTAGACGGAGAATAAAATATAAGACTCGACGAGACTGTCTCACCAGTTCAGCATGCACCCCGTCGCATTTACGTGGCGCTGAGACCAAAGCTAAAGGAAGCACTAAAAGACCTAGTATCTCAAGGTGTAATAACAGCTGTGACCACGCCCACAGAGTGGATCAGCTCCATTGTGGCCGTACCAAAAAAGAATGGAAAGCTGCTCGTGTGTCTAGACCCAGAGGACCTCAACCGCGCCATACAACGAGAGAATTACCAACCTCCCACGATTGAGGACATCGCGACATGCCTACACGGTGCAAAAGTCTATACCATGATGGATGTTCGCAATGGATTTTGGCGCGTAAGTCTAGATGAAGAATCGACCTACCTAACGACCTGCAATACACCGTTGGCCGGTATTACTGGAAACGCATGCCTTTCGAAATATCCTCAGTGCCGGAAGTGTTCCAAAGGAAAATGCACGAGGTCTCACCGGTATCAAGATGGTAGCAGATGATTTCATTGCCGTTGGGTATGGCAGAGACAACCCGGGATCACGACAAGAACCTCTTGGCGTTCCTGAAGCGGTGAGAAGAACGGAACGTTCGACTGAATGATGAGAAGTTGAAGCTGAGACAGTCAGAAGTGCTTTTCATTGGACACCTGGCAACTGACAAAGGACTTCGAGTGGACCCTGCTAAAGTTCGAGCCGTCGTCGAGATGCCAACTCCCACAGACAAAGCAGGGGTACGAAGACTTCTGGGTCTGGCGCAGTACCTCGCCAAGTTTCTGCCTCGTCTGTCAGACATCACGAAGCCATTAAGGGACTTGACGCAGAATGATGTCCTTTGGTTCTGGAGTGAAGCGCAGCAAACTACACTTGAAAGACTCAAGGAAGCCGTCACCAGTACCGCGGTACTGCGCTACTACAACCTCGACGAAGAAGTGACCCTGCAGTGTGACGCATCCCAGTTAGGGCTAGGTGCTGCCTTGATGCAGAATGGGCAGCCAGTCGCATACGCGTCGCGAGCATTGACGCCCGCAGAAACACGTTACGGTCAAATTGAAAAAGAGCTCCTCGTGATAGTCTTCGCTTGTGATCGATTTGAAGCCTACGTATATGGCCGCGGACTGGTCAACATTGAAACCGATCACAAGCCACTGGAGCCGATTTTAACAAATCCGCTGGCTTATGCTCCAAAGCATCTGCAGCTAATGCTCTTGCTATTGCAGAAAACAGTTTGCAAGTCGTATATAAGAAGGGAAAGGATATGTATCTTGCAGACACGCTAAGTCGAGCGTATCTCCCTGAGGTTAATGCATGCATATTCACCAGAGAGCTAGAAGAAGTAGATCACCGTACTTGCATGCCAGTGACTGAGGAACGATGGCAGCAGCTGAAGCATACCGTGGCAGATGATCCCTTACAGCAAAGGCTCCGTGCAGTCATAATGCAGCGGTGGCCAGTCAGCAGAGCTGATATTCCGGAATGCGTACAGCCCTACTTTGACGTGCGCGATGCATTAACAGTCCAGAACGAGCTGCATGCAACATACATCGGCGTTGGGGCATGCATACGAAGACCGAGGGACATCTTCTACAGGCCGCGCATGGAGACAGAACTCAAAGAATACACCGCTAAGTGCGACGTATGCCTCGCGCATCGCAGCGGCCAAGCGAAAGAGCCTCTCCTGCAACACGAGCTGGTGGCCCGCCCCTGAGCTAAAGTCGGGGCAGATCTCTGCGAGTTTGATAATCGAACCCTGTTATTCATCGCTGACTATTACAGTAAATTCATTGAAGTAGCTCGCCTAAATACAACAACATCCCGTAGTGTCATGAAGGAGATCAAAGCAGTGTTCGTGATAAGGGTGCCAGACACCCTTATCACGGATAATGGGCCCCAGTTTTCATCAGCTGAGTTCGCAGTGTTCGCGAAAACATGGATGCTTGAACACGAGACCTCCTCGCCGCTCTATCCCCAGTCAAATGGGAAAGCCGAGAATGCAGTCAAGATGGTGAAGAGACTGTTCTCTAAGTGTAAGGAATCCGGAAGGTCGGAGTTTCAGGCGCTGTTAGACTGCATATCGCAACACGCCTTTCGTAGGAATCGTAACCCGCCCAGTCAGACGCCTCATGGGCCGGCGGTGCAAGACCTCTTCTCCCAGTCGCTGGCTCTCTCCTACAACCACGATATACAACTGAAGAGAATATACGCGTACGCTGATTGGAGCGAAGCAGCGACAACGGCACTACTACGACAAACATTTCAAATCCCTGGATCCATTCGGCATTGAAGACACATTTCGCAGGAAGCTACCGGGCCGAAACACATGGAGTGCGGGTACCTGTACAGGCCAAATGGGACCATGAGGTTAAGATCGGTGATGGAATCTACAGACGAAACTGAAGACAGCTGGTCAGTATGGGTGAGCAGCCATTAGGTCTACAACAGGAGGACCTATTACCTGACGACCGCCCACTGAGTAATACAGCCGAACCGATGGCTGTACCACCAGAGGAACCGCCAGTGAGCCGAGAGCCAACCGTCCTGCGGTGATCAGAGCGAAAGGGCAAACACCCAGGGTGGCACAAAGACTACTAGTTCCAGTGACTGTAGACATTAAGTTTACTTATGTTGTTGTTCAGTTAGAAATAGAAAAAGGAAGATGTGACAAGTCGCATGACTTGCGTTACAGTTCATTATGTTTATTGTACCATTAGCCAATCAGGTTCATTCACGTTTGACAGTCGACAAATGCATGCCAGTAAAACTACTGGGACTCGAAGCTAGACGAGTTGTATGGCTATACGTTCATCGTAAATAAAACACTCGAAAACTACTAGACTATATCCTCTATAAAATTATGCCAATATCACTGGTTTAAAATATAAAGCTCTCCTACTTGTGGATGTTTTGGGATATGGTTGTAATTCATATACAAATCAATGTATGTGTGTTGGTTTTCGCAGACCCAGTGTAAATTGACAGCCATTATGCTCCACTATTTCTACTTGGTGTCATTCGCCTGGATGTTATGTGAGGGGTTTCATCTCTATGCAATGGTTGTCAAGGTGTTCAATGTCAGATCACGACTCTACCATTACGTTGCCTTTTCATGGGGTAAGTAGATAGACCAGTATTAGTAAACGTCGTCGAAGGGAAATTTGAAATGAGAAATATGAGACGTAACGGAATTATGGATTGGAGCCTTGGATTATTATAAGTTATACCATGAAAGAGGGAAATTAGTGATTACATTTCCCCGCAAGCCGATGGACAGTTTGTGGAAGTCCCGAAGCCGCTTAGGTCGAGGGACTTTTACAAACTCTCCCGAGGCTTGAGGGGAAATTGAAATCACTAATTTCCCGAATTGTAATGGTATAAGTTTTTAATACTATGATCGCCGAGGAAGTAACTTTTTTTAAGATTACTTAGAGAAAGTTGACTGACTGTCACGGAACATTAAGCATCAGCGACACTTCGCGGACACGAGCTTTGTGCCGGTACTTGTATTTTACTAAACAACTTCAAAATCTGCATTGTCTTACAAAATTTCCCGGTGGAAAAATGAGAAGACAATGGACTTCGAACTAAATTTCCCTCAATGAGGGAGATCTAGTGGTTTGTATGTCCTCGAAGAACAAAGAAAACTGAGACGATCATGGTATTATGTTAATCAATGTCTGCCTGTGTCTTATTGTCAGTAGCGGAACATCACATACAGTTGACCACTATAGCCTCCTCCGCAGGCATCTCTAGTTAGTAAGAAATTGTAAGGTTGGGAACTCTGTGGCCGAACATGTCCCAGTTCCACAGGGTTCCCAACCTTACTATTTCTTACTAACTAGAGATGCCTGCGGAGGAGGCTATGACCACTATAAGTTCGTTCGACATTTCTAAGGTAAACATCTCAATGCGTTTCGCGTTGTAGATTCAAGCAATATTTGAAGATCTTTTGGAACTAGGAATCGGTGACCGAAACAATAGGGATATTTGTGTCGATTTCACTAGGCATTGGGGCTTTCAGCAAAGATCTGACAGTCTCGTCAGTATTCTTTACTTGAATCATACATGTATCATCATATTATTTAGACTACACAGCCACATAAAATACTACAAGAGGGCTTTACTGACCTTTTTGCATCTGCAAATAGTTTCACGCACAGCCGTGACCGTAGAAAGCTGAGACATTAGATTGGCATCAAATAAAGTAAATTTTAATTTAGTTCTGTAAAAAGTTCATAAAGTAGCTGTCTAGATTTTTTACGTCAAAGTCTAGATCTTTCCGAAGCGAAGATCCGAGTAACTTAAACAATTTTCTCAACAGTTCTTCCATTATTGAAATATAACCTTACAACAAGTAGTGTATACAAATATCTCAAACCGTATCGGTTACTCTCATCCCCCCCCCCCCTCCCCCCAGGGCCAAACTATACCTCACCCAGCGCGTGCCGTTCTCCCTGACTTCAACAGATTCCTTTTCCAGTTATGGTAAGATAATTTGGAGATTCAATCGGAAAGCCACAATTAATTTACCTCATATGCACATGCGCCTCGGCGAATCAACTTAAAATTTGAAGTTTAAAAAGTTGACGTAAACAAAAGATGCTCATATTAGCTTCTCTTGTTGGGAAGCCAAGTCTTTGTTATTTGAATCTTATAGGTCTGATTGAAAGCCAAGAATAAAGCCGGTCACACTAGCGATGCCAGCGCAGTACCGTATTGATTTTTAGTGGTACTTGTTCTACTTACAGGTGCGAAGTAAGGAAAAGCCGCCGCTAATGATGAATGCAATACTGCGTCTGTGTCTGCGTAATGTTGCTTGCGCTTATGTTTATGGCACTAGTGTGGCCATGTTACACATGTCTGTTTAACTCAAACTGTTACTTATATCTCTAGGATTTCCTACAATCATCGTGATAATAAGTGTCGCGAGTCGCTTCAAGGAATATGGAACATCTAAATGGTAGGGTTCTTTTATGCTGTATCATACTTCTAGGCTCAGGTCGTACGACTGTCAAATCGAGAGAGGAGAAACTCATAGCAAAATCATTTCTTGAAATACACAGTTTAACTTATGACAAATACTGTAAACCTAAACGTTATTTTTCAAGGACTACAACAAAATTGACATGTATACAGACGGATGAATTCCCTGCCCGTTTACCACCTAAAGTTCGATTCACAGTTCAACCGCCATGTTGAATTACATTTCGCGTGATAGGTCTGCAGATTGTTTACCAGCGGTAGGACTCGCGGGCGCAGCTGTAAATAGTTTCTGCATTAAAGCTCAAAATATTTTCTACGCATCAAAGGAAAGGCCAAGGTTAAGAAACCATTTTCAAATTAAAAAAATATTTTTGCCTAAGCCACTCCGGCCATTAACCTACAAGTTGTATTACTGTAAATTTCTCTTTTAATAATCTTCTTTACGATTTGGTGTAGGTGATGTTAATTATTTAAACGTTTCCATATAGTGTAGCCAAACTTATCAGGAATGTTCCGCTGGACAGTTCACCTTAGATAACGAAAGCGTGAAAAAACATTACTTAAGGCGGTCATCTGCGTATTTTCAAAAATCATACGCACAAACATTTTGATTCGATAAAGGTAATCAGATAAAGTGAGGATTCATGGAACAATAGCAGCACCAAAGCCAATAACATGAAGCAACGTGTTAATTAATTTTTCAAGGACACTGAGGACGTTTAAAAGGTATACAGATATTTCCACATTCATAATGGCCGCCACCTAATTTGCATAAATTGGAAGATAAATATGTACAGAGAAACTATTGCTACCATATGAAAGATCGTACCTAAATTAGTAATTGACCACAGTTTGAAAGAAATGTTTCAAATTGCTGTCAACTTTATATTGGTATTTTAAATGTAGAAAATACATGAAAGCGAGCTGTGAAGTACTACATGGTTTTGCTCATACAAATCTCTCTAATTTCAAATCGCTGTAACTTTACAGCCTTTTATGAGACAACACTCAAATTCTACAGAATCACGATGTTGGTATGCTCTTTCTCATGGCAAGGATGTTGTTTTTCATGCATTGAACATGTAGCTAAACTGATAAAATACAGAGACCACGCCCTTATGAATGAGGTGTATTCATGTACATATTTATATTAATTATATAACTATAAAAAACGTTGTCGATAAAACGCCTTACAGTGTATATTACACGATTTTTTTTGTGCATTTTTCTTTCATTGATATGTATAGGAAAGACATACCAAATTCTACATTTGGTCGGGAGACTGAGTCGAGAATTCGCGTCGTGGCGTCACGTTGTTTGCAGCTGTGGATCATATTGCAAAAAAATGTGACGTCACAAACAATGATCACGTGACGTTTAGGCCGCGCGCTCAAAGCCAAAGAAGAAAATGCTTCCAAACGCGTTTCATCAGGAGTTAATTTTAAAACCGTTCTTTAAATATATAGAACTAACAAAATCACTAAACTCCTAGGAGTTCACCTGTCCATCTGATCCCAAGTGGGCACACATATTGAACACAGGTGTTCTAAGGAAAGTAAGCGCCTCTATGCTTTACTGACTCTAAAACGCAGCGAAGTTCCCCTTAAAGATCTGCGGTCTGTGTACTCCTATTTTCTTCGCCCCATCCTTGAATACGCGTACACAGTTTTGGCATTCTGCTCTACCCTCTAATCTGCGTGATAAAGTTTAGGATATCCAACGCAGAGCTGTCAAGATTATTGTGCCACACCTTACTTACGCTGACGGTCTAGTGGAACTGAACTTATCTCCACTGTATGACAGGAGAGAGGAACTCTATCCATCTATTTTGAACTCGCAAAGTTTAACTCATGATCTTATTCCTAAATCTCAGGAACAACATTATAATCTAACATATTTTCAGATCAGTACGTCTGTTTCCCACGATGTAATTTGCCAGTGAAGTTTGTAATAAATATATATTATTATTATGAAAACAATCGTGTCATATACACTTTCAGTCTACGGGATATTTTGCATAAATGGCGTCCAATTTAAATAGGTATTATCCTGGAGATTTTAGCCTCGTGTTCACGTTGCCACACAAAAGCGTTTTCACATGAATGTGAGACTAAAGATTCCTTAACAATGGTTATTCAAATTGGAGGCCATTTATACAATGGTCTATACCCAAAAGGAAGCACGGATAGCGATCACTAAACCTCTAAAACAATCATGTCTTAATGGTGCAACACAAGCCACTTTTCCAGTTTCATTTCCATATTTAGTTAATTAATACCCATAATCCCTTGCAGTCGTGTCGTGTAGGCTTTAGGTTATTTAACGACAACGTTTTTAGAAATTATAGCTAAATAAATGATTCTTCTGTATTCAGCTCTGAAACAAGAGAATAATAACTTGTAAACAAATGCATGTATATAATATATGCATTCTATTTATACATACACATATAGCTATATAGATTAAATACATCCGGGCAAATTATATATTCACAATTATGGGATGCTGTCGATTTCTTTCCAAGTCTTACGCAATAGACAAACATTCTGTAAATGTAAATATAGCTTTTTTCGTCATTATGTCATATATAGGTATTTAAATTCTATGTGTATAACATGTCGGCATATTTTCCCAAACAGTCCTGGATTGACTGTAAACCTAAGTATTTATTAACAGGCTTTCCTAACTTTCAACTACTAACTGTCATTCTTACTTAGGTGCTGGATCTCTAGTGAGTACTACACGTTACTGGCGTTTATTGCCCCAGTCGGCGTCACCGTCCTGGTACGTCCAGTAGCACACAGAGGCAAAACGTCACGCGCATGCGCATTTGATAAGCCCAGCACGCGCGAGTGCCGCCAGTTTCCCGCGCAAACTGAAAGAAAACAAAGGCAGTCCCCCTGTTTTTTATTTTAGGCATGTCAGTGAAATCGGTTTCGTCAAAAACAACAAAACTACTTGAAAACATAGCCTAACCCTTAAACTGAGGTTAAAGTTATTTCCTTAAAAAGTTAAATCCCTAGGAAACTTTACCAAATCTGCAATTGCACAACCTCCTTGCAAGAGACTCCATTCTTATCGGCAGTGGAGCTTTATAACGTTTTGCGACGGTGTCGTCAGTAGTGATGTATTTACATTAAATGGGCCGTATTAACCAGCGTCCTTTGCGCATCCGACAAGCTACCAGTTTCCTCTCCTGTATTTGAATTCTGAATTAAATATATTATGGTATTCAGGATCTGTTGATTACTGTACATATTTCTTCAAATCATTATTACCGGAGCTGAAGAGCTCAAACTCTAAAACTTAATTTTGGCTTAGCGGCCATTTTCTATGGCATCAAAAATGGAGGCTGAGACGGCTCTTTTGACTTTCTGACAACTCAGCGATGTAGTTGAAAACATTTTATTTTTCTTGAAGTATAAAGATCAACAGAGGTTCTTCGATGTAATAAATATTTTACGAAATAGTTAATAGTCCAATTCGTAGTTCTTGGAAGTTAACCAAGCCTTAGCTTCGCATGGAGGCTGGAGTTGACCCTGCACTGATACAAACACTCTTTCTATGAATATGGATAGATTTTGATTATCATGCTAACTAGATACAAGCCATGGAGGATGGAGTTGACCCTGCACTGATACAAACCCTCTTTCTATGAATATGGATAGATTTTGATTATCATGCTAACTAGATACAAGCCATGGAGGCTGGAGTTGACCCTGCACTGATACAAATGCCCTCTTTCTATGAATATGGATAGATTTTGATTATCATGCTAACTACATACAAGCCTCTAAGCTATCTGAACTCCAGCCTCGATATCACGCAAAGGCTTGGTTACCTTTCAACATGGCCGTCACGAACTACGAATTGGACAAATCTGCATGTGTGATCAAGGTATATTGAAGCATTTATGCTCCAGAGTGTAACGGTATCCCTAATACTGAGAGAACTTTACGATTGTTATTGCTTTGTTTGCTAGATCAATATCGTTATTCTGTGCATGGTGATGAAAGAAATCTGCAGGCTGCACATGTCCGATACTTCACACATTAGAAATGTCATCAAGTAAGTTAACTACCTGTAATTCGTTTATATCTATAATTGTTTAATTTTCTTGGGAGCCGCGGTAGTCTTGTGGTTAGACATCTGCCTTTCACGCTAAAGCTAAGGCTCGGGTTTAAACCAATTAAAGACAGTGATTTTCAACATAGTGAATATAGGAGAATGTGGTTATCAAACCCAGCGACCTTCTTTGTTATAGGTCTTTGTTCTCTTTTTTTCAACCGTGACCATGCACAAAACACAATAGATATTGGAATATGTTAATCAATCAGCAAATAGAAACGCGTGGGTTCCGTCGTTCAGGGGACGCTAATGAAGGATGACCGTGCACAATGTTTTGTCTTACCCCCTTCCAACATAAATCGCAGCGCCTTTGTTAGCCCCTTAGAAGTTTGCCGGGTTTCCTAACCATTCCCCTCTATTAACTGTGGTTTCAAGGTGTAAAAGCCTGGTTGTTAACAGTGGGGACTGCATCCTCGTCTCCAAAGGGTTGGCGTAAAAAGAACCACTGAACCAGTAAAGAGGTCGGCTTTTCGTGATTCTGATAAGCTCCACCCCAGGTGGGGGGACTCTCTACAATTTTTTGGATGGGATGTTCCGCTGGGACCAAAGAAACCCTACCCCTACTCAGACCTAACCGAGTGAGTTAAAAATCTGAGTGCTGATAAGCTGAGATGTAGATTGCTACCTGCAGATTTTATCGGAAAACTCTGGGCAATGTTTCACATTTTTTTTGAAGAGATTCTACTGTAGCTACATGAATGAAAACATTTAGTAAGCAAATAATGTAGTTATCTAAGAGCCCATTTACGCGAAGGAAGGTTGACCATGGTGCTAGGACCAGCAGCATTGTTGTCGATATGCAAAACCGTCTCGAAGGATTATAATACAATGAAGATATCCCTAGTGCTACGATCAACCTCCCTTCATGGTCTAATTAACGTGCTGATGATGGTTACCATGTACACCTTTGCACCATTAAGTAGTATCATGCAATTATCGTTTTGTAACATAGATTTGATAGTACGCGCGCTCGGATTGGCTGAACGTCGTGCTTCTATTTAACAATTAGACTAAGGCCCGGTTCAAACGTCGAACTTTTCATGCGCCGAACTCAATTGAAACAAAAGATAATTAGGCGGCTTCTTTTGATCTAATTAGAATCGGCGCATGAAAAGTTCGACGTTTGAACCGGGCCTAAGAGCTCGAAGTTTCTATTATACAAATAGAGTGTGTCCGTCGAGGAACTATCGGCTGATAGTTGCCCGAGGAAATTTGATGTTCTTAAAACAAATATAAGCCGAAAACGAAGTTCGAGGGCTTATATGCTAGTTTTAAGAACATAAAATTTCAATACAATCAGATCACTGGATTTGCAATAGAATACTAGTATGTTTCTACTAAAACTTCCTAGAAACATAAAAAAGTTGAGCGCGCGCTTGAGCTAGTTGGGAGAATTTATGTTTTTATGATCCAATAAAATGAAGGTTTTTCCGTGTTTTACTCGTTTGTTTTACAAAGGAAATAGGAAACATTTTCCCGTCTTCCCATTGAGTTGTAGAAACACTAGTAGTAGATTGGAAGCATTTGAAATAGCAGTGGAAACACTCGCCCTTCTGGTACGTGTTTCCATTGCCATCTCGTTCTCCCAAACTTCTACTCGTGTTTCTATTGCTGGCTTTCACTTGACTTCATAGCCGCCATGTTGGTGCCCTTAAACAATATATTCCTCTTTAGGTTCTTTTGTTGGGTCACCAACATGGCTACCATGCCCTTTGTCATTTGAATCTCTGGGGATTGAGTGAAAACCAGCAATAGCTCTGTGGAAACATGGACAATGATTTCTATTTTTTTAACAATTACTGTGCTACTACTGTAACCGGGACCACTTAGTCGAAATTACACATTACAACGAGAACCAATCACATTACAGAACGGAAACAGAGCATTCCAACTTACGGTTACTTGAGCCAATCAGTGTCGAGTACAAGACAATAGCATTCCAACTTACGGTTAATTGAGCCAATCAGTGTCGAGTACAGGACAATAGCATTTCAACTTATGGTTATTTGAGCCAATCAGTGTCGAGTACAATTAAGACAATAGCAATTTAACTTGCTCGAGCCTCGATCGGGTGAAAGGTGTATTTGGTGACTAGTCAGACTAGTTCTGAAGTCAAAGTTTTTCGAATGAAGAAAATTACGTGCATATGCTACGATTCGTAACTTGGAAAACTTTATTTTCGTTTGCAATGTATTTAGTTCTCGTTAGTCTAAGTGGCCCCGATAACAGTAGTCGCACTGTAACAACAATTAACCAAACACTTCTCGTTCTAGTTCCACGTTCAAGACTGTGGTAGTACTTTTCCCTCTACTCGGGATCACCTGGGTGTTCGGGTTGTTGTTGTTTGCTACTCGTAATGTTGTCTTCCAGTATTTGTTTGCTCTCTTTAACACTCTTCAGGTAAATTAAAACTTTGTTAGTTTTCAATTCACTTGCAAAGTTTACTTTGTGCTATTTCTGATTAAATGTTAAGAGGAAGGGGCAGAAAATGACGTCGATGAAAGATACGTATAAGAAAGTGTGCCCGGTAGGCTTCCACTTCGACATCACAGAGTATTTTACTTTACTTTACTTTGTTGCTTTGCTTTGCTTTGCTTAATTTAATTTAATTTTAAAACCTCCCTACCGCAATTTTATATCGAATTTAAAGTTTTACACGCGCGAAGAATTGTGGGTAAACGCACAAGCCGCCATCGTTTCCTGTACGGTGGTTGTTACAAGACTTACACATATTCGGAAAGTTGCTGAAAAGTTCGGTTTTGCTTCGTGACACATTCGGTTGACAGTAGTCAGTTCGGACAAACACGCACTTACTTTGCCAAATCAACTGCCGGGCCAAGGCTACATACCTGATGTCGAGGTCACGAGCCTAAATGTCAATCATTCATTTGTTTAACTGACCACGAGATTCCTAACTGTTTAACATTTTGTTTTGAATAGAAATAAAACTGAAGCATAACTAGAATAAACAACTAAACCATGAATGTACCTGACGACTCATGATGTCCCGAAATTGGAACACTTAAGCGCGAAAGCTCATTGAAACTCTTAAAATCAACTGCGTAGCCAAAAGTGTAAACTAAGCACATACAAAGCACTAGTCAGCAAGTTTTTCCTAGTTCCAAAGGTTGCTCATTTTGAGACATCAGCACATGAAGACTATCTACAATCGATTAACATGATATTCATAGTAACATTTAGGATAATATGACTTCAATTACAAAAATATAGATTGCGTGATTATTGTCGCGTAACGTATAGTGTAATTGCTTTTTCCTTGTAACTACTTGCAGGGCTTCTTTATCTTTCTCCTCCACTGCCTGTTTAATTCAGAGGTAAGTGTCACCTAAGCCTGACATCAATTACAACACATGCGCATGCGTGAATGATATTACTATAATCGTGAATGCATCAATGCAATGTAGCCTCCTTCGCGGCAGCCATCTTTAGTTAGTAAGAAATAGTAAGGTTGGGAACCCCATGTACTTGGGTGTGGGGAAGCGGAAGACTGGGAACGAAAAGGAAGAAAACAAAAACAAAATATTTCGTTTTTCGCCCCAGGGTCCCTCGCGCGCCCACATGTCCGACCACAGGGTGACCGCTTCTTGCTGCGGAGGAGGCTAAATGCAATGGACCTTTTGCAGGATACAATCACGTGGTTGTACTGGGTAACACAAATTATATGACTTAATTTATTTGAAGGCACTTGCACGAGACCGGTAGTGTTATAGGTCAGTTTATGGTGCATGCGCAGTTGTACAAATCCTTTCTTTATTTGGCGGGTAGGCAGATGTTAGACAATGGTGGCCCGCCAGTTGAAACAAAAGACTACGCAACAACTACGCATGAACCTAAACAGGTCTATTAGCAAAGCGTGTGAATGCTATTTGCGCCTCCAATCAATCTTTCTTGAACTGCGTTTTTGAACATTTGCCATCTAGTAACGCCTTTCCCATGGGATCACGAGCTCATGTATATACCACACAAGTGCATAGTGCTTTTCGCGTGCTCTGATTGGCTACTCAGGAGGTGAATATCCTTTGCTTTGGCCGTTTCACCTCCGACCGAAGCAGCGATCACCTCACGCGAGTTTTTGTCCATTTGTCAGAAAATAAAATAACTATTTGGTGCCGACTATTCACTTGTGTGGTATATACTAAAACAATTATTCACCTCAGTGTCGGTGAATATAAATACAATAACCTATTTGTGGCTATCCGTGGACATTATCTGATCCGAGAAGAGAACAGTTCCCGAGAAGAGAACAGTTCCCGAGAGCGAAGCTCGAGGGAAACTGTGAGCTTCGAGGAACAGATAATGTCCAAGGACAGATATCAGGGCATATTTCGACGCCACAATGTAGGTTATTGTTGTTATCATCCTTCAAATATTTTCTTTGACGCGCGCTAATACGCTCACAGGGGGTCTTCGCGGCCTCTTCAATTATTTGTCCTTTATTGGTTCTCTTGATTTCTATTTACTTATTGATAATGGCTATTACATTTCCTTTCTATGCTTTTATGTTGATAAATATCTGACACGGGAGAATTACTAGGCGAGTCCATCTAGTACCATAACGGATCCCATCAGTTTTGTAATTATGGATATTTTTGAACAAACTGCTTGTTTTCACTTGGCGACATCGCCGCCATCTTGGTTGACGCTAACAAAAGTTGCTCGTTAGCTTCTATTGTTTGGTAACCCAATATGGCCGCCATGTTATCTGAATTACTGGGGATAGACCAGTTCATGGATGGTCCCTTCGTGTAGGCAACACATGAATTGCTATCAAAATACAATAGAATTAACACAATACAAAACAATAGAACGAAATACACAATACAATAGAACACAATACACAATACAATTTGGTAGTAATTCATGTCTGCCAACATGAAGGGAGAACCAGTTCACGGCTCGTGCACAGTTGTACAAATCCTTTGTTTATTTGGCGGGCACGCAGATGTTAGACAATGGTGGTCCGCCAGTTGGAATAAAAGACTTGAACAACTACGCATGAACCGTAAACAGGTCTATTGATTGAAAACCAGCAATAGAAAACGGACTGACTGAAGTTAATAAGTTTAGCAGCTAGCGAATCATGGAGCAGTAAATGTGGAGCTAAATATAGCCATGCTTCCAAACTGATGGTACCAACAATGTAGTACAATGTAGTAAGAGAGATGGACTCCCCTAGAAATTTCCTGCCTCTGTTTAACACCGCTTTTGCGACGTTTCATAAATAAAATTGAAACAAATTCTAAATCATTATTTGTCTCCATATTCGTCCTCGGAAACTGTTAGCTTCTCGAAACAGATAATATCCTCGAAGAAATAGCAGTGCAAATGGTAACTGAAAGTCCATCAATGGCTACTGACACAGATAATTATTTTTGTTGATCTATCAGATTCGTAGAAATTTCAAGCGTAAGAAGGAGGTATGGAAATCCCTCAGAGCCTTCGAGAACATACGCAGACGGTTGACCATCGCCATCATACCCGTGACGTCACCTGTTACCAAGGAAACGACCACAAGCAATGAAAGAGCAGAAACATTCAGAGTGAGTAGAAAGGGTTTTTATTGGAAAACGAAAAATACCTTGTTCAATACATTCGATCGAACAATGGCACCAAGTCGAGATTGGGGTGAACAAAATACAGAATATGATTGGCTGCGGGATGGCGGGTAAGGCTTTCTATAAATAGACTACTCGGACAAGATGGACACGGATGGTTATGGACTTGTAGTTCAACCAATTTAATGTTTGCGAGTCGGGTGTAGATTCTAGTCTCAGACCTCCCTCCCAGCTCCCAAGGTTGAAGCTTGTTACAACTACTGTTTATCGCTACTTTGAACACTGCGTACGAACACCTTCAAAAAATAACTCTGTACTTTTTCCTCTCTCCTTTGAAATCTATTATATTTGTAAATATAATTGTAATTATCATAACTGAGTGCACAGCTTATAACTTAGCTGAGCTAAATGATATTTTCCTTTACAGAAATCATCGAAAACGGCGATGGGCAGTGATGAGAAGTGAGCTAGCCATGACGTCAGAGTATTAAATGTTTTATTGAGTATCGTCTTCTTGGAGCTGCTTTCCCTTTACAGTTTAATTTTTTCCTCTGTAAAAATGAGCGCGGCTATAGGTTGAAACATCATGGTGGCATTTACAAATAGCTTTGTATATCAGGTTTTCGGCTTTCCATATTTACTAAGTGTTATACCTGAATCCTTCCCTACAGCACGATAGTGACATTGTACCAGGAGTGCAAACGTAAGCTGCTGTAATTAGCTCCTAGTTAGTTACCATGCCACTGTGCGCGTGTGAGTTAATTTGCGTTATTCATTGTATCTGTAGGTTTTCTGTATATAATTGACTGTTCATTATACTCAGTCTGTTTTGAAGCTAATACAAATAAATGGAATCGAAACTCATCAAGACTTATTAGCATAACCGTGGGTTTGGTATTCAAACTGTATACCTTTTGGCTTTTAAGAGTTTGTTTTTATAATCTGTATAATTCCCTGGATGCTAAAACATGGAATTCATTTACTTGGAGGGAGGGAAGGGAGGGGATATATCCAGTGGGAGACAATACATTCGCCGAGGATATAAACTTGTAAGAGTGGGTTTATTTTATTTTTATTTGATCAGCTCCTATGGCGTTCCGTTGCGAACAAAAATATAAAGCCTGTAATACAAAATCGAAAAGCTATAATGCGAAGTTATAATGCTAAAAGTCCAAAACCGCAAAATTTATCTAAAACCAAATAAACTTGTCCAAGACAAAAAAAAACATGCGTTTTACCAAAATAATCAGTTAACAGGAAACGGAATATCAAATATACGCATGACAAAATATATTGGTTTGCAAAATATGAGTCGAGATGAGCAACGAGCGAACGTTGACCAGTTCTTGCTGAGCCTGAGGTCTCATCCGCATGGGGACGAGTCAGGTGGGGTGCTGATTTTCGAAATGGCGACGCTTTGGTTTCCTCGACGTCTCGCTTGCTGGACACTTACACAATTAGGCGAGACAGTTAAGTTCAGCTTTCTCTGTAACACTTACATATAATTCTTCATTTGTCACCTTGATGAATACAAGAGGAGTCATCTGGTACATGTAAAACAAGTGCAAGCAGTCACTGTGCATGGAAAAATTTGAGTGATGAAGAAAAAGAAGAGAGTATCAAGAATTGTAAACAGAAAAGACAAAGTACATCAAAGAAAATCAACCGTCGAACGACACATTTAAAGAGGTTGGTAAAAATATCACAGAAAACGTATTCATCCTTAAAGGAGAACTGAAGCCTAAAATCAACTTTAGCTCAATGAGTAGATCTAAACATGAAAAGACTTGTACCAAAATTTATTTTACTGTGTTTTGCATCAAAGGAAAGAAAATATGCAAAGCTACTTCCCAACCGCCGCTAAGTACAGTCGACTCAAGTCCTGTAATCTGTGACGAACGATATACGGGGAATAAATTAGTTTTGTCAAGTTTTCGGCTTTGAATAGATGGACTAACGACTCATGATTGCGCACTATTGTGCTTTCTTTGTGCTAAAGGTGTGGTGTTTTTCTTTGGTGTGCATGATGTATGATACGGGGAAAAAGCACGGAATTGAGCCGCCACACAAGCTAGCTTTATCAGTGGAGAATCCGCTATTTTTCGACCTTCAAACGTATTTCCTCTTTTTAGACGTGCACCACAAATAAATAAAATAGCAGAACTTATTTCTCTTGAATTCAAGTTTGTATATGTAGAGTTATTAATTAGTTAGCTATGCGCTATGTTAATTAGTTAACTCGCTAACTATGCGTTTCCGTTTCATTAGTTATATTACATTTCCTTGCCATTGGCACTTTTGTTTAGTTTTGATGTAATATCGTCCCCTCCATTCTTTTGCAGAATGGTTTCGTCATCGTTGACTGAATAAAGTCTAGCTCATCGAAAAGGTTGTCTCTTTATGACGAAACCATTCTCCTGGCTCACAGACTGTCATCACCATGGTTGTCGTCGAATGCTCAGTCCCCGGCTGCGACTTCAAGTCGACAGACGTCTCGGAGCAGCTCCCCATTGCCCTTCTTGCTAATCATGGACTCGCCCAACAAGCCGTGCCGCACGCCGAAGCCGGACCTGTGCGTGTCCCACGCGGCCCAAAGCTGGAGCGGCCCAAAGTGGACTTCAGCGTATCCAATGAAGAATGGAATGTGTTTATCCGCCGCTGGGAAGTCTTCCGCGTCGGATCAGGAATCGACGATGCGTCGTACCCTCACAGCTGTTTCAATGCGCAGCAACTGAACTCGGCGACATCATCTTGAATGCTAACCCCAACGCCACCTGGGACTCTCTGCCACAACTGCTCGCTGACATGCGCTCTCTCGCGGTAATCCCAGTCGCCAGATCTCTCTTAAAACCTTTTTTGGTTAGTACGTTAGGAGCGCCATGAATCCTTCCGGGCATTCGCGGCGAGGGTGCGTGGGAAGGCCGAGACTTGCGCCTTTGCCGCCGAGTGCGAGTGGGGGAAGGGCGTTGACTACACTAATCACGTCATACGAGACGTACTCCTTAGTGGGATATCCGACGCAGACATCCGCCGCGAAGTACTGGGGACCCTCGAGATCCTCAAAATGCCGGTAAACGACATCATCGTTCATGTTGAAAACAAGGAGATGGCACGCAACGCCCTCCCGTCGTCGATCCTATCTGCCGTCTCCTCGTTCCGGCGCCAACAGAAACCACCAGCGGAGGCTCCCACCGCGACCCCATCACACGCGGACCAGACCAAACAAGCACCATGTCCCGACTGCAAGAAACCCTTCAACCTCTTCACGGAAGGACCTCGTGGTTGGAACGCAAAACCCCATCAAGTCTGCATAGATTGTTACAGAGCCCGCCGCCGCAGACAGCGCCCGCGACGCGCACCCGAGGCACCATCGTCCGCCGTTCATGCCGTGGAATCAGACCTGATATCTCAAGTCGCGGCCCTTCAGCTCGACGGAGCACGCCCCCTCGCCAACGGCGCCGTCGACGCGCACCGGCCACACGTGGCACTATCAACAAACTTTCACCAATAATACTTGACCATCATGTCTTCATTAAGGCGGAGTGGAAGCGGGCGCGACTCCGCGACCACCCAAGAGTCCCGGTCACCATCTCCATCGACACCTCAGTTGGGGCTAAACACAGCAGCTCGGCTCCCGCTTTTAACGCCCGCGCGGAAGTCGCAGCCATTGCGGACACCGGCGCACAATCGGATTTATGGTCATTGAAGGACTTCGTAGCATGCGGGTTTTCACGCGACGATCTATTCCCCGTCACTCTCGGCTTGTCAGCCGCCAACCGTTCGCCAATCTCAATCGAAGGAGCATTTTTCGCCAAGATTACAACGAAATCCCGTCGCGGCGAAGTGACGTCGTGCCGCTCAATGGTCTACGTCAGCAGCTCCGTTCAAGCCATGTACCTCTCATACGAGTCGATGCTCAACCTTGGCATCCTGGAAGACGACCTTCCTTCCTTCGACAATGCGGGCGAACGTGGTGATGGGTGCCGAGACGGCGAATCTAAAGACTGTGACGTCACGCGGGTAATCAACGACGGCTGCGACGCACCGGGGGCCCAAGCGACGCGATGTGTTCATGCCCTCAGCGTGTCACAGTGCCACCACGCCCAACTGTGCTACCATTGCCTTACACACCGGAGAATAACGGGCAGATGAAGGCTTGGCTGCTCGACAGTTACGCCCCTTCCACGTTTAACACGTGCCCCGACCGCGCGCTGCCTTGCATGGAAGGGCCCTTGGTCGAGATGCATGTCGACCCGTCTGCCACACCCAAGGCATGCCACACGCCGGCCAATGTGGCGCTGCATTGGCAGCAGCGGGTATATGAAGACCTTCTCCGTGATGAAGCTTCCGGCGTCATCGAACGCGTGCCGTATGGCGAACCAGTGACGTGGTGTCATCGCATGGTGATCACGAGGAAGCACGACGACTCGCCACGTCGGACAGTCGATCTTTCGCCACTGAACAAGTTCTGTCAGCGGGAGACGTTCGCCATGGAGTCACCCTTCCACCTCGCGTGCCGTATCCCGAAGAACACGTGGAAAACAGTCACGGACGCCTGGAACGGCTATCATAGCGTCCCTCTGCGCCATTCTGATGGCTACCTAACCACTTTTATCACACCGTTTGGCCGCTGGCGCTACACGAGGGCGCCTCAGGGCTTCCTCTCATCGGGGGACGGTTACAATCGCCGATTCGACGCCATTCTCTCAAACTTTGAGCGCAAGGAGCGCTGTGTCGACGATACCGTCCATTATGATTCGGACCTTGAGCAGCACTGGTGGCGGACCATCGACTTCCTCACGCGCGTGGGCCAGACGGGAATTGTATTGAACCCCGACAAATTCCAGTTTGCAGAGAGGACGGTCGACTTCGCAGGGTTTAGGGTCTCCGACTCTACCATAGATCAGAGCCGCTGCCCAAATACCTCGATGCCATCACAGACCTCCCCTCGCCAGCATCCACTACTGACATCCGCAGCTGGTTTGGCCTTGTGAACCAGGTGGCGAACTACGCCCAGCTGCGCGATACCATGGCGCCGTTCAAGCCCTTCCTTAGTCGACGTTGCAAGTTCTCGTGGTCTGCCGAATTGGAGGAGGCTTTCCAAGTATCGAAACAGGCCATTATTGAAGCCATCCGTGAAGGTGTGGAGATCTTTGACATGACGAGACGCACCTGCTTGCGCCCTGACTGGTCGAGCCGTGGTATCGGCTACTTCCTCCTCCAGCAACATTGCAGCTGTCCTTCTGGCGTCTCTGACTGCTGCCCCGGAGGATGGCGGATCACCCTGGCGGGTTCACGATTTCTGTCATCCGTGGAGCAACGATATCCTGCCATTGAGGTGAGGCCCTGGCCGTCGCCTGGGGCTTCGAGCAGACCCGATATTTTACACAGGGGTGTGACAATCTTGTCGTCGTAACAATCTCGTCGTAATCTTTGGCGACCGGACATTGGACGAGATCATCAACTCGCGGCTGTTCCGGCTTAAGCAGCGCACGCTGCCATGGCGCTTCGGAATCATACACTTGCCTGGCAAGTCTAACCACGCCGCCGATGCTACGTCGAGGCACCCGTCGCCTTCAGGTTCGATGAATAGCACCTCACCTGGATCCACAAGCGTTCCTGACTTCGTGTAGTCTGCATTGATGGCGGCGATCCGCCATGACGCTCGGGAACTTGGGGCCCCCTCTTGGTCCCTCATCGCGCAGGAGACTGCTGCAGACAGGTCGCTGGGCCGCCTCCTGCAGCTGATCGAGCAGGGGGTCCAATATTTTGACAGCAGCGATGCTACCATTTCGCCCTTCTGGCCCATCCGCGACTCCATTTATGCGCAGGAGAGTGTCCTTCTATACCAGAACCGCGACGTGATTCCCTCGTCTCTCCGCCATCGTGTCCTTCAGCACCTACACGCGGCTCACCAAGGAACGTCTTTGATGGAGCAGCGCGCCCGCACCATCGTTTATTGGCCCGGAGTGTCGAAAGACATTCATGACACCAGAAACGGATGTACCGACTGTAACAGGAACGCGCCATCGCAGGCCGCCACACCCTCTCTTCCTTCGCCACCACCTTCAACCCCTTTTTGAGGCCGTCTTTGCCGACTTTTTCGACTACTGTGGCCGTCACTACCTTGTGGTGGGGGACCACCTCTCAGGCTGGGTAGAGGTATTCGGATCTGCGGCAGGCACCGACCTCGCAGGCGCCGCCGGCCTGGTCCGCAACCTCCGCACATTCTTCGCATCGTTTGGCGTCCCGGAGGAGCTCTCAAGCGATGGCGGTCCAGAGTTTACAGCGGGTCGCACGAAGGACTTCCTCCGCCTATGGGGCGTCCGGCATCGCGTGTCCTCTGCCCATTTCCCCCAATCGAATGGCAGGGCGGAGGTGGCAGTGAAGACCATAAAGCACCTTCTGATGTCGAACACCGGCCGGACGGGCAGCCTTGACCACGACCGCTTCCTGCGTGCCATGCTGCAATTGCGCAACACCCCTGACCCGTACTATAACATCTCGCCAGCGCAGATTGTCTTTTCCGACTGGAAAAATTTTCGAACTCGAACGTCCGTCCACTCTGGCGCCAAGCGTGGGCCGCAAAGGAGAACGCTCTCCGCGTACGGATAACTCGCACAACAGAAGCCCTGTTTATCCTTAACAGAGTCGTTTATTAAAGCTTCGAGAGTTTATCCTAACACAGCCGTTGATAAAACGCTTCACTAGCCATTGGCGAACGAGTATTCCTCCAGAACCAGAATGGCATCAGCCCGACGAAGTGGGACAGGTCGGGAACGGTGGTGGAATCGCCCGGTCATGATCAGTATTGGGTGAAGGTGGATGGGTCTGAACGCCTGACCCTGCGTAATCGCCGTTTCCTTCGCGCCTACACACCAGCAACGCCGGGAATGCCATCGATCGAACAGTGGCCTGTCTATCCTCGTCCAGTCGAGCAGCAGCAGCAGTAATCACACCCTTGTATTGCCGTCCCGCTACTGCATCAGCCACGCACCCAGAAGACGCCATTACCCTCATCACTTCCGGCCTCGCCAAGTGGCGCGTTCAAAGACGACCCTCAACCCTCTCCTCCGGAGAGTCCAAAACCGGCGCCATCGCCCGACAGCGGTGGCAAAACCTCGCCCGACTTTGGACTCGTGAGCGTTCCGCTCGCCGACGCCGCGTCAACTCCGTCGTCTTCAGAGCCACAGGAGTCAGCACCGCGGGCACCGTCGCAACCGTCACCATCCCAACGCTCACGCCGTGCACGTCGGCCGCCGAAACACTTCGAGCCTGAGACGGGCAGATGGATAGAGCACTGAGTCCGTCAATCTACGTCGTCCCGTCGATTGCCGGACTGGGGGGATGCAGAGTTATTAATTAGTTATCGCGCTAATTATGCGTTTCCGTTTGATTAGTTATATTACATTTCCTTGCCATTGGCACTTTCGTTTAGTTTTAATGTAATATCGTCCCCTCCATTCTTTTGCAGAATAGTTTCGTCATCGTTGACTGAATAAAGTCTAGCTCATCGAAAAGGTTGTCTCTTTGGTATAGTCATCGGATTGATTTTGCATGTGCACAGTTCTCCTTTAATGAATGGAATTTCCTATATCGTCCCATAGATTGTGGTACGTGTCTTTTTCTAATCAGTGTTGTTTGAATTAAAATAATTCAGGATTCTCTGAGGGGCATTCAAAAGGGGGTTCAATCATGGCAACTTCTTTGTTTTTCTTTATAAAAGGGAGGGAGAGGAAGCGGGTTCTATCATGGCAACTTCTTTGTTTTTTCTTTATAAAAGGGAGGGAGAAGAAGGAGGGTTCTATCATGTCAACTTCTTTGTTTTTCTTTATAAAAGGGAGGGAGAGGAAGGGGGGTTCTATCATGGCAACTTCTTTGTTTTTCTTTATAAAAGGGAGGGAGAGGAAAGGGGTTCTATCATGGCAACTTCTTTGTTTTTCTTTATAAAAGGGAGGGAGAGGAAGGGGGGTTCTATCATGGCAACTTCTTTTTTTTATTTTTATAAGAGGTAGGGAGAGGAAAGGGGGTTCTATCATGGCAACTTCTTTGTTTTTCTTTATAAAAGGGAGGGAGAGGAAGGGGGTTTCTATCATGGAAACTTCTTTGTTTTTCTTTATAAAAGGGCGAGGATTGTGGGTTCAGTCATGGCAACTTCTTTGTGTTTCTTTATAAAAGGGAGGGAGAGGAAGGGGAGTTCTATCATGGCAACTTCTTTGTTTTTCTTTATAAAAGGGAGGGAGAGGAAGGGGGATTCTATCTTGGCAACTTCTTTGTTTTTCTATATAAAAGGGAGGGAGAGGAAGGGGTTCAATCATGGCAACTTCTTTGTTTTCTCTTTATAAAAGTGAGGGAGAGGAAGCCAAAATACATATCACTTATAAAATACATAGGAACTATTATCTAGTTAGCTGACTAATAACCTATCATTTTGTATGATTTAATCATCCCAAGTGATGAAGACTATGTTGTTGGAAAGCTTTTCAATGAAGTACGTGTAGCATCAAGGCATAATTCTGATGATCCAGAAGACTTCAATTCCCTCTTTATCCAGCAACAGCAGAAAGCTTTGGCCTGTGCAGATACATATTGTAAAAGGGCTTTAAAGGAGATGGCATCCACTTCATTATCATCATATTGTGCTTTCAGCTTCATTCAACATATCTCAAGGCTTATCAGCTGCTCAAAGATAGTGGAGTTTAAATTTTACCTGACAAAAGGACTCTCAGGGACTATAGTAATTGCTTTAAGACAAATTTGGGGTTTGATTCAGGTTTTTGTGTGTACTGCTTCGTAGAAGTTCATTGACACTATACCAACGTGTAAGTCGGTCTATACCCCATGAATGACAATCACAATGCACTCTTCGGTCAAGTGATCATTGGAAACAATTGTGGTTTCTTACACAAAGTTCCTACCCGCGTTAGATAAGGATAAGGCATAAATCCACGGATATTATCCACGAAGACACAACAATGATACAAGATGAGGTACAGTTAGAAATCTTAGGGGAAAGGTTGGAGCACGACCATGCATCAGAGTATGACACTGATTCTGAATGCGAACCTACAGTTCTAGAGAATGACAACGAAGACGAAACGAATTTTCTTCACGGATGCACTATGCACACTATGCAGTAACAACTAGGAGCGGAAGGACTGTCCGGGTGTCTTCCAAGCTATTTTAACTCACGTTCAGGTACACAACATATTCCATTTTCGGTCATTTAGTAATTTTTATTTTTTTAAAAGAAAGTAGATTTTGAAGAAAGCAGTTTCTGAAATATGCATAAGAAAAGATTAACTTACAAACGAAAGCACGGGCTGCCTGACAGCGGATTACAAAAAAAAATGCATGCAATATGAAGGCTGTATCAACAGTAATACAATGTCATTTTTTTGTGAATCGTGAAATCGGAATATTAATTAACGTGACTCGTCATTTGCCAGTTTTATTAGTCGTGAAACCGTCCGCAGACCCCCTCCCCTTACCGCCCCTCATTAGATATGTGGTCTCTTGCAATATCTGTTTAATAGGCCTTACAAACTTGGCAAAATAATCTTCAAAACACTCAGAAGATTAGAAAACTACACAGGTAAGATGTGATAGTTAAATGTTATGGTTTGTAACAATTAAGGAAAAAAGGGAATTCCACGCTAATTTAGGTTAAAATATCATTCACACTAATTGAAGCCCGTTACATGTTACAAGACTGACTCTTTCTAGGATTGAAATAACTCATGCATACCCCATCACTTCTATTATGAGCAAATCAGGAATTTTATAAAGTTTTATTTATACAGAATATAATTTCGCGAAGTGATCGATCACAGGAGATCATGGTTTTCGCAGCCCTTAAAACTTAAAGTACACTCTGAGAGTGAGTGACTCTGACTTAAATTACTAGTAAGACAGTCTGCACAGAAAGCCCTAATGATTTGTGAATGCGATTGAAGAGGAAAGAGGAGGTTAAAATTCTTTGAAATCGCTTGATTACCAGAGACCAAGAAGGTCATCATCTACTGTCACTTCAGGCACCTAAAATTCACTTTACCTTTTGCTGTTCATTAGCAGAAAATATGCATACATTTGCGCGAACAGTTAGACCATTAACGCGAAAATACTTTCAATTACTTCCAAATGACATTCATTTTAGTGTAATTGAAATTCATTAACGATTTCTCCATAAACACTAACATTCAATTGCATGAACAGGCAATCATTTGCTTCTTTTGCCATTCATTTGCGGAAAATGTACTTTCATTTGAACAGTAATCAATTTCAATAACAGGAACCATCCAATCAAGTGCGCGAATTGACAATCATTTTAGTGTAATTGAAATTCATTAGCGATTTCTCCATAAACACTAACATTCAATTGTATTTACAGACAATCATTAACACGAAAGCGACATTCTTTAGTGCGATCATACAAACATTAACACGTTTTAAACACACAGTAAGGAAATACAAATTTTCAATAACGTAATAGTCATTCCACGCGATGTTGCGAAAAGCGTTCATGAAAAAACTTTCGCATTCGGTACAAGAAAGATTATGTAATCACTTAAGTCTTCTATTGTACATTTGTCCACACATGCAGAAGCGACATTTTTTAGTGCGATCACACAAATATACGTCGTTATACATGTATTCAACAAAAAACTTAAATTCAACTGTGCATTTATTTCATTTCACTCTGTGTTATACTGTAGTTTAGCCTTCAATAGCCTCACCATTTAAGCATCGCTGTAAATATGTCTGCATAAAGCGATACCATTGTGCGCATTTAGCCCCCGTGATAGTACCGATATTGCGCTGTAATGCTTGCAGCAGTCCCTCATCTCGTTATCAACTCTGACGTTGTTCCTACCACCTCGTGGTCTTTCTTCGATTCTTCCATCTCGCATGTATCTAGCCACAAAACTTCTTGCAGTAGACCTGTTGACTCCTAATGTGTCCGCCACCAGTAAATAATCTTCTGTTGCATCTTCAAACGCCCTGATGATTATTTCACGGTGTTCGAGCGGTATCCTGTTTCTCTGGGGCATATCGCAAACTTTGAGAAGTACAGTGTTGTACAGTACAGTAGTTGCCTGTACGCCTACATTTTTCTACATCTCTGTGTGGACAAATGTACAATAGAGGACTTAAGTGGTTACATAAGCTCTCTTGTACTGAATGCGAAAGTTTCTCATGAACGCTTTTCGCAATATCCCGTGGAAAGACTTACGTTATTGAAAATTTGTATTTCCCTATAGTGTGTTTAAAACGTGTTAATGTTTGTATGATCGCACTAAAGAATGTCGCTTCCGTGTTAATGATTGTCTGTAAATTGAATGTTAGTGTTTATGGAGAAATCGTTAATGAATTTCAATTACACTAAAATGATTGCTAATTCGCGCACTTGATTGGATGGTTCCTGTTATTGAAATTGATTACTGTTCAAATGAAAGTACATTTTCCGCAAATGAATGGCAAAAGAAGCAAATGATTGCCTGTTCATGCAATTGAATGTTAGTGTTTATGGAAAAATCGTTAATAAATTTCAATAACACTAAAGTGAATGTCATTTGGAAGTAATTGAAAGTATTTTCGCATTATTGGTCTAACTGTTCACGCAAATGTATGCATATTTTCTGCTAATGAACAGCAAAAGGTGTAACTTTAAGGTGAAAAATTTACAGAGATATTTCATAAATCGCAAATTCCTATACACTAGTCACTAGCCTTATAATTGTGACCACACAAATCAATCCTGCCGGCTAATCCTGCGCTGCAGTAGATTAGAATCCTCTACATGTACAGTGTATGTTGTAACAACATAATTCATGATATATTGACAATGTACATTTACATCACCAACAATTGAAATTCTAACCATACTGTACATTAAATATATCTGACATAGGGCATGCTGCGAGTGCTTCAAGAACAAGAGCAATCAATATTGGAAATCATGACAGTACAGTGGACTTGTCAATTCAGTGTATAATAATTGCAGTGCATTGACCTGCTGGTAAGTAAGGGTTAGAGACTGCTTGTGAGTTCTTTATCGACAAATACAGGCACGCGCTGACTGTACGATGAACGAAAAATAATGAATACTGCATGAGGCCGAAGGCCGAATGCAGTATGAAGAAATTTTGAGTTCATCGTACAGTCAGCAAGTGACTGTATTTTGCCGATAAAGCACAAACATAAAGTCTCTAACTCTTTTAATATTCAAACTGAGTGCACTGTCAGCCGTGAATTTCAATTAAAATCAGTTGTCAATAACAATTTTATAAAGAAGTCAAATATTTCGCATGAATTAAATCATTTTACGGTAAATATCTCCACAAAGAAAAGTCATTTCAATAGACAATGAATAAAAACAGAAGTAGATAACTTTGCAAAGAATAATTTACTTTGGCGTTCGGTCAGTTTAGTTGACGCCTTGCGAGTACATGTTTGTACATTTAACTCGAAAACGTTTCTCTTGGAGCCATGTATTAAAATATCGAGTATTTAGCCGGCTTAACTCCTAGATAGTCTACTTTCTTTAATAGTTTCTTTCATTCGAAAATAACTAACCTGCAGATTCCAGTGAATTGAAATGTTGAAACCGGCCTCCATGTGCTCGGTTCTGATGCAAACATTTTCCAAATAAAAATATCCTAGGTTTTCGAACCTTCTACTGAATTGTCGCTTCATTGTCTCCTCTTATTGGCAGAGTAAGGTCTCGCCGGAAATAAAATCCATTTCTTCAGTTTGGACTGCTAGAGTGTTGTAGAAACTTTTGTTTACTCAGACACATGTTGACTTGTTAGTTGTTGTACTTCCAGCGCTTGCAAATCAGCCATTTCTAACGAACGATTATGCAAATGTTTGCCTGAAAACATAATGTGAGGCGAATAGTATGATTGTATACATTTAACTCGAAAACGTTTCTCTTGGAGCCATGTATTCAAATATCAATTATTTAGCCGGCTTAACTCCTAGATCGTCTGCTTTCTTTGATAGTTTCTTTCATTCGAAAATAACTAACCTGCAGATTCCAGTGGGGCAGTGAATTGAAATCTTGACTCGAAACCGGCCTCCGGCCATGTGCTCGGCTCCGATGCAAACATTTTCCAAATCAAATATCCTGGGTTTTCGAACCATCCACTGAATTCTCGCTTAATTTTCTCCTCTTATTGACAGAGTAAGTTCTCGGAAATACAATCCATTTCTTAAGTAAGACTACTAGAGTGTTGTAGAAACCTTTGTTCACTCGGACACATGTTGACTTGTAAAGTTGTACTTCCAGCACTCGCAAATCAGCCATTTCCAACGAGCTATTATGCAAATGTTCGCCTCAAAATATATATCTTCTGTCACACAGGCAACAGAGTTCAATCCTGCCGTTACCTTTCTAGTAATTGTCTGCATTTTCACTGTTTAATATGCGATGAGGTTTTCCAAGCCGTCCAAACACGTAACTAAGCGAAGGACAAGGTCTCCCTTTCCCTAGGTAAGAGAGGGTCTGGGTCGAGTGCTGTGGTCACCAATAATGCACGCTCATTAGCCAATCACATGCTTGGATTTTGTACAATGCACGAAATTTGAACATTAAGCTTAGATATATTATGCAGGCATAATTTCGAACATAATACTATGGTTTGGGAATCGGAAATTACGCCGGCATAATACGTTTTTGTGACTTTCGAAAAAAAATATTTTGGGATATGTACAAATTACGTTTCTTTGAAGGATGTAGTGCCTCAAATCGACAATCGACACACATACAGTGGGCCATTGGGGCCACTTTGTCTGGTACCGCAAAAAAAAAAACTAATTAGCATGACAATTGACAAGAAGACGGCGTTACAATTATGACAGCATACGTCACTTTTATTGTATGTGGGGTTTATTTCCGGGCATAATTTTGAGCATAATATAATAGTCCGTTTTTTTGGGTGACACAAAAAAGCATTATTCTCGATTTTTTTAGCATAATACCTGCTGGCTGCTAGTCTCCCTCGCAGCCGTTTCCTTTGTCGTCACGCAACGGTTGCGTGACGACAAAGGAAACGGCTGCAAGGGAGACTAGCTGGCTGCCTGTGACAATTAATATGCAATCTAATGGATATAACTCCAACGTACAAATGTAAGTTAGTTACCAGTTTTCTTACATGTATTTTCTACCTTGTTTTGCCAGGTAGAGGTATGTATAAGATAAAGAGCACGGCCAGGGCAACCCTTGACATTACATGTGTCTGATTATTTATTATAATTTTATGATTCAGTGAAATAATTGTAATCAATTTGTATTACGTTATTTAAATATTTAGTCATATATATTTCTGCTTATCATTTTTATTTTAATTTTTTATTTTAATACTGTTTATTAAAGTTTTTCACCTCACAATCCTAGCGTATACATTCAAAACAATACATAAACAATGCAGAATTAACAATAAAACGGACAGTTGTTGAGCAATTTTAGAACTGCAAACCCTCACAAACACACACAAAAACAAAACAAACAAAAACAAAAACTAAATTGGCTGGTACAGGGCGTTTTTTCCAGAGAAAAATAAATAAATAAATAGAAGATTTAAATATTATTAGCTAATTGTCCCCACTTTGCCAGATGGAACTTTAGAGTATTCGCGTTAATTGCGCATCTGCGCTCAATCGTTTCGTACTCCTTAACATTGGCTAAATGACGCCTAAGATGGAGGTCTTGGCCCTCGTCCCTCACTTTATATACAGTCAATTTGAAGATGAGTAGTAGCAAGTTGGTTACTCCCTTTTGATCAACTTCTAGAATAATATTAGGGGTGGACGGGTCGGGAAGAATGACGCTTAAACGCGCAAGGAAAACTTTGAATTCGAAATATAAATTGACTGCCATTGGGCATTCCGCGAAAGCATGATCGACAGATTCTAAGTGACATTTACAGAAAGAGCAGGCCGGGGAGGAAACTAGAACTGGAACTTGTAGAGATCCCGGTTCAGATACAAAATATTATTGACAATCTTATATTGGAATTGTCTAAGATACGAACTATTAGTTGATTTATAAATACGTTTGTAAACCTCATGCCAAACAATGTCGACGCTACCAAAACGATTTTGTATGTTCAATTGGGCCGTAGGAGTTCTCACCATCGTACTAACTATATCACTATAGATAACTTTACTTGTTATTTTGTTTGTATCACGCATTTCTCCACTAATTGTACCTGGCATGGCCATTGTGATTTTACAAATGCTCACAGAGGAAGCGTTCTGTAACAAAATCTTCCATGGTGAAGGAATAGAACTAACGATGCGAGCCCACTGAAAAAACTCCGAATCATTCACACCTAACGTTTTAGCTTTCTCCCATGAAAACTCCAGCGAATCTGACAGAAGGTCTTGCACAACTCTCAACCGGTTCGAGATAAATTTAACTATATTAAGTGTAGAGTTGGAAAGTTTAATGAGCCTATTATTCCATAACGGCTGGGCTAACACACTGCCTATATATCCTGTGGGTCTATTGGGAAAGTGCACCACTTAGACCATACACTAAGAACTGACCTATAGTAAGAAAATCAAAAGATCGCTAGGAAAAGCTGACACATTGATTCTAGGTTCACATTGATTCCTGCAGCGCCTCCATTACGCTTCAGCTGTAGGTTTGGAATAATCTTCCAGGTCTTGAAGGTCTCAGAGGCAAGCTTTTGGACCCGTTTGATTTGATAGCCTTGGATTATTGCATCGAGGTCTGGAAAACGAAGAACCCCCTATTCGTAATCAGCTATTAGTGTGCTGTATTTAATTTTGGTTTTTTTCCCCATTCCACATGAAGTTGAGTACCGCGGATTTAACTTTATCTAAAAAGCCTTTCGGCGGACAAAGATTGGCACATACATACAGGACCTTCGACAATTCGAGGGACCGTATGACGTGAATCTTACCATAATAGGTTAATGTTCTGGAGCACCATATATCTAAACAAGATTTAAGATTCTCCAAGACCCTGTCGAAGTTATTTTTCGCCGAAAGGTCCTCGTTATATCAAAAAAAATTCCCAAGATTTTAACTCCTGAAGAGGTGAAGTTAATACGCTTTAAATTATAGGCGGAATTTATTTGGGGAGGGTGGTTAGGTCCAATTCACCCCACTTCGGACTTACTGCGCTTATTTTCAAAGACGAAAAAACGTGGAACCTATCTAACAATTTTATATACGAGGAAGTTGTCTAAAGATTGGGAATCACGCAAGAAAAAGGTGGCGTCGTCCGCGTATAAAGCAACTTTCACTTCCTGCCCGGCAAGGTTAACACCCCTGATATTGTTACTAGAACGCACCAATGAGGCCAACATCTCTAATCACAAGGATAAATAGGTACGGGGAGAGCGGGTCCCCCTGCTTTACTCCTCGCAATGTAGGAAAATACGACGACGCATCGCCATTGTTTAAGACGCAGCTTACGTTATCCTTAGCAAGGTTTTTATCCAGCGAATAAAGACTGGGCCGAAGCCAAAGTGTTCCAAAGTAGCAAAAATCATTGGGTGCTCGACGCTGTCGAAGGCCTTTTCGAAATCCGCAGCTAACAATATATGCGGTCGTTCCTTAGATCTTAAATATTCCATAGCATCTGCAATGAAACGGATAGGTTCGTCAATGTACCGGCCCGCAATAAAAGCAGCTTGGTCCGTATGTATTATTTTTGGAATAATATTTACTAACCTTGAGCTTAAAGCCTTGCTACAAATTGTTAAGTCGACATTCAATAGGCTGATTGGTCACCAATTCGTTATCAGCCGCGAGTCCTTGTCTTTCTTTTCGATTAATGAGATAAGTGCTTGTTTTTGAGTAGTAGTGAGAGAGCCCCTCTCATAGCTGTCATTTAAACAGCTAACTAGGTTCTTACCAAGCTCCTTCCAAAAGGCTACATAAAATTCTTTAGTCAAACCGTCGTTCCCGGGAAGCCTAGATTAATCAAGATGGTGGACAATGAATGAGATAATTACTGTTGTCCTTCATGCGTTCAATGGGCATTGTGGAAATTAAGGAATCGACCAAGAAAGGCATGCGAAGGAAGTTAGAAGTCGAATTTGGCAGTCTGCTGCAGTTTGAGGATCGGGGCAGACTTCATCGGATGCAACCTGAAATGTTATTGGTTTCCCAAACAATAGCCTACCCCTAAAACAATACAAACCCTAACCCTAAAACAATGGGATTCTTTATCAGTAAAGTCCAATAGGATACGACCTACAGAACAGTGAAGTCTAACCGGAGGATCTACTGGAGAACAATAAGCTTTTTGTTATTCCCAATAACCTCTCGAGACTCCAACTGGCTAGAGACATGGCCCGTCTCTTGCAACAAGAGGAAAACAGCAATGCGCCATCTAGGAGCAAAGAAATCCAACAAGCTGGTATGTACATTCGAGATGCATGCAGTTCTGGAAACACATCTTGAAGAAAATCTTGAAGAAAATGTCACATCTTGAAGAAGACCACCCAGAAAGTGAAGTTCCATGACAAAATGACAAAACTAAAGCTGAAAACGTTTGGTGATCTCTCAAAGAAGATGTCAAGATCCAAAGAGGAACTGCCAAGGAAGTGATCCTCATCGAGCATTGTTTGCTCAAATGATGATTATCGCCGAGAACAGGAAGCTGAAGATAAGCGAAGTACTTTGCCATCCAGACGGACCCCTGCCTTGGGCCTTGGCTTCCGCTGACGGATCTCTAAGGAAAACCAACAAGTCGTCGCTTGCAAAGGAGCTCCTGAAGAACATCACGGCAGCAGAAGTGATACCGCAGCCTTGCGCACGAGTGATCGACGGGATTGCAATGGTTCAGAAGATAAGAGGTGACCAGACGACATTTGATGAGGTAGCAGATTGTCTTTTGTCTATGACCCTAAACGAAGGAGCAGACAGCCAGCGGATCGATGTGGTTTTTGACGTTTATAACGAGGAATCGATCAAAAATGCCGAGAAAGAAGAGAGGTTCTGAGAAAGGCAATGAGTTCAAGAATATCAAACCAGACCACAAGCTTCACCAATGGCAGAAATTCCTATCCAATCCAAAGAATACGTCGCAGCTAATTAAATTCATCGCTGAAGAATGGCAAAAGGAAAGATGAAGAGTGAAACTGGCTGAGAAGATACTCTTTGTGACAACTCAGTGAGGACCAGTGCTATCAAGTCTCGTCAGGAAGTGCAGAAGCAAGGAAAGACCTCAGGTCAACACAGAAGGAGGCCGATACAAGAATACTACTCCACGCAGCACATGCGGCAAAATCAGGATATAAGGCAGTTATAATATCATCAGAGGATACAGATGTCTTTGTTCTATGCTTGGCTTGAAAGAGTTTCATTCCTTGCTCATTGTATGTGAAATGCGGCAAACAGGCTCGAACAAGATACAGGGATGTCTCAAGTGTGGTTCAGATGTTTGGGTCAGAGCTATGGAGATCTCTCACTGGTCTGCATGCCTTTACTGGCTGTGATAGCCTCAGTGCCTTTGCTGGAAAGGGCAAGTTAGCTGCATTACAGATTATCAAACGAAACAAGTCGTTCCAAGACCTATTCCGACAGATTGGAATGCAGTGGGAGCTAACAGATGATCTATTCGCAAGGCTACAACAATTCACATGCATGATGTACAGCTCCACCCCAGGAACCAGCGATGTCAACGAACTTCGCTACCTGTTATTCTGCGCAAAGAAGGGGAAACAACTCAAATCAACTGTGCAGATTGTCTGCTGAAGCACTCTGCACGGGCGAACTACCAGGCAGCTACCTGGATAAGATGTCTACAAAGCTGCTCACAAGTTCCTTCACCCGTAGGATGCGGATGGGTCCAAGAGGATGGCAAGCTGACTCAAGTGTATTAAGGCTTGGTTGAACATGAAAACGAGGCAAAATCATTTCGTTTTTTCTTGACCACTTTTCGAGTAAAAATCAAAAAACTTTACAGAATCGTACGCGTAGAAACTGGTTGCTTAAACCCACGAGTGATACCGTTGCAATAGAAACTAGCGTTGCGCAAAATTAGGTGGGGAAAAACAATGCAAATTTGTATATGACGAACGTTTCAAAACGGGGTATGGAAAGAGCCCTTACCTTAAAGGGGCTATGTCATGGTACTGCGCATGTATCGAGTAATCGCTCGTTTCGTGGCTTTAATTGGATACAAACAGTTAAACTTTCCTCCTTCAATGCTTGATTGAAAGGATTTTCACTATTTGCCTGGAAACTGTTTATATACACTGTTTGTTGGTCATTTTTGCATATTTGTTTTGATTTTAAGCATCCCACATGGCCGAGAGGTTCGGTAGTTCATATCAAAAACGGTGGAAATAGCTGTTTCGATTCCGACCCGGAACGCGAAGCCTTATTACCGTGACACAGCCCCTTTAAGTTTATCCTCACTTAATTTTAACAAATAGCGATGTAGGTACACTAATTAGCCTTTTCTCCTTGCCTGCATTTAACATCAGCAGAAATATCGGCGAGAGAAGGCTGGAATTGATTATTTCCGGCCTTGACTCTCGCCAATATTTCTGCTAATATTGAATGCAGACAAGGACAAAAGCCTAATTCGTGTACCTTCATCGCTATTGGTTAAAATTAAGTGGGGATAAACTTACGGTAAGGGCTCTTTCCATACCCCGTTTTGAAAAGTTCATCATATACAAATTTGCGTTGTATTTTCCCGCCTAATTTTTCGCAACGGTGGTTTCTATGGCAACGGTATCACTCGTGGGTTTAAGCAACTAGTTTCTACAATTCTGTAAAGTTTTATGATTTTTACTTGAAATGTGGTCAAGAAAACACGAAGAAAGGATTTTTGCCTCGTTTTCATGTTCAAACCAAGCCTTAATACACTCAGTTGAGGAAGATAGACTGGATAACTGGTGAACCAGCCCCAACAGCTGTCCTGGAGTTCCTCTCTTGTTCATGTGCGAGAGCCTGAAGCTTGTCTCGCCAGTGGTCTGAAATGTACTGACATGTGCCGGCTCCAAGACTACAATGACCGACCAGAGGAGATCCCCGCTGATGATTACGACTTTTCTGATGATGAGGCCGAAGATGTAGATAGCAATTAAGGTAGATAGTATTCACGCTTTTTCATACTCTTTTGACGGGTTAAAAATCAAACATGAGATAATAAGGGGAAAATGGATTCCTTGATTTGAAACAAATAAACTGTTGCCATGGTAACCATGCATAAAACAAAATATGCATCAGCAGCTCGTTTTCATTTTGGCAACCTTTTGTGATCCTGTTTAACTTCTTTTCGCGACTCAGAACATGAATTATTTGTTTATTGCAGCTTAAAGATGACCCGCTTTGAACTCCGCCTTCACATTGATGACGTCATAATATCACGTGATTTCAGCACTAAATCTACTCTTTCCACATTGCTATCACCATCCAAAATAAACTAGAAGGTACAAGGATTTAAAAAATATATGATAGCATTTGTCCCCCCGAGTGGTACCAAACACCCTATTTTTGTGGTCTTGGCCCATGGACTATATGTAAATTAAAGAAGTTGACCTCTACTTATTCATGTAACGCACGCTTACAATTTAGTCTGCTGTTCTCCAGGTTCAGAGTACTAATAGATGAGTGTCTCAAATGTATGTTTATATTTGTCCCATATTATAAGTTGTATCCTGTCCACCTATGATGGAGCTATCACCATATTTCTCTACTGTTCATTCTACCCTTCGGCTCTTTATCGCAGCTCGCGTCCATATTGGTATTTATTAACTGAAATGCCTGTTGGTTATCTATATTTAAAAGCTTTTACCCTCCTTCCCAAAACTGCAGTCTGCTCATTATATTACAGAACTATAAAGGGAACTGTTGGAAGCCTTTGATTTCGCGAACCAAAACCTCGGCCGTGAGAGGATTCTTGTTTAAGTTTACCTTGAGAGTTGAATATTGCTTCGCTCATCATAAATTATTCTGTGCGAGTGTTTATTTCTCCGGGGTATTTATGGCTTCATTTTGGCGAGCAACAGCCCAAAACACGCTCAAAATTATTTTAGTGTTGGCCTACAGATCACGGTGTTTGCGCTGGTATGTATTATGACCGAGAATAAAATGAAATGTGGCATAAAACCTACGAAACGTACCTCAAACAAGAATACCGTCCGATGGCAAAATCTATCAGCGCCACGAGGTCAACAAATCGACAAAGAAATGCAGATATAAACACGCAATGATTTCAACCTCACCGTACCTTAATTAATAACCTGACAAGACACTGTTCAGTTTCCCTTTCCCTCTCAGCTTTGCTCTTGAGTTGAAGTTGAGTTTAATTTGGCTTCGTTAAAGACTTCTTATTCAGTTGTATGGTGTTGTGCAATATATTTGAGTATACCATTCCACAGAGATTCAAATAACAAAGCCGTGGCGAAAGAGAAGCTTAAACGAGAAATATTTTGTCCTCCTAGAAAAACACAACATCTTGCCATTTCTATCGAAGAAGCCTTGGTTTCAGCAGCAAAGCAACACGCTAAATTACAATTCGATATGTGTGGATTAGCTGGATCCTGGCTTTGAGTCCTTCAGGTCCGGCGTCGTGTCGTATATAAAATCACTGGCCATCTGGGTAAAAAACGCGGTCCTTCGGCTCCGACAAGAGCGCCAGTTGAAATATCCTGAGCCTATTGTAAGGCTTTCGCACGGTGAAGTTAAATAAAACATTAAACTGCTTACATTTGAGAGATGGGACTCCAAATTTGAGAGAAATTTCCTCGCGGTTCGACGATCTTGATTTACTGTATTAAATTATGTAAATAAATTAACCTGGAGGTGTCACGTGACCAGCACAGTGCAATCTGATTGGTGGTGAACTTGAAATGAAATACATGGGAACAAAGAAAAAATAACCGCATGGGTCAAAAGGCCAAATTTTGTTGCATGAAACAAAACAAAAATCGCTTGCATTTTAAGACTCGCTGCTGCCACAGGCAGCCCGAGTAATTAATTCCCATTTTAGTTGAGGGTTGAAAATTTCTAAGGTCAATTAATAGCTTACGAAGTTCGCTGATATATTCATTATCTCTAATCAGTGAGTTATTAAATTTCCAATGTGAAGGTCCGCGCGCTGACTCAGGTAAAGAACTTATGAAGAGCTAGAGTGATAGACGAATGATCTATTGCTGGTGCCGGAATAACTTTAGTCGTTTTTACCGAGGCTTGCAACCGTCGGATATAAAGAAAATAATCCAGACTACGGAGCAAAATTTCCTTCTTTTTTGAGGCCCCCCCTTGTCCCTTCCCCGACCAGGTAAAAATTTTGCTCTCTGGATTACGAATCCTGTAAATGTCACAAAGATCCAACTGCGCCATGACAGTCTCCATTGTTTCAACTGATCGCACTTTAACGGAGGGATTCCCTCCGGAAACTTCCAATTCCGCATCGAAATAAAAATTGAAAAATAGGAGCATCAAAAGAAAGAGATTCCGACGTAGAAGAAGCAATTGAAGCGATTGTTCTAAGAAGAGAGGCCTGGCCATTTTCATCATTTGACAAATATGAATTAATTAGAATAAACTCAGAGCCTTGTATAACACAACAAAGAATAACAAAACGGCCGTTATCTATAAAGCGGAATCAGGGTCAAAATTCGGTTCTTAAACAGAAGAGAGGCCTGGCCATTTTCATCATTTGACAAATATGAATTAATTAGAATAAACTCAGAGCCTTGTATAACACAACAAAGAATAACAAAACGGCCGTTATCTATAAAGCGGAATCAGGGTCAAAATTCGGTTCTTAAACAGCACAGGCACACTGAAGGGCCGGCACAGCGTAAGTCGAACAACCACAGCGTATCGTAACTCGAACAACCACAGCGTAACTCGAACAACAATAGCGTAACTCGAACAACCACAGCGTAAGTCGAACAACCAAGCGTAACTCGAACAACCACAGCGTAAGCCGAACAACCACAGCGTCAACGGCGAGGAAGACTAGTAACCAAAAATCCCACAATCCCTTTGGTGGAAAAACTAAAAGATGGCGGCAGGTAGCATTCAGGTAACATTTCTCATCTGGGCTAAATTACAGTTCTCAATATGTCCTGAAGAGCCACTGGCTCGGTGGCTCGGTGGCTCGGCAGTGACTTCCGAGTCATTAAAATATAGACCCCAATTCATATGGAGATGCTTCGTTCTTTTATAGAGACAGAGACTAGGCAGTGAATGCCGAGCCACCGGTGGATGGATACCGAGCCAATGAGAAAAATATGTGGAGCTTCAAAAATTGCCCTGCATTCTGTAATTGCAGATGGACATAAAAATTATCGACTTTCAGCACTGTAATGGAGAATTTAGCACAGTTTTCAAGTAATATTTTGAAGCGTGTACGCGACGTGTTGGGGAGGGAGGGGGAGGATTCTATAATTATACCAAATAATGCACTTACCATGTCTTGAAAAGCTGCCGAATACACTCGCATATATTTTATAAAACATGGAGCCAGAACCATATTTTATTAGTTAAATAACTACTGATCTCCTCAGGGCAAGCTGCTGGATGATAGGGTTTGTGGGTTTTAGAGCATTTTAATGTGGGAACAGGGTATACAAATCCCTTCTGTTTTGGTCTGCAGGAACAGGGTAAATATGTTTGAACTGCAGAAGATATCGGCAATGTAGGTTTACATCTCTGATGATCTACTGCTATATAAATCTTCAAGTTCTGGAAC
This sequence comes from Actinernus sp. WN-2022, assembly GCA_030867875.1. Lineage (NCBI taxonomy): Eukaryota > Metazoa > Cnidaria > Anthozoa > Actiniaria > Actinernidae > Actinernus > Actinernus sp. WN-2022. Next base: position 59,415,228 of record JAOWCC010000577.1, on the reverse strand, counting down.
AGGGTATATTTTATCTGACCATATTTAATCTGGAATAGGATACCTTTTACCACACTGGAACATGGTTGCAAAAATATCAAAATTATTATGATAAATTTCAAATCGGCCTATATTCGTGTTTGGTACACGCTGTTTCCTGTTTCACAGCATGTTAGGAATTTTGCAAAAAGTCATTGTCTAGCTTAGGCTCAGTCTAAACTAAACACAAATGGCTTTAAATTTTAAATTTTAACCCGACTTCGTTCATAACCTAATGACTTTGTAGATGGCCGTATATTTGTCATTTTTGGATACATGTCACGTTATACGCCATACCATTCCGGTTTCTTGTATTATATATGTTCAACATATTGACTTTGTAGATGACCGTATAATTGTCATTTTTATTTAACATGTCATGTTATACGCCATACCACACATAGATATGGACGTTCCTAGTTATGGGCTCCTGCATTCTTAATGTTAATTTTTTATTTATTGATATATCTTGTCTTTTATGTAAATTTATTTGGGCTACGGCCAATGTACACATGAGTATAAGGCTCCAAATAAAATCATCTATCCATCCATCTATCCTATATAATTATGCTATATAGTTATGCTATATCATTATGCTATATCATTATGCTATATAATTATGCTATATCATTATGCAATATAATTATGCTGTATAATTATGCTATATAATTATGCTATATAATTATGCTATATCATTATGCTATATAATTATGCTATATAATTATGCTATATAGTTATGCTATATAATCATGCTATATAATTATGCTATATCATTATGCTATATCATTATGCTATATAATTATGCTATATCATTATGCTATATAATTATGCTATATCATTATGCTATATAATTATGCTATATCATTATGCCATATAATTATGCTATATAATTATGCTATATCATTATGCTATATAATTATGCTATATCATTATGCTATATAATTATGCTATATCATTATGCCATATAATTATGCTATATAATTATGCTATATAGTTATGCTATATCATTATGCTATATCATTATGCTATATAATTATGCTATATCATTATGCTATATAATTATGCTATATAATTATGCTATATAGTTATGCTATATAATTATGCTATATAATTATGCTATATCATTATGCTATATCATTATGCTATATAATTATGCTATATCATTATGCTATATAATTATGCTATATCATTATGCTATATAATTATGCTATATCATTATGCCATATAATTATGCTATATAATTATGCTATATAATTATGCTATATCATTATGCTATATAATTATGCTATATCATTATGCCATATAATTATGCTATATCATTATGCTATATAATTATGCTATATCATTATGCCATATAATTATGCTATATAATTATGCTATATAATTATGCTATATAATTATGCTATATCATTATGCTATATCATTATGCTATATAATTATGCTATATAATTATGCCATATAATTATGCTATATCATTATGCTATATAATTATGCTATATAATTATGCCATATAATTATGCTATATAGGTATGTAGTGCCTGATAGGCTGTGGTTTTTTATGTGTGCAAGCCTTGCATAGGATGTAATATTTTGTATTTGTGATCCTTAAATAGGTATCTCAACCTTATATAGATAGGGTATCCTTGAGGCCCTATTAGGGGGGGTCTGAATAATCTCTAATCCTGGGTAAATTTCGGAAATAATCCATATCCTTATTTTGTAAACGCAAATATCTGTAAGTCATCAATGTGATAATAATCTTTAATCCTAAAATCCAACCCAAATAATCCGTAATCATTTTATTTAGTTGCCAATAATCCATATCCCTTCTCTGAAAACCCTAATAATCCATAATCCTAAAACCCTAACAGGGCCTCACCTTATTAGTACTTTCTGTTTACAATACTATCATCATAGGCAGAGGCATAGGCAGGACTTTTTGGGAGTGACGCACAATTGTGAAATTTCAACTCAAAGGGCCATACCCCCCGCTCCACCTCCACATTTTCAAGTGATGCACGTGTGCCCGGGCATACGGTAGCTAAGCCCCTGATAGGGTCTCATATTTAGGTATTAATTTCCGATATATTTACCCTTACATAACATAACATTTTATGTGGATTAATTGTGTACAACTTATAGTATATTGACAGGTCTAAATAAAATGTGGTTATAATGTTGAAATTCATTATCTTGTTGTCTCTGTTTAATATTTCTTTAATATGCATAAGCCACACTTTTCCCTCAGTAATATTGATTTTGATCATACCTTATTTGGGGTTAGGTTAGCAATTTGATTTTTTGCTGCAATCTTTTAACGTTTCTAGCATCCCTAACCACAGGAAACCCAAGCTCTGTTTGTGTTTTAAATTATAAGAGTTTGTATGAGATTTTTAACGAGTATTTGGTTGTATCCGTTAGGCCAGAAATACTGAAATAAAATCAATGAAAACTCCCCTGAAGTCTTTATCTGTTCTTCATTGGGCTCTGTATGCAATTTCAGCGAATTCTGTTGAAATTTTACCCCTCGACCTCTCCAACTAAGAAAGAAGGCAAGGACGGATGCAACCGCCATTTCTCGATGCCAATCACTCGAACATCACGCTCGAATTTTCATCCAAAATCAATGCCAACCGCAACTAGACCTCAAATAATAGCACAACAGTATCTATTCCAAGAGCCTCGTGCCATTTAATTGAAATAATCTCAATTTCTCGAGCCTAAATCGAACCTAATTTCAAACAAATCCGCCCGTTGGGATTCGTGACTGGGAGAAGTTGGCAACGCTTAGCAACGGCTAGCTGCCAAAAGTTCACGGGCTCAGAACGTACGTATATATTTTATTTTGAACACACCTCCACGTAAGTTGGCTCTATGGTACAGTGGTTTAGAGCGCGCGCTTTTGATCCAACGACCGGAGTTCGAGTCTACACCAGGCACTAAAAATGTTTTTGTTTTTACTTCTTTTTCTCCTTTCTCAGTTTTATTTAATCTTTTCCTCTATTTTAAACAATTAGAGCCGCCTTCTACATGAAAAACATTGTTGTCTATTGCCTCTCAAGCCTCAACCAGGGTCCAGGAGCCCATTGCAACCCATGAAACTGTGAAGTTACTTTTCTGGTTACTTTATAAACATGTTGTCGACGTAGAGCTAGAAGGAAAGCTCGCTGCGTAGAAGAGAAAAGCTGGGATATCTGTTTCCTTTTATTCTTCGATTCGAGCCTGGTAATTAAGTTTATAAGCAAATTAATGTACCAGTTAATTTTAACGGGCTTTCTGTTGATTCAAATCGGGGTTCGAATGATCGCATGTGAAGTACCGTATCTTAATTTATTTAAACTGTTGTGTTCGATATTTTCACAAGATTTTAGGTAATTACGAGGTAACGAGGGAATTTGTTATGATATCTTTCTCATCATCGCACTACTGAAAATCGAGGTCATGAGCGTGCCACGTCGCGGCAAACGTCACGCGCATGCGTATTTGCTATTTTTGTCCGCGCGCGGCCGCCCCCAGTTTCCCGCGAAAACTGAAATGAAACAACAGGCACATGCCGTGATTTTAACGTTTCTGCTTAAAAGTATTCATTTGTGAACTGTTTTGTCATAAACTAAGAAAACTACTTAAAAGCTAAGCCTAAGACTTTAACAGGTTGAAGTTTTCTTAATTTGTAATTCATTGTGAGTTTACTAAGTTATAAAATTATTTACTAAAAAAGTTGAAACCCTCGGTAATTTGTATTTGATAGCAGAGCCTTCGTTCTTTTGGCCAGCGGAGCATACCGTTTTGCCGCGGTGTGTGAGCGTGCACGGTTGGGGCTTGAGTACCAATAGACAACAATGTTTTTCATGTAGAAGGCGGCTCCAATTGTTTAAAATAGGGGAAAAGATTAAATAAAACTGAGAAAGGAGAAAAAGAAGTAAAAACTTTTTTTAGTACCTGGTGTAGACTCGAACTCCGGTCGTTGGATCAAAAGCGCGCGCTCTAAACCACTGTACCATAGAGCCAACTTACGTGGAGGTGTGTTCAAAATAAAATATATACGTACGTTCTGAGCCCGTGAACTTTTGGCAGCTAGCCGTTGCTAAGCGTTGCCAACTTCTCCCAGTCACGAATCCCAACGGGCGGATTTGTTTGAAATTAGGTTCGATTTAGGCTCGAGAAATGGGGATTATTTCAATTAAATGGCACGAGGCTCTTGGAATAGATACTGCTGTGCTATTATTTGAGGTCTAGTTGCGGTTGGCACTGATTTTGGATGAAAATTCGAGCGTGATGTTCGGGCGGTTGCATCCGTCCTTGCCTTCTTTCTTAGTTGGAGAGGTCGAGGGGTAAAATTTCAACAGGATTCGCTGAAATTGCATACAGAGCCCAATGAAAAACAGATAAAGACTTCAGGGGAGTTTTCATTGATTTTATTTCAGTATTTCTGGCCTAACGGATACAACCAAATACTCGTTAAAAATCTCATACAAACCCTTATAATTTAAAACACAAACAGAGCTTGGGTTTCCTGTGCCCTAACATGAAAAGAAGGGGCAAGAAAGAAATACCTGAAATTATCTGCTGCTCGAGTAGCGAAAGAACCAGGATCAGGATTGCTTATTGCACGTGCAGGAGTCGTGGAAGGCGGGGAAGTGGTAGTTGAGCAATCATCAATGTTGTCGATCAAATCCTGAACTGCTGAAGTTTCCTTTTTAAATTATCTACGCTACGAAGGTCATCACGATCACTTCCATCGGCGCTCATCTCACCAAATATAACTCAAAGAGCGTGATCGGAAATGTAATAAAATACAAAAAACGGCTCTTAATTTATGGCTTCTCTTGAACATCCGACAAGATGGAAACCACGAGGGAAAAGCCGCGCCGTAGAGAATCATGGAAGTTGTTACCAGTGCCCATGAGCGCTGTGGTTGTTCGAGTTCGAGTTACGCTTGGACTTACGCTGTGGTTGTTCGAGTTACGCTATTGTTGTTCGAGTTACGCTGTGGTTGTTCGACTTACGCTGTGGCTGTTCGACTTACGCTGTGGTTGTTCGACTTACGCTGTGGTTGTTCGACTTACGCTGCGGTTGTTCGACTTACGCTGTGCCGGCCCTTCAGTGTGCATGTGCTGTTTAAGGACCGAATTTTGACCCTGATTCCGCTTTATAGTTATCATCCAAAAACTTGTGCGTGACAATCTAACTTGTTACCACTAATGATTGCGACCCCTCTGCTATTACTGGCTCCGTGGTACATGTAGAAATCGCCTTGGTACCTATTTTTCCATATAATTTCATCATCTGGCTTACTATGAGACTCTTGTATAAAGGCGATACTATTTCCCCCGTCGTGTTTAGATAACCAGTTCAACATCTTTTTACATTTACTGAAATCCCGCAGACCCCTGACATTCAAAGAGACAATACCAAAATTTAGTGTATTGTCCGCGTTAGCGATTGTCATTCAAATAACCACTAGAGCGAATAGGATAAATTACCATAGTCAGTTGATTAATAAAAAATGAGACCAGTCCAGAAAAAATATATATTATAAACATAGTCAACACACAAATCGTCCCGAGCGGACAACTATCTCAGTCCTTGCTAGCTTGAACACTTGCAACAGCAGAAAAAAAACAGGCTCCTATTGGATCGGAAGCTCCGTTTAAGCCGGTTTGCAGATATACGGTCTAGCGCTTCCCTCCCCACGATACAGCTTACCCATGATATAAAGCTGGTCGATGACGATGCAAGCCGCTTGACCTTTTTTCTTGACTGACTTGTATACTGGATAGAGTTTTTTCCTAACTTCGTCAATCTCAATAGGGAAATCGTCAGCCACGCCGAATTTCGACCCTGGTTCTATGTTCCTGATATTGACCATGACCTTAAGTTTATCCTTGTACCAAAGAAATCGGGCGATAATTGGACGGCTTGTGTTCGGCTTTTTCCGGCCTAAGCGGTGAACACGTTCGAAGTTAATATGTTGAACTTCAGTAGGCTGCATCTTCATCCTCTCAACCAAAGCCTGCTTAAGAATAACCTCCGCGTCCTCCTCTTCCTGCTCGTGAATTCCAAACACTTTAATATTACTACGACGCGAGTACGCATCATGCTGAATCGATTTATCGGCTTCAGCTCACCGTAGTTTCTCGCCAGTGTGCCCTGCGACTCCCACAGTGACGATAATTCATCTTCTAATCGACTAGACTTGACTTTTTCTTCTTTCAGTTCCTCTTGAGTAAACTCTAGAGAGTCCTTGAATTCTTCTAATAATTCAGTTTTCATTTTCTTGATATCGAAGGAAAGAATCAAGGCGAGTTTCTTGTTGATCTCATCCAGCACTCGGCGGCAACCGTGACATTCTTCAGTCACTTCTAATAAATCGCCCTCCGTGGTCTGTGAAGAGCTAGAACTCATTTTCTTCCTTTTCTTTTCGTTTTCCATAAATAAGTGGGATTCGAGGCTAGTTTTCGGATATTTAGAACATTAGAAATAACGGCAGCGGAGCTCCTAAAAATACGTTCGACCTACATGCCTGCTCGCCCGGAATCTGTTGTCTGCTTATCATTATGTAGTATTACTAACAGTTGACAATACATGATTCTGTACCTTACAGAGGTGTTTGCTATATGTTATATACTCTCATACATGTATGTTGTTTATGAATCATAATTAAACTTTATTAAATTTAGTTCACATTGTCATGATTGGTTTAGTTTTAATGTCTGTGAAGATCTTTGGCAAGATCCTTAAAAAAAGGATCGTTACAGATCCACATAAGAACTTGTAAAGATCCTTGAGGATCCTGTAAAGATCTTTGAAAGATCTTGGTGAGGATCTTTGAAAGATCTTGGTGAGGATCTTTAGCAGTTCTTATGAGGATCTTTAAAGATCCTTGAGGATCTTGCCAAAGATCTTTGAAGATCTTTGGAAAGATCCTTAAGGATCTTTAAAGATCCACATAAGAACTAGTCAAGATCCTTCCCAAGATCTGTATGAGGATCCTTAAAGATCCTTGTAAGATCTTTGAAATATTTTCACCAGGGATGGACAATTATTCCACATGACACATGGTGAAAATGAAAATTTTCAAATCTATTATTTTTAGTAAACTTTATTTTAGTTAAGAGGAGATATCTTGGTCTATCATATACAAGTGAGATATTGTGAATGTTGGTCACGCCCGCTCTGTTGGGGGGGGGGGGGGGGGGGGGGGGTAGTTTTCTGAAGTCATTGAAAGCCAAAAATGAGGGAAATTCAGACAATTATAATTCAAATGTTGGCAGAAAGACTAAAAGAATATCAATATCCTTTCTGGGTTGTAGAAATAGCCTTTATCCCTATCAGTCATTGGGTTGTAAAAACACCATTTATTTACATCCAGCCGATGCAGGATCTATCCAATTTGTGCTGAGGACATTACGTAATGTCCGCAACAAAACAGTGTTTTAATTTCCAAAATAACTACTCATAGTTTTCTTGTGATATTGATGCTGCTCTTTTAGTTTGATAAGGGCATTATTTTAGTCCAATAGGTTTTCCAGAAGCACGTTTGTGTGGCCAGGAATATCTACGATGTACTTCAAAAGTGTTGCGGACATTACATATTTCAGATCTCAAGGAGAAAGGAACATAAGGGAATTTTGACAACCTACTAACCCCAAAATGTATTTGAACTAATTAAAGAATCATTGCTACATATATATAATCAGTTGTATACTGCAGAAAGACTTATGTACTAATTTTAATGTAAAAATGAATACAGAAAGTTAAAAAAACTGAAAACTGTTCAATTGTACCTACTAATTATTAATGTATTTTGTACTATTTAATTAGCATTGAAACTCAGCCTTGATACTTTACAATACCCTTCAAAACGAAATAAAAACATTTCCCTTAAGCTCCAGACTACAAAACAATATGATTCTAAGCACATTCCCAAAATGTACAATGTAATGCCTGCAACGGTTTTTGTGAATGTCCACAACGCATATAAAAATAAAAATAAACTACCACAGTGTGCTTTGAGCTTCATCATTATAGTTGCAAACTCTTGTCGTTAGCAAGTTCAGAAAGTCCATTTGTTTTCTTGGAAGTCCTCGCAATTCACAGAAATTTAAAATTTAAAAAGTTGACTCAAACATGTGGCTGTTTTCGCTGTAATGTCCGCAACAGACATTTAGATATTAGTTAGAAAAGAGTAGTAAGAGGAAATTATTGAAAATAGAGAGGCCACCCAAGGTGTGTTTCCCTTAACCCTTTCACTACTGAACATGTTTGGGCTCAATTGGTGAAATCCAGAGTGCTAACCTAACACTCCCCTTCAGTTCCAGTTTGGCTAGCCCCACACAGCGGTCAAAAGTCTGCGCGTGCGTATTACGGTCAGTCTGGTGGGCGGCCGCGCGAATTTCCCGCGCAAAATTTACCCTTGTGATTTTTTTATTATTACCCAGCATGCAATTGGAGGTGGGAGCAGGAACACATGGTGGAGAGAAGTGCAGCGTTAAGAATAGCACGCACATGCTTCACAGTCGCTTGGTGCGTTTTGTGCAAACAAACCTGGTGGTTGGAAAGATTAAAGAAGGTAATGTAACGACTGAGTGCTGATTTTGTGTTTGCTTTTGATTTCAAGTGCGAATCTGAAGGGTTTTTGGGGCCGATTTTCAGCTCCTCAAAATTCGTGTTTTTCTCCAAAGTGGGAGAGTCAAGCGATCCCGGTTATAGCTGTGGCTTTGAAGTCATTCATCCCTTGAACTAATATCGCAACATCGTATTTCCAGCATTTTCTAGGTTTGATGCAATAATTTTCTCCAGGTACATGCTTCATATTGGCCGGTTCAGTAGCGGAAGGGTTAAGCTCCAGACTACAAAACAATATAATTCTAAGGGCTAGACTGCATAATACCCTACCACGTCAGTAATCTACCTTACATGTTGACAGTCAACGCGTTCACGCGATGACACGTTGACTGGAATAAAGTGTACTCTAAATATTATTACCATCGTTCTACAATCAACTGCAGTCTACTTGTTGATGCGATCAATCAATCAATCAATCAATCAACTTTATTTCAAGAGGGTAACACTAAATAGTACAACGCACTAATAAACTCGTGGCCCTCGCAGCACAACACATGTAAGACATATTACGAGAAGGACATATAATAAGACTATACTAAGTTAAGCTAAAATTACATATTTACAAGATATATAAATGTATACTTTAAGGAGGATCGACATTACCAAGTTAACTAAGGATAAATTGTGTATCTAAAAAAGTAGTGAACTGTTGGAAGCTTTTTTGAAAGGTGCGAAAATGCTTGTAAAGGGCAGACTTAAGAATATTGACAGAGGAGGAGAGTCTTAGGTTTACTGGTAATTTGTTCCAACATTTAGTAGCTGTGACAGAGAAAGAACGGCCAGCTTCTTTTTCTCTGGTGTAGCGTGGAGGTAATACGGTCAGGTGCGCATAACGCGTTCTCCTTGTGTGCTGCTCACTGTTGAGCTTAAGCAAATCGTTGATATATTCTGGGGCTTCATTGACAGTGCGCTTGTACACAAGTAGACATTTTTTTATATCTGCCTCCACATAAAAAGGAAGAAAGCCTAATTTATTAAATAATTCAATAGAGCTGTGGCGAGGCTTGGCATCTAGAATTACCCTAGCGCTACGTTTTTGTAACCTCAAGACTCTGTTGATGTTGTCCTTACTGAGGCCCTCCCAGGGGGGGGGGGGGGGTATATGCTCCCTTGATCCCTAGTTTTTTTACAGTTTCTCCCTTGATCCCTATAAATATATCTGCAATCTCCCAAAAAAGCTTTTATCCCATGCTCCCATGATCCCGAAAAATATTGTTCAGCTCCCTTGATCCTCAAAAATATTTTGCATTGCTCCCCATATTGTTAGTGTGCTTGTGTAAGCAAGCACCACCAATTCATACTTATTTTAAAAATGTTGAGTGATAATTTGAAGAGTGGGTTATTATGAAATATATAAATAGTGGTATGAATTTTTTTACCGTGATTATGCCATGGATATGATTTGATAAAATATGATATGTGAATAAATTATGTCGGGAAAAATATATTATGGAAATGGTTTCTTTGAATATTGAGTATAAAAATATGTATTAAGCTAGTATATAACTGTAATCATTATTGGTTAAATGATGTTCACTCTACCCCCCCCCCCCCCCCTTTGCATTTTATTTTATTTATCTAAAATATTTAGAGTAAAAATATGTGAAAAATACTTTTACATTAAGGCTGCATTAGAATTGAATTGCCAAGCGTGTATTTCTGATTAACAGACTCCTTCTTCAGGGATTAGGAAGTCTGTTAGGACCTAAATCCCAGAGGTGCTCTGAGACGGTCGTGTGTTTCTGCCTCATCTCCCTTGTCAACTTAATATAACCAAGCCAAATAATCCTACCGGTTCATTCAATAAAATTCGGCGACCTAAATTACACTAGTTAAGTTTATAAACAAAATGGCTGACACATAGAATTAGCCGTGTGTATTTGCGTGTTGGGTTAGGCCTGGGCCCGAGGCAGAAACACGCGACCGTCTCAGAGCACCTCTGGGATTTAGGTCCTAACAGACTTCCTAATCCCTGACGAAGGAGTCTGTTAATCAGAAATACACACTTGGCAATTCAATTCTAATGCAGCCTTAATGTAAAAGTATTTTTCACATATTTTTACTCTAAATATTTTACTCTAAATATTTTAGATAAATAAAATAAAATGTAAAAGGGGGGGGGGGGGTAGAATGAACATCATTTAACCAATAATGATTACAGTTATATACTAGCTTAAGACATATTTTTATACTCAATATTCAAAGAAACCATTTCCATAATATACTTTTCCCCTACATAATTTATTCACATATCATATTTTATCAAATCATATCCATGGCATAATCACGTTAACCAATTTTCATACCACTATTTATATATTTCATAATAACCCACTCTTCAAATTATCACTCAACATTTTTAGAATAAGTATGAATTGGTGGTGCTTGCTTACACAAGCACACTAACACTGGGGTGAAAAGGGACCTGGTCGATTCCCCACCATTAAAATGACCCTTAAAGGTCCATAAAATGGTAAAATACTTATGACATTTGTTTGTCCCGTAAAACGAAGGAAAACTGAGTTGAAAAAATCTGAGTTCCCTCGTCTCCCTTGTTCCCAAAAATCAATAGCCAGCTCCCTTGATCCTTGAAAATAATTCTACAATCTCCCTATATCCTTAAAAATAAATACCCGTTCTCCCTTGATCCCTAAAACCCCTGGGAGGGCCTCCTTACTGCAGCTTGTCCAAGTGATTGAACAGTATAATATGAGCGGCTTTATCATAGTGTTATAAAAAAGAATGCGCTCTGCTCTAGGTAGATAGTTCTTAATCTTATTTAAAATTCCGATGCGTTTTGATACTTTCTTGACCATAGTGTCGACATGTGTGTCAAAACTTAAGTCACTGTCTATTTCAAGTCCTAGCAATTTAACATGCTCAACTTGTTCTTGGACTACAAGAAATAAACTTCCACATTCATGAATAAAGTGTACTCTATATATTACTACCTTCGTTCTACATGTACAATCAACCGCAGTCTACTTGTTGATGCGATGACAGGTTGACATTAATTAATAAATGTACTCTATATATTACTACCGGAAATAGCTTTACGCATCAGTTGTTTGTTACAGTTGTTTCGTGCGCTCATAAGTACACGTGAGATCGCGTCACTTGTTCCCAAGAAACTTCACGCATGCGCGACAGAGAAAGCGTCGGATGTCGGCAGAGGTAATAATAATAATAATAATAATAATAATAATAATAATGAACTTTATTTACCATCGGTAATTATATATAGCACACTGGGTGCTAGTTTGACCGAGCCTATAATTAATGATAATATAATAAGAGAGCCACATAATTAGAGAAAAAAAGGGGGAAAAACCTATGCTAAAACTATAAAATACAAATATCTATATGTACATATATGTGTTTAAAAAATATTATAAAAAGATATTTTAAAAAACGATTAGAATTCGTGTTTTCGAATAAAAAAAATAAAAAGTTTTATGTTGGCAGCCGATCTTATTTCATCTGTGAGACTGTTCCAAATTTTAGGTTCCATATATCTCAGTGATCTTAGCCCGTAGGTAGTGGTTCTTGGCTTAGGGAAAGTCAGAATGTCAATTCCTCTAAGATTATAATTAGATACACGCAATTTAAATAAGTCATTTATATACTGAAGTGATTTATAAACTAGTAATGCAATGTCTTGAATTCTGCGAGTATAGAGTCTTTAGTCTTTAGTAAAGTGTCATAATCGCTAGATCTGTCTAGGAATACACTTCTCAATGCTCTTTCATTTAGCTTTTCTATTTTATCCGAGTCACGTTTCGGACAAAAATGCCACACCATAGAACAATAATTTAAATGAGATAAAATAAATGAGTTGTAAAGTTTCTTTTTTGCATCTGAAGGAACAAGACGTTTAAGCCTGTTGAAGACTAAATTTTGTCTATTGATTTTGCGACAAAGTTTCGCAATATGTTCATGAAAGTTCAATGTGTCGTCAATTGTAATACCCAACAGTTTTATAGACTTTTCTTGTTTTAGTTGTTTGTCATCAGCTAGAAATTGGAAATCAGCTGACTGTCCAGCAGGTGCCAATCCCAAACTTTGTAACTTGTTTGGGTTCTCCTTGAGCGAGTTTAGATGAAACCACTTTAATGTTAAATCAAGTTCCGTCATTAAGAGTGTCTTGAATTATACGGGGGCATTCATTGCTGAAGTGAAGTTGGTTGTCATCAGCATAGGTGTTGAGTTCAGCTTTAGTAACGTTGAAGTGTAAATCATTAATAAAATTGTTAAAAAGAAGAGGACCCCAAAACAGACCCTTTTGGAATTCCTCTCGTGACTGCCGCCCAATCAGAAAATTTATCGAGAATTTTAACCCGTAGTGCGTAGTCGTCGTCCAACAGGAAGCTCCTTATTAAATGTATGCTCGTTGGGGATAGGCCATACGCATCTAGTTTAGCAAGCAGTAGATCGTGTGGTAAGTCTCCATCGTCTTCCATTTTACCAAGACAGAGCCGAGAGACCTCTGCTACTGAGCAGGGAAGTTCAAAACCAGTTCAAATTGTTTTGAACTACGTCAAATATTGTTGAATTAGAAAATTGATTTTTGGAGTTATTTTTTCAAGATAGTAATTAAGCACTTATGTTCAATGATGTTAGGGTTTTTTAAATGTTGAAGAAGTATTATTATTTGTGTTGTTTTAATTAGTGGTCTAGCTCTAAAAACTAAAATTAGTGACTAGCTCTAAACACCCTAAATTAGTGAACACCCATTGTTGACAGTTTTAGGGTGTTTTTAAATGTAGGGATAGGATTTGGATTAGTTCATAGGGAGAAGCATGTGTTGTTTTAGTGATCTAGCCCTAGAAACCCAAAATTAGTGATTTGGGCCCTAAAACCCAAAATTATTGAGCACCCAATGTTTTTAAATGTAGGGTTAGGATTTGGTTAGTTCATAGGGAGAAGCATTATTTTTCTGTGTTGTTTAGTGATCTAGCCCTAAAAACGCTAAATTAGTGGCCCTAAAATATTTATGTAAGCTTGTTTAACTTTTCAGGTTGTTTCAGGATTTTTAAAGGGTTCAAGGTTTATAGGGTTTCGTTTGACTTTGGGTTGGAATCAAACTTCTATCAGTACTTACCAAAACCGTATTTCTTTCGCTCATAATTTAGTTTTCAGATCTAAAGCGATATTATCTAAATGATACAACTCTCGCTGAATAAGACTTCAGAAAACATTATATTATTGTGACTGTTTGAGTTTATTGTACTTAATATAACCAAGCCAAATAATCCTACCGGTTCATTCAATAAAATTCGGCGACCTAAATTACACTAGTTAAGTTTATAAACAAAATGGCTGACACATAGAATTAGCCGTGTGTATTTGCGTGTTGGGTTAGGCCTGGGCCCGAGGCAGAAACACGCGACCGTCTCAGAGCACCTCTGGGATTTAGGTCCTAACAGACTTCCTAATCCCTGACGAAGGAGTCTGTTAATCAGAAATACACACTTGGCAATTCAATTCTAATGCAGCCTTAATGTAAAAGTATTTTTCACATATTTTTACTCTAAATATTTTACTCTAAATATTTTAGATAAATAAAATAAAATGTAAAAGGGGGGGGGGGGGGTAGAATGAACATCATTTAACCAATAATGATTACAGTTATATACTAGCTTAAGACATATTTTTATACTCAATATTCAAAGAAACCATTTCCATAATATACTTTTCCCCTACATAATTTATTCACATATCATATTTTATCAAATCATATCCATGGCATAATCACGTTAACCAATTTTCATACCACTATTTATATATTTCATAATAACCCACTCTTCAAATTATCACTCAACATTTTTAGAATAAGTATGAATTGGTGGTGCTTGCTTACACAAGCACACTAACACTGGGGTGAAAAGGGACCTGGTCGATTCCCCACCATTAAAATGACCCTTAAAGGTCCATAAAATGGTAAAATACTTATGACATTTGTTTGTCCCGTAAAACGAAGGAAAACTGAGTTGAAAAAATCTGAGTTCCCTCGTCTCCCTTGTTCCCAAAAATCAATAGCCAGCTCCCTTGATCCTTGAAAATAATTCTACAATCTCCCTATATCCTTAAAAATAAATACCCGTTCTCCCTTGATCCCTAAAACCCCTGGGAGGGCCTCCTTACTGCAGCTTGTCCAAGTGATTGAACAGTATAATATGAGCGGCTTTATCATAGTGTTATAAAAAAGAATGCGCTCTGCTCTAGGTAGATAGTTCTTAATCTTATTTAAAATTCCGATGCGTTTTGATACTTTCTTGACCATAGTGTCGACATGTGTGTCAAAACTTAAGTCACTGTCTATTTCAAGTCCTAGCAATTTAACATGCTCAACTTGTTCTTGGACTACAAGAAATAAACTTCCACATTCATGAATAAAGTGTACTCTATATATTACTACCTTCGTTCTACATGTACAATCAACCGCAGTCTACTTGTTGATGCGATGACAGGTTGACATTAATTAATAAATGTACTCTATATATTACTACCGGAAATAGCTTTACGCATCAGTTGTTTGTTACAGTTGTTTCGTGCGCTCATAAGTACACGTGAGATCGCGTCACTTGTTCCCAAGAAACTTCACGCATGCGCGACAGAGAAAGCGTCGGATGTCGGCAGAGGTAATAATAATAATAATAATAATAATAATAATAATAATAATGAACTTTATTTACCATCGGTAATTATATATAGCACACTGGGTGCTAGTTTGACCGAGCCTATAATTAATGATAATATAATAAGAGAGCCACATAATTAGAGAAAAAAAGGGGAAAAACCTATGCTAAAACTATAAAATACAAATATCTATATGTACATATATGTGTTTAAAAATATTATAAAAAGATATTTTAAAAAACGATTAGAATTCGTGTTTTCGAATAAAAAAATTAAAAAGTTTTATGTTGGCAGCCGATCTTATTTCATCTGTGAGACTGTTCCAAATTTTAGGTTCCATATATCTCAGTGATCTTAGCCCGTAGGTGGTGGTTCTTGGCTTAGGGAAAGTCAGAATGTCAATTCCTCTAAGATTATAATTAGATACACGCAATTTAAATAAGTCATTTATATACTGAAGTGATTTATAAACTAGTAATGCAATGTCTTGAATTCTGCGAGTATAGAGTCTTTAGTCTTTAGTAAAGTGTCATAATCGCTAGATCTGTCTAGGAATACACTTCTCAATGCTCTTTCATTTAGCTTTTCTATTTTATCCGAGTCACGTTTCGGACAAAAATGCCACACCATAGAACAATAATTTAAATGAGATAAAATAAATGAGTTGTAAAGTTTCTTTTTTGCATCTGAAGGAACAAGACGTTTAAGCCTGTTGAAGACTAAATTTTGTCTATTGATTTTGCGACAAAGTTTCGCAATATGTTCATGAAAGTTCAATGTGTCGTCAATTGTAATACCCAACAGTTTTATAGACTTTTCTTGTTTTAGTTGTTTGTCATCAGCTAGAAATTGGAAATCAGCTGACTGTCCAGCAGGTGCCAATCCCAAACTTTGTAACTTGTTTGGGTTCTCCTTGAGCGAGTTTAGATGAAACCACTTTAATGTTAAATCAAGTTCGTCATTAAGAGTGTCTTGAATTATACGGGGGCATTCATTGCTGAAGTGAAGTTGGTTGTCATCAGCATAGGTGTTGAGTTCAGCTTTAGTAACGTTGAAGTGTAAATCATTAATAAAATTGTTAAAAAGAAGAGGACCCAAAACAGACCCTTTTGGAATTCCTCTCGTGACTGCCGCCCAATCAGAAAATTTATCGAGAATTTTAACCCGTAGTGCGTAGTCGTCGTCCAACCAGGAAGCTCCTTATTAAATGTATGCTCGTTGGGGATAGGCCATACGCATCTAGTTTAGCAAGCAGTAGATCGTGTGGTAAGTCTCCATCGTCTTCCATTTTACCAAGACAGAGCCGAGAGACCTCTGCTACTGAGCAGGGAAGTTCAAAACCAGTTCAAATTGTTTTGAACTACGTCAAATATTGTTGAATTAGAAAATTGATTTTTGGAGTTATTTTTTCAAGATAGTAATTAAGCACTTATGTTCAATGATGTTAGGGTTTTTTAAATGTTGAAGAAGTATTATTATTTGTGTTGTTTTAATTAGTGGTCTAGCTCTAAAAACTAAAATTAGTGACTAGCTCTAAACACCCTAAATTAGTGAACACCCATTGTTGACAGTTTTAGGGTGTTTTTAAATGTAGGGATAGGATTTGGATTAGTTCATAGGGAGAAGCATGTGTTGTTTTAGTGATCTAGCCCTAGAAACCCAAAATTAGTGATTTGGGCCCTAAAACCCAAAATTATTGAGCACCCAATGTTTTTAAATGTAGGGTTAGGATTTGGATTAGTTCATAGGGAGAAGCATTATTTTTCTGTGTTGTTTAGTGATCTAGCCCTAAAAACGCTAAATTAGTGGCCCTAAAATATTTATGTAAGCTTGTTTAACTTTTCAGGTTGTTTCAGGATTTTTAAAGGGTTCAAGGTTATAGGGTTTCGTTTGACTTTGGGTTGGAATCAAACTTCTATCAGTACTTGCCAAAACCGTATTTCTTTCGCTCATAATTTAGTTTTCAGATCTAAAGCGATATTATCTAAATGATACAACTCTCGCTGAATAAGACTTCAGAAAACATTATATTATTGTGACTGTTTGAGTTTATTGTACTTGATAAAAATAAATGTCTGGTCATGAACAAAAACTGATGAGTGAATTAACTGGTATAATCTTAACTTATACAGAGACAATTGTAAAAGAAACGGAAACTAACTGTGTTTGTAAACTCTGTACTGGTTTTACTCTGGTTGTAATAGTTTTTTCGTTCTGTAAGAGAACAGTACAGTGCAACAAAACTGACAGTTGATAACTTTTGGAGGTACCTGAGACAGCTGAGAGTGAGAGTGGTAAGGTTTCATTCACGGCCCGCTTTTTCTTATCCTCTCTGCGCTATAATATTTATAATTCTTTAGATCTGATGACAGGAAAACACTTTGAAATGCATTCCTTCATGAACAATTTATTTGCTGTCACTTTCAGGTTAGAAGCTGGTTTACTTCCATAACTTTCTTGTCAAAGTACTTAATTTTCTCCGACTCCACTCGGGAGTAGACTGTAATTCTGTAAACACAGTGACAGAGCCCGGGGGGGTACTTACATGAAAAATGGGTATGTATGTGAGGCCAAGAGGCTCAAACCCTGACCCTGTTTGACCCAATCCGAGCTCCAAAACCCTGATTGCCCCCTTTTTGGGAAAAAAACACCTGATTGCCCCTTCTTTAAATTGTTTTCAAACCACGGTCGGATATATATCCTGGCCGGTATACCGCGTACCGGGATTTCATGCAAAATACGGAACATTTCAAGTCGGGACGTGGCATTGGGTAAACAAATCAGCAGATGAAGTACATAGATAAGTACTGAAGTACGAATTAGCGGCATCACGATGTATGGGAACCTCAGTGCTTGCATGTGGGCAGGCGATCAAAATGCGGCAACAGAATGTCTTTTTTTGACATAGTAGCTAAAAAAAATTAACTGCCTAAAAAATACTGAACCCCGACCCTGACTGCACCCAAATTATACTCAAATCCTGACCCTGATCTGCCCAAATCAGGTCAAAACCCTGACCCTACCTGCCCAAACTGAGCTCAAAACCCTGACCCACCCGGGCGGCACATACATAATACGTCACAAACAGGAGTACCCCCCCCCCCCCCCCCCCCCGGGTGACAGAGACTCTCTTCTTTCGTCGCAAGGAATAGATCACTCCACTCTTCCTTGCAAGTTTTCTTCTAAATATAAAGCGAGAGGTGAAATCCTATTCTCTGGCTTTATTTTAGTTCGGTTTTAACTCTATGAAAGTCAGTGTGCTTCACGGTTTCCCACTGCTGTGTTCATGTAGCTTGTGTTTTCGAAGTCCAACTGCGCATGCGCCAATGACCGAGAGGGGACTAGTAACTAATTTCCATAAGAAAAGCTATATTATTTAAAAAACGTGACTGGAACTCCAACACAAGTCTCTCTGTGGTGCAGTTGGTAAAGCTCTGGTCTTCTTCCAAACGAAGGTTTTTTTTCTTTTTAACATTCCCCCCATAAAAAAATAAACCCCTTTTTTTATGAATCCCCAAAAATTAAAAATCCCTTTTTAGAATCTTGAAAATTGTACTAGTTGAAAAACATTTGTACTAGTTCAATTTTTTTTTTTACTAGTTCAAAAAAATGTTAACTGGTTCAAAAACATTTTGAACTGAGGTCATATTTGAACTACAACATAGACACGTTGACATTTCGATAATACAGCTTTCTGTGGTGGGGTATTCTGCAGTCGTTCCATTCTAAGCACATTCCCAAAATGTAATGTCCACAACGGTTTTTGTGTAATGTCTGCAACGCATATCTAAAGCAAATAAAAACTACTGCAGTGAGCTTTGTTGAACTTTATCATTATACATGTAGTTGGAAATGCTGGTCATGAGCAAGTTCAGAAAGTCCATTTGTTTTCTTGTAACTCGATCCTCGCAACTCACAGGAAATAAGAATTTAAAAAGTTAACTCAAACATGTGGTTGTTTTTGCTGTAATGTCCGCAACATACATTTAGATATTAATTAAAAAAGAGTAATGAGGATTTTTTTATTGAAAACAGAGAAGCCCACCTAAGGTGTGCTATGTATAAATTTAAGCAGCACAGCTATTTTTAATTAAGTTTGGAAAGCATTTGTAATCTGATTTTTGGTCTCTGAATGCCCGACGTATTACTAATCGATAAATCGATTACTCCATAAAATCGATTACTCCATAAAATCGATAATAATCGATAGTTATTAATCGATTTTTATCGGATATCGATAAAAATTGATAACACATTTTCTTGCGACTATTGATTTCTATCGATGTCGATCGATTTTCATTGATGTCTATCGATTTTGATCGAACAAGCTTGGGCATGTTATTATTCAAGACAGGTGCCGTAGTGCATTTCATTTACAATCCTTGGTACTATCTCTACTCGGTTTGACCGTCAGAGAGAACGAAGGCAGCAACTACGTAAACTGTGCTTAGAGATCTAGTTTGCGATACAGGGGTTGTGAAGGGCGTGGCTAGCCACCCCTCATTTGGAATGGCAAAAATATTTCTGTAAAGCTGGAGTGATAAAATACAGCTAGTGAGCACATTTGTGATTGATAAAGTTTCGCAGTATCTGTTTATTCTATATTTGACACTCGAGGAGGAGGATGGCCTCATCATTGTTTTAACATTCTTAATCATCGTGAACTGTAGAACGTTTGAGAAAAAAAACCCAGCGAACTTTGTTCAGATACAAATGAAAAACAAGGGTGCCGAATACTTAGGCTAACAATGTTGGTCCCAGGACCGGGAGTTCGATATATCGACGATATCGTGAAGTTCCAGCTATCCGGTTAGTTCTCATCTTAAATCGCACAACGGGAATAATCTCGTGTTAACTTATTATTGCGGTTAGTATTACTGGAAAGCTAGTCGTAAACATGATAGAGAAAAAACGATAATTTTCATAATGTTTTTATATAGAGGGTAGCAGCCACCCCCCCCCCTTTAAAATCCTGGATCCGCCCCTGCGATATCACAAACACACAACAAACAGATTGTAAACAATTTTGATTTAATACTTATGAAAAGTCAAAACACGTTCAGTGTGCATTGTCGGCCAACGACGAGCCAGTCACTGCATGCTGTTTCCAGAGGTCTTGATTGGGAAACTTACTGAGTTCACGCATGTCAACTTAAACAGCGTTTAAAAAAATGGAACTGTAACTTAACAAAACAACCTAACTATTATATTACAAAGCGACGACTTTGACCGGTGCCACCCACACAGACATCAAACTAGGCGAAAATTCGAGTTTCACAGAGGTTCTGGATAGAATGCCATGAAGTGGCGAGGTGGACTGATACGTGAGGAGAAGAAAGCGTCACGCGAAGAAAGCGTTTCAATACAATACAATATTCTTTATTTACAGAGGGAAGACACATTAACCTTACATAGTTATCTAACATGCGGCCCTCTATGTTACAAATAAAACGTAATGGAAAGGAAAGGAAGTATGGGAAAAATTAACGCACGAGCTACAACATTACAAGATATAATGAGTAATTGGAATCAATGTAAAGAGAATTAATATGAAATAAAATCAAAAACAAATATACTTACTAGAGGACTATGCGCAATGGAAGGGGCTATGCCCTGGACGCGGCGCCAGAAATGCAGCAGCAGTGAAGCAAGGAGCGACAGTTATAGCATAGGAGCTCCTCTAGATGGTTAACAGAGGAGATGTGCGGAAGAAAAACGTTACGAAGCTTATGCTTAATGTAAGCCAGCCTGGTAGGCAAAGTATTAGAAGAGAGCGTAGTAGTAGATGTTGCAAGCTGTTTGAAGTCAGGATCCAAGGAATTGAAAAGAATAGCAGCGCTATAAGCCAGAGTGCGCTTGCCAGAATTACTGCAAGGGTAAGGTACGGCGAGGTTATGCATGCTGGCTCTGGTGCAGCGGCCAGAAGCTCTACGAGTAGTAGAGAGAAAATGGAACATGTTCTTAAAACATGTAGGTGCATCAGGATTAAGAAATGTGCTGAAGAGAAGTAGAAGTTTCCTACATTTAATTAGGTCGGTGATCGGAATCCACTGAAGCTGGGAGAATAGATGAACAGAGGGTTGACGGAAGTCGGCATCCAAGAGTATGCGGGCAGCGCGTTTTTGAAGGCGAAGAAGCCGCAGCATGTGGGGGTGGGAGCAGTTGCCCCAAGCAGCAGAACAATATATGAATTGGTTATGGATGCATGAATTAATGAAGCGCAATGCACATTCATAGGTGAGGAAAGGCTTAATGCGACGGAGAAGAGACAGTCTACTGCTGATGATGGCGCAGATGTTGTCGACGTGGTGTTCCCATAACATGAAACTGTCTAAAGTGACGCCTAGTATCTTGGCGTGGTCGACCTGCTCGATACTGTTACCGTCGACTACAACATTTAATGTAGAGCAAGGTAGCGTACGGAATTTCTGAGAGGAAGTTACAAGTAGAGTCTTGGTCTTAGATATATTGAGTGCCATTTTGTTTTGCCTTGTCCATGAAGACACAGCTAAGGCGACTTCATTCAATTGAGAACTGACAGTGGAGATAGAGTGGCCAGAAGTGAGTATAGTAGTGTCGTCGGCAAACATTGTCTGATAGGTGTTAGTGGATAGCTGCAAAGGTAGGTCATTAATAAATATAAGAAAGAAAAGCGGCCCGAGGATGCTGCCCTGTGGTACACCTACAGACACCGGCTGGAAGTGCGTCCGACAGAGTGCCCCGGAATAGGGTTCTCTGGGTACGCCCTGACAGATAGGAACAGAACCACACGATGGCCGAGGGGGAACAGCCATAGACAGTAGACACGGAGCTTGTAGAGTAGTGTATTGTGATCGACTAGGTCAAATGCCTTTTTCAGATCGATGAGGAGAAGTCCATTTAGGAGTTTGTTATCTATATTGCTCAGTATCTTGTCCAGGAGATCAGCGATGGCCAGCTCACATGAACGGAACCTTCTAAAGCCAAACTGCATGTGAGTCTGTTAGGAGCTCGTGCTGAGCAAGAAAATCGTAAAATGATAAGTGTAAAATGATAAATGATAAGTGGCGCTCTAGGACTTTAGAGACCACAGCGAGGATGGATATTGGACGCCGAAAATTGGAGCGGTCAAAGAGCGAGCCGTCTTTATACATTGGCGAGACTTTAGCAATTTTCCACAGGTCTGGGAAAATACCAGATGAAATGCTCAGATTAAAAATTGCCGTCAAGGAAGGGAAAATTGAGGAAGCGGCAATTTTCAGAAAATAGCTGTTAAGACCGTCCAAACCGGAGGCCTTGCCAGTGGACAAGCGTTGAAGACTTGAGGAGACGAATTCCTCAGAACAGGTGGAATGTCGAATGAAACACCAGATGGTAGCTTGGAGAAGACAAACTCGTTAAGGTGGTCCCAATTGGGACTACCAGGAGGGCTGCTGAGTTTAACAGTAGATGTAATATTAGCAAAGTGATCGTTGAATCGCACGTGCGAGTCGATTACGCTGTTAAATAAACTGTACCAGTGCCCTAAGGCATCATTAAGGTCTGTAAACATATCCATTGTACTCCATGGAATGTAGTCCCACGTCGGCTAAAAAACTATCAACAGAGAAAGTCTTTATCGAGCGAAAAACTATAAGTTTATGCCCTGCTGCTTTGATCTTAATGCTCCTGGATTTCCAGGAAGCAAATACAGGTAGATGATCACTAAGGGAGATCGGTAAAGTGCCTGATTTAAGAACATGATCCTTATGAGAGACAAAAATATGGTCTAAAAGCGACCAGATATCGGCCTAGTTGGTACAGTTATCAGCTGTTGAAGATTATATGACTGCATTAAATTCAGGAAACGATTTGTTACATGTGTTCTAGCTAGTAAGTCAAAATTAAAGTCCCCTAAAATTAGTGTCTGGTTACCCTGACAATCAGCTTTGGTCAATATAGCATCTAAAAGTTCCAGATACAAAGCATCAGAGGATGGAGGCCGGTAAATAAATGAAACCAAACATGGCTTCGAGCGCGGAAATTTCAGTTCAAACCAGATGCATTCAATCCCCTACATTTCGAGATCACATCTCCTTCTTACCGGTAGATGAGCTGGGACGTAAATTAGCAATCCTCCACTCTTTTTCCCTCTTCTATCAGCGCGGAATATGGAGTAGTTATCCACGGCCAGGGAAGCATTAGACCAGGAATCATCGAGGAATGTTTCTGAGATTCCGAGCACTAGATTTGGCTTACCACTAGTGCGATCGGAGACGGATGACAGCAGAAGTTTGATTTCATCCACCTTGTTGGTGAGAGAGCAAACATTATAATGGCAGAAGTTCAAGCATTTGTTGGGGAACTCAAGTAATATCGTGTCATGGCACGCCGTAAGCGAAGATGACTGATATGTGGGTTGCGACGAAGTATGCAATGATTATCCAAGCTACTGTCAACGATGGAAGGACCGGGATTTGATAGAAAACCAGTATCCCCAGTATTATGCCACCAAAGATTGCATAAATCGCAGAGAAGGCCAGAAGTAGAATTAACATTATCATTGCATTTAGTGCGTGTAGTTTGTGGAGTCATGGAGGCAAGATTATTAACGTTAGTGGTTGAGTCCGTTTCAGATGGGCCAAGGTTAGTTTCAACGTCACCACTATTTAAGATTAGATTAAATACGCATATCGAGTTAGAGTAATACTATGTTCTGCTCAAAGATCATCGCCGCTTATGGAAGCGATTGCGTTGTAGTCTAGGAATAATTATTGGCAGTGACAAAGGTTGGCCCAAAGTTGTTGATAAACACAGTAAGCAGAAAATGAACTTCTTGTTACGCAAATTGGGTGATTGTCATGATGCGTAAAGTTTGATGGATACGGATAGCCAGTATTGAGAACAATAGTGATTTCTCGACAGTTTACATTCTGGGCTTGGGAATTTGTGAGGTGGATAGGTTTTCCACTTAGTGATGTCTTGTTGATGTCTTGTTGATGTTCTTCTGGACATGTGTGGTTGTTGATGCTTACGTTTCGGGCGTTTTGGTCCATAAACTGAGACGAGAGGACCTATAAACCGGGTAGCTCTGATTGTCTAATTACAGTTAAATGGACTAGCCGAAGTTGTCGCACTATAAAAGATATGGTATATGTGTAAATGGGTCACTGGTTTTACCACCGGAAACAATGATTGACCGATTGATTTATCGTTTTATTTAGCTTTCCGATGATCGATTTCGATCGATTAGTTGCGTCGGGCTGAATGTAATGTCCGCAACGTGGAATTGCCCATATATGATATTGTTCGAAGCCTGATCGCGATTAGCGCTAATTCTGAAATAAATCTTAACCCATGCCATGGTTTTGGTTCTCTCGGTTTGATTTTAGAGTGATTATCAATAGGAGGTTTTCGCCGATTAGAGTCGTAAAATTTATATGATCTGGTATTTGTTTCCATGCACTAAGAGACTGATACAAAAGTTAACTTATTATTTATCATTTACATGTAGCCTTGTAGGTCTTCGCACAGGCAACCCAATTAAGCTCTAATTGTGTGTATTTGTCAGTATAATATAGGGGAACTACTAAACGGGGAAAATCACGAATTTTACCACTATTGATAGGTCAAAATCAACTGAAATAAAAGTCAGCCTGACTCCAATGTTGTCTTTTGTCGTTTATTAGCGATTTGGGCCTATTTTCCTTTAATCGCTAAATAAATAAACGACAAAAGACAACAGATAGAGCAAAGGTACGTTTATTTTAGTTGATTTTGACCTATCAATAGTGGTAAAATTCGTGATTTTCCCCGTTTAGTAGTTCCCCTATCTGATATTATACTGACAAATACACACAATTAGAGCTTGGGTTGCCTGTGTTCCCAGCTGCTCATTACTCACCGGCGGCAGTTAGAGTTTTTCTGTATGATCTTTAGCCACCTTGCTTAAACTCCATTACGATTTCCCTTGCTGGTCTTTCGTTCATCAAAAAGTTTAGAAAGGACGGCTAAAATATCCGCAGATATCGATATTTTTTCGCCCTCGTCGTCCGCCATTCTGTTGACAGGCAGCCCAGGGAGGCAGGCCAAGATCACGATTTGTGGCTCTTACAAATCCTACGGTAGATTACGTGTTGCTCGCGCAAGAGCGCGCGCTAGAGTCACCGTTTTCCCCGGAAATTTTCCTTGTCTTCTCACTAATAGACTTTGTATTGATTTCCTATCGAGTGGTAAAAATAAAGGTAATGAAATAACATTTTGGAAAAAATGTACCTTTAGTGCCTTCGGTATTCTCTGCTAATTTGGGCTAGTTTGGATTGGGTTTAGAGAGTTTTTGATTTTTGAGATCTCTCTCCACAGGTACCCCAGGCTCATTATGCGTAAAACGGTTATTTCCCGGATATTTGAAATTACAGTAAATGTATGGAGTTTTAGTTCGAATTGCTCTAAAATAAAATTCAACTGATAAATCGTCAAAATATTCTTACCTGTCTCTTGTGTGTTCCTTTCAGTTTCTGTTAAGTTTCAAGCCATTCCGTTCAATTTTGAGGGAGTTACAGGAATTTTCCTTCCCTTAGTATAATTATTGGGAAGGTAGCAAACTGTACGCCGATCAGCTGCAGAAAATCGCCTCGAATTCCCACAAAAATCCTGTACATCGCCAAAATTCCTTCAAATAACGGTTGCCCAAACACAGGTCCTTCACCACACTCAGCTTCCCTTTCACTGGTTTACTTTAACGGGAGAAAAATGCCACGTAGTTTGCAGTTTTCGAGTTTCGCGGATGGTTAGTTCGATCTCGCCTGCAACGAAGCGACAAACAGTAGACCGTCCCGTCCCCTACCATGTCAATTCGTCGCTACGAGGCGACAAACAGTAGACCGTCCCCTACCCAGTGAATTTGACACTCCGCTGTGCCATTGTTTCATCTACCAATTGGAATCGATCATCGCAGCGCCTGCAGGATTATGCGCGCCTATACTCTAAACGAACAAGGTGTGTCAATCATATTATGACGTCATCGGTCACGTGATTAAGCAGTAAATCGTGGCGGAGGCGGCCCTGGGGGCCTGCTGTCAATTACGTCCTTTGTCGCTTGAAGCCTTAATTCTTGCCCTAATTCATTCAATTTGAATTTTATGAACAATCAAGTGCAAGTATAGCGATACGTCGATCTTGTATATAAACAATTAACGTCCTTTACATGTTTGCATATATCATGGTACTTAGCGATTTGATTTGGGCCTCACAACGGTACATCCAATGTCTCATTCTACTTCCAAATCACATCACGGAACATACCCGGAATAAAACCTGGAACACACCCGGAACACCCGAAAAAATTATAAAAAAAATAATGAAAAAATATACATCCCTAGAGCCTCTACCGTGAGAATCACACAGGCATCCCAGTCACTTTTAAACGAGCTCCGGCAACTTCCGCAATTACGTCATGCCACTGGCGCTAAATGACGTGATAACTATTTCATCGCCTAAAATAGCTTGCAGCGAAGTATAATGTTTTAGCTGCTCGCTCCGAATTTTAACCTACTCCGCTTTTGACCCCAGTAAATACACACGAATTACTGCTTAATCACGTGACCGATGACGTCACATAATATGATCGTTTAGAGTATAGACGTTGCTGTGCTTAAAGTTTCGTTGATGTGCGATTCGATTTCAGGGAAATACACACGATTTTCTGACATATTAATTTTTTTTGTTCGACTTTCATTTAATTAATTAATAAATTTTATTTATCTATTTGTATTTGCTAATTTATTATTTATTTTATTTATCTATTGATATATTTCATTTATCAATCGAAAACTGTCAACCTGCACTCAACCTGCACCCAACCTGCAAACTGCACCCAACCTGCAACCTGCACTTTGTACCGTCCGAGCCAGCCACGGTGTTCAAAAACCCAAATCGGCTCAAAGATAGTAGATACTCGAACTAAGCGCTAATATATCTTTACATATAAAGATTAATGGTCAGAATAGCTTCTCCATGTTGTAGGTGGAAATCGTGGACACAAACGGACAATTGTTTCCTTTCGTTGAGGACGAATGAGACTGGCATCCATCAGAGAACTACGGCCACCTGAAATAACTAAAATTTGCATGACCAAATAATTTTTAAATAAGAGGCTCAATAGGAAGACCAATAAAAAAGGTTCAACCTAGTATGATTTTTTTGACGATAGCTGGAAGGATGGCAGAGATGTAGAAAAGATTAAAACCACTGCCATAAAACTCTGGATTTCGTTGGCATCGAAAATGGCCGCTATGCCATGTGAGCGCGCTAAGCATTGTGGGTGAGACGGCCCCTTTAACTCTGTTATTGTTGTCTCGTGACTCGTTTAGGGCTATGCAGGCATTTTAAGGTTTAACAAGAGCCCATCTGGGCTTTCACTCGGGCCACATGAGATTGAAGATGAAATTACACTTTCATTTGAAATCCTCTAGTAATAACCGAAGGGAAGAATTATTAGCTGAATTTAGCAGTCTTTAGGAGTGGCTGGTAGCGCGGTGACATTCATTCTCTGCTCCCCAAGTATATATATATATGTAATTTAATATTTTTGTTTTTCTCGTGTATGTAAATTAAAGAAGTTGACCTCTACTTTAATATTCATGTTCATGTTACGCACGCTTATAGCAGAGCGCGGTAAGTCTAGACCCCCCGCCAAGACTCAGACAAACAAACCGCTTTTCTTGTATCAACTTACAAGAATTGACTAGCACTTCAGTTCGTCCTCTGTCTATTCTACCAGAAATGACTGCTTTCCTGGACCATATTTTGAAAGGGAACCTGATGATTATACTGTCGAACAGCTTAAACTTTGGCTGAAATACAGAGGATTGAAACAAAGCGACAAACGTTGATCTTGTCAAGCGAGTTTTGCATCTTCGCTGGCCAACCAACGAGACATGCTTACTATATAGACTGTCAAGTCCTATTTAAACTGTATCCCAAACTCATCTTTTCCCATGCAATATCGTTGTAAGACTTCACCTAAACATTGAAAAGTTACAAAGGTCAGGTTTTCCTGTATTAAGGCAAAAACAAAAGAATGTAGCCGCATGCCGAGTGCAATCATCTTCTTCAATAAAACTCATCGGAGACCAAAGCTGTTATGGCTGGAAGAGCATATACACTAAAACTATGAACTGATAGCATCCTAAAATTCGGCAATCTTGCTTATGTTGGTGTGCTCTTTCAAACCATTATGTTATTGATTGCATTTATCGAGTTTTGAAATTTAATACCTGCAGCTCCGAAAGAAATTAACTTCATTTGTGCTCAGAAAATAAATCAAAGCATTGTAGATGTAGGCTTTGCTTTCAAAATTTATTTAGAATCCACTGATAAATTCAAGTAAACTTAATGGTTGAACAGTAGTTCCTTCTCATTGTTTACTGGTGGATACATAGTCAGGGTTTCAGTAATTTATAGCCACTTACGTTTCATTGCCAGACCTAGTCTCGTTGTTCTGTGATTTTAAGGTCTCTTGTACAAACATTTATCCAATGCTGACATTTCTCACTGAATTTGCTGTAAAGGTTTTGGAACAGAAAAGCTCCTCCTGTGAGTGATCAAAAAGGCCGAGAAAAGATGAGAAACCTGATCTACTGGCGGTGTACTGAACGATGCTTCATTCTCCGAGACATATCTCTTTGAGCGCCGGATTCACTCTTACATCTCCCCCAGCAACAATGCTTGGTATAGTCACCATTACTGATATGACTAGGAATCTTACTAAAGCAGCTGAAGGCATTGATTCTTTTTTTTTATCGAAAAAAATACGAATTCGGTCCTAATTTAGTCTGCTGTTCTGCAGGTTCAGAGTACTAATAGATGAGTGTCTCAAATTTATGTCTATATTTGTCCCATATTATAAGTTGTATCCTGTCCACCTATGATGGAGCTATCACTGTATTTCTCTACTATTCTTTCTACCCTGCGGCTCTTTGATCGCGTCCATATCGGTATTTGTTGGACTAAAGATTATTAACTGAAATGCCCGTTTTGTTTATCTCTATTTAAAAGCTTTTACCCTCCTTCCCAAAACTGCAGTCTGCTCATTATATTACAGAACTATAAAGGGAACTGTTGGAAGCCTTTAATTTCTCGAACCAAAATCTCGGCCGTGAGAGGAATCTTGTTTACCGTAAGAGTTGAATAACTGCTTCGGTCATCATATTATGTGCCGAGTGAGTGTTTATTACCTACGAAACGTACCTCCAACAAGAGCGCCAGTTGAAATATCCTGAGCCTGTTGGGAGTGTGTTGGAAGGCTTTCGCACGAGTGAACTTAAATAAAACATTAAACTGCTTACATTTGAGAGATGGGACTCCAAATTTGAGAGAAAATTCCTCGCGCCGTCGTCCATCTTGATTTACTGTATTTAATTATGTAAATACATTAACCTGGCGATTGTTGCGTGACCAGCACAGTGCAATCTGATTGGTTGGAATTTGACCTTTAACGCATGCGCAGAACGCGTCTGACATGAAATAAAAAATAAATAAAAAATAATAATGACTTGCATTTTAAGACTCGGCGCTGCCACAGGCAGCCCGAGTAATAATCGACAAGGAGGCGAACAGAACCTTTCTCAAGAGTTGTCAAGAGTCATTGCCAATTTTTCGAGCCAGGACTCGAGCCAAGGGACGAGCTGGTTCTTTGTGCTTTCAGAATTATGTTCAACATTGTAGAGACGAAAGGTAAGCTTACTATTGAAAGTCATATTACCACCTACAAAGAAATGGTACCGGATAGCCACTCAATCATGTACATGTATTAACCCAAAAAATACCCGGCCACTTCAAAAGATCACTTGAAAACTGTGCTAAATTAGCCATTATAGTGCAGGTGTATGTAGGGTCGTTCTATGAATGATTTGGAGTCGAAAATGGTAAAGGTTTTCTTAAATTTCACGTTAGGTTTTTAAAATGTTTGTATAATAATAATAATTTATTGTATTTGTAAAAAAAAGCACTATTTTTACATGAAAATGAATCAAGGAAAGCCGAAGCCAGGGGCTTATATTATATACCAACAAATGAGGATTCCTAAATGCCAGGACTCAAGCTAGGACTTGACCCAGGGTGGGGATTCTAGTACGAGAGGCCATAGCTCAGCTCAGACAATCATCAGGCCCATAGCCATAGGGAGGGGGTGCTACGAGTGTGCTTGCACCCCCTGCAGGCTGTGGAGGTCTGCTTTTTTGGACCGATGGCTCAAAAGAGAGAAAGAAAGAAAGAAAGAAAGTGAAGTGTTTAAATCAAACTGCCTTCAAAACACATGAAATGCAGTCTCAGACAAGCTAATTTTTCAAAAGTTTCCTGGGTTACATGTAGGACTCTTCCGGACCCCCTACAAACTTGCGCCTGGTGAGATCGCAAATTTGACATTCCAATGCACCTCCGAGTCCAAAATCCTGGCTACGGACCTGATCATCTTCTACAAGCTGTGATGGTCAGTCACCACTCAAGGCTTAAATTTATAATTCCCATCCACAATAAACAAGTGTAATCTTCAAATCACTATTCAAAACACTATTGGTTTCACTCAGCTGTGTTTTGTGTTTGTTCACAATAAACAAGTGTAATCTTCAAACCACTATTCAAAACACTTGGTTTCACTCAGCTGTGTTTTGTTTCAAACACTGTGGATCAAGATTTGGTGGACTACGCAAAATTCTTGAATTCTTGTCACACTGCATAGTGGATTGAAGCAGGGAGGTATTGAAGCTAATGATTCCGAGTACAAATGAAGTTACAGTGTCAAATAGAGCCACACTCGTTTCTTAAAAAAATTCCCATTTTTATAAATAGTATTTTTTATTTAATTTAAACATGTGTAACCTTCAAACCACATGAAACAACACCAGTCTTTCACTGATTTTGTAGCACGAGTAAGCAACATACGTAATATAATTTACCCTGGGAATTTGTCATCCTTGTGTACATGTATAATTGCACTGAAGTCAGCTGACAGGACAAACACTACACTGTATATATCCTTGTCTGTTCATATCAGCCCACTGATATTCTTAATAAACACCCTGGGCTTGACTTACAATATAAGTTGGGTTACAGGGGTTAAGTCAATCTACTAGGGTTATAAAGTTCCATCTGCCTGCAAGCCTAGAAATCCTGGCTACATGTACTGTGCAGTCCTGGCTTGAGTTCTGACTCAGGCATTCGTTATAAATCTCCTAATCTTGGAGACTGCCCTATCTAGCGACTGTACTGTTTAAAGTTAACAAGCCAGTCCTTAATTATATAGGCTTACTTTTAGGTTTTATTGAACTTTTTTGTTGGTGGTCATTCCACCAATTGTTTAGAGTAAAAAAAAAAAAAATACTATCACTGACCAAACAGCTCTCATGATGAGGACCCTGGTTAGTCAAATGACTGGACTTTAGAGGAAAACTATTTACAACCCAGAGGGGGGGGGGGGTTCTTCCTATATTCGGCTGGTAGGGATGGTCACCGTCATATTGTTTAGGGTTTTAAATTCACAATCTGGTATTTTTAGGGGTTGTTTGAGCAAAAGCCACATTTTCCTTGCATCTGGTATTTTTTTAGGGGCAAATCTGAGCTGTGGACGTATAGTACAAGTGAGAAAACTGTATATGGGTGAAACTTTTAAAGAATTTGTCATTTTTTGGGGGTATAACTTTTTTCTGCCCAAGGTATTTTTTAGGGAATTTTTCCAGTGGTCATCCCTCCTCCGGGGATTTTCAACTTTGCAGCTGTTGTGCTGCAATTTGATGTTGTAATTCAGTAGTAGCTTTATAACTACGAATGCAACCTTCTGCTAGAAGATGGTAGAAGAAAACGGCAAATGCCAGGAATAGTAATAAAGGAGTAATGAAACAACTTGAATCATATTGTGAAATATTTAAGGCTTTGGACCCATTTGTGCACTTGAACTTCTCAAACTCATCTATTATGCATGAGCATAATGTCATCCAATGGAGGGCACATATTTGGTCACGTGCATCAAGATTGATGCGCGATGCAAGCCTATTGTTCTCTCTACATGGATCTTGATGTCCAGTGAGAACACAGAGGAAAATCACAAGTGATTTGCCATATTGAATGTCATTGATATGAAATTTGTCCCAAATGTGTATCAACAATTTAGATCTAGTGATCAACTTCTCAAAACTGGTAAAAGTTCCAGGTGAGAAGTCAGCGATTCTGTCCCATCAATCAGTCCGCCTCAATGTAATAAATAAACAACCCACCAATGTAACGGTGTTGGGTAGCAGTTTTTTTATTGCAAATAAGAGCAAACATGGACGTCCTTGCCATTAAGTTTTATTTATTCATTCATTTATTTGTTTGTTTATTATTTATTTGCCATCCATATAATGTTTGACAGAACAGAATCACCAACTTTTCATCTGGAAGTTGAGTTTAGTTCGATAGTGCATTCATTCTTTGATAGTTATAGGGGGGAAATAATATTTGTAACAATATTTGAGTGGATAAAGAGTACACTGGCTGCCTCATCCTCATTTCCTGGGAATATATGCATGTAGCAAACCAATCCATTTATAGACACGGGCTTTTACTATCTTCCTTTACCAAGCTTCTGGTTTTGTATAGTTATAGTTGGATACAATGTCATTTCCATGCAATGGATGCAAAATGTGTTAATTTTCTCGTGTTCTTTATTTCATTGGCTTATACAAAGTAAACAGGAGTAAAGCAACCAAAAATTGTGGTATTATATTTTTTTAATGAAAATAGTACCCAGTAGCAAAAGATTTACTGAGGAAGACCTTGACGTATATGAATTGCATATGGGCCAGCGCCTTTACAGACACAAAATTGCTATTATGGCAGAACGAAGACATTGAGTGTTACAAGCACTTGAGGTCTGAGTTTCCGGTTCGATTCCGGATAGCAAAGTCTGTATCGCTACCCATACAATTGCACCACTACACATTCTGATCTATATCAGTAGGGAGTTGAACCCGGTTTCTTGGGTTTCCAATTCCCGTTCTCTCGATAAGTTGGTTATGCTAAATTATGTAAAATTATAGATGAATACTACATTTCAACTAGAACTTTGCTTGTAAGAAAACTTTCGTGTATTCCATAGTTTGCAACTAGTCACACTTTCCTGTGCATATCCATGCGTTTTTTGTTGATGTTGTTGATTTTCGTTAGGGAAATGCCGGAAAACTACATATTTATAATGTAAACTTTTGATGAGATTATATATCCAAACTTACAGTAAACACAAAAATAACAAATGTGAAAGATTACGTCATTGCTCTCGTCTATGTAAGATACTGTAAGATACCTCTCCACTACACCTGACCCCCTCTTCACTACACCTGCCTACCTGACCACTTCACCTGGTTACCTCTCCACTACACCTGGTTACCTGACCACTACACCTGGTTACCTCACCACTACACCTGCCTACCTCACGACTACACCTAACCCACTCTCCACTACACCTGCATACCTCTCTACTGCACTTGGTTACCTCACCACTACACCTAACCCCTTCTGCTACACCTCGTTACCTCACCACTACACCTAACCCCCCTCCACTATACATGGTTACCTCATCACTACACATAACCTCCTCCACTGCACCTGGTTACCTCACCACTACACCTAACCCCCACCACTACACCTAACCCCCTCCACTGCACCTGCTTACCTCACCACTATACCTGACCCCCTCAACTACACCTGGTTACCTCTCCACTACACCTGCCTACCTCACCACTACACCTGACCCCATCCACTACTGACGACACAAGCTTGACGGCTTCAGGGAAAACAATAGAAAAAACGACTTAATAGACTTAATCAATATTAGAAACTGGCTTGCATCAAACAAATGAAGTTTAAATATTGTAAAAACGGAGTATGTTATAATTGGGTCGAAACAGAGATTGAGTAATCTCTCCGCACAACCTAACGTTATCGGAGATGTGCTAAATTATGGAACAATTTGCCCATTGAAGTTCGCAATTGTGATTCTCTGGCTTCTTTTAACAGTTTCATTCCATCCCTTGGGCCATATACAAGTAGATTATTGATTAGTATTTTTATTCCTAGTAGTAGTTAATAGTAGCTATATTAATTATTATTTTAATTTCTTGTATTAGTTATAGTTGTTTATAAAATGAGTTATATTATAGTTATATTATAGTTATATTATATTATTGTATTGGTAAAACACGCCCCAATTGGAAATCAGCTTTGTTGAATTAGGTTAGCGTGTATAAATAAAGTGGATCTTATCTACTACACCTGGCTACCTCACCATTACACCTGATCCCCTCAACTACACCTGGTTACCTCACCACTACACCTGACCCCCTCCACTACACCTGCCTACCTCTCCACTACACCTGACCCCCTCCACTACACCTGGCTACCTCTCCACTATACCTGGCTACCTCACTACTACACCTGCCTACGGCTCTCCACTACACCTGACCCACTCCACTACACCTGGCTACCTCTCCACTACACCTGACCCCTTCTACTACACCTGCCTACCTCTCCACTACACCTGACCCACTCCACTACACCTGGCTGCCTCTCCATTACACCTGACCCACTACACTACGCCTGGCTACCTCACCACTACACCTGCCTACCTCTCCACTACGCCTGCTTACCTCTCCACTGCACCTGGTTGCATCACCACTACCCCTGCCTACCTCACCAAGGATTTAAGGATTTACGAGCAAGATTTGTAAAGTATTAGCGAATTGTCGCGGGAAAACGGACAGCATTCAACTACAATAGAAATATTTTAAGACACGAGACGAAGGCTACCGCGTGATCACAGTATTTGGTATCCTGCGTCCTGCGGTCTGTCTGAAAGTCCGATTGTGGCACGATGAAGCTCAAAGATCATTCTCACAATCTAAAGTGCTCCACTCGTTATACTGTACAATAAAACGAGCTCGTTTTTAATCCTTTGTATATACATATCTAAAAACCTCCGGTCTCTTGTATTACTTATTATCAGCATATTGGTTGGTGACTGAAAACTGTCAGCATATTGACTTTGTAGATAGCCGTATAATTGTCATTTTTATTTAACATGTCATGTTATACGCTATACCATATTTGATTACTCCACTTAGTCATACTATAGCCTTATGCTTTTATGACACAGTTAAGCGCCCTTAACCGGTTGTTTCTGGAGTTAGATGTTTCATTCAAAATTATTATGATAAATTCAAATCGCCATTATATTCGTATTTGATACACGCTGTTTCCTGTTTCACAGCATGTTAGGAATTTTGCAAAAAGTCATTGTCTAGCTTAGGCGTAAGTCAAAAGTATTAACTCTAAATCTAAACTAAACACACATGGTTTTAAATTTTAACCGGGCTGGGTCCATAACCTATTGACTTTGTAGATGGCCGTATATTTGTCATTTTTAGATACATGTCATGTTATACGCCATACCACACCACACCGAACACAATCCAGTGTGTTTTCGGTTTTCACCAAATGTACTTCACATTGCGTGAACGCGATGGTATATATACCTATTTGGCTTATATATGGTTGAATACAAGACAATCGACTCACGTGATAATTTTTGAGGGAGGAGAAAAATCAGAGAACCTGTAGGAAAACCCTTCTCGTAGTCAAACAAAGAAGCATGCATGCAGGTCTTGGCCATGTTCGATGCACTCACTTAAACTGGTCATTGTCGATGTACGCTTTCCGCCTTGGGATCTAGTCTGTTTGCCAGAACTTTGAGTTGGATTTTGGATACATACGAGAGACTTATCGTGTGGTGTTCTTCACATTTGCTTGTATCGATTTTCTTCTAAAACGGTACAAGAACACTTCCCAAGAACTAGTCTTCCAGCCATTCTCCATCCTCGTATATTGCCTTGCTTGCCTTGCATACAGGGGCGTAGCCAGCAGTTTGCATAGGGGGGGGGGGGGAGAGGGCACTCCACCAAACTCACGAATTTCGCGACTGCAGTACTCTTTTACATAGAGAACGCGGTCTTTTGCACCAATCTCGTCTATTCAGGTACATCTCAGTTTTCAGTCACCAACCTTTTCCAGTAAGACTGTCGCATTGTTCACTGACTCCCGGTAAATCACTTAGCTTATTAGGTGCATTACTGTGACGTTACTTTTCAGTTGCGTTTTTTTACGAAAGGGAGAGGGCCCGGGCCCCCCTCTGGCTACGCCCCTGAGCATAGCTCAGTCTATGTACAATCTTTGTCTGTTCCACCTCATCAAGTCGACACTTGCAAAATTTCTGCCGGGATTTCGTCTGTCCCTTCTACCTTCCCATATTTTAGCATTTTTATGGCTTCTAGCACATCACTATGAAGAACGTCATCGTCTCTCCGAGAAAATGATGATTAAGTTTCGGTTAGATATTATTGACGAAGTTACAACCCTTCGAAACCGCTTCTGTTATTTTTGTAACGTTCCATTGAGTCTCTTCAAAAAAGAATATATCCCTGATCAAATTTCACCCGATTCCAAAAGCAATTGCACCAACGTAACCTTTAATAATGTAGTTCTCCGATGCATCTTTAAATTTGAAAAAAAAAGAGTCGAGGGTCACTATGTGTTAACACAAATAACCTACCTTCACAGCATTTTGTGATATTTTACAGGTTTTCGAGCAATTATAGCTTCACAGGTTTACAAAGTTTTGTATCTAAATTAATACTCAATTGATGAAAATGTTTTTTTCAGTAACTGGCAGTGCATTCAAACAAACACTGAACATCTACTAAGAATTAAGCCGAATTAGGGAAGCCCAGAACGGTATTTCCTATTACCGTTTTCCGCTATTGCTCGTTTTGGTACCAAAAACGAAAATAGGCAACAGATTTTCTATTTCCTATTACCGTATTCCGCTCTGTTGCTCGTTTTTAATTGTTTGTATCACAATTAATATTCAATCGATTCCAATTTTGTTTGCAGTAACAAACGCTACGATGGCAGTGCATTCAACGAACATTGAATATCTACTAAGAATTAAGCTAGACATGCAGGGATAAAATGTTGTTTAAAATAAACCAATGGTTCCTAAGCAACAGCGCACTTTAGTCACGTGGTAATTTGGTATGTTGTAGCTCCGTGCTATGTCACGATCTCCACCAAAGTTAATTGGAAAGCAAGAAATATAGTGTTTTAATAGGGGTTGGGGTTAACTCTGGTGGTTGGGGTGGCTATACTTAACATTAATTTACTGGTTTTCGTGCAATTACAGCTTCCAGGTTCACTTCAAATTTGTGTATCTCAATTAATATTCAATCGATTTCAATTTTGTTTGCAGTAACAAACGCTACGATGGCAGTGCATTCAACGAACATTGAATATCTACTAAGAATTAAGCTAGACAGGGATAAAATGTTGTTTAAAATAAACCAATGGTTCCTAAGCAACAGCGCACTTTAGTCACGTGGTAATTTGGTATGTTGTAGCTCCGTGCTATGTCAAGATCTCCACCAAAGTTAATTGGAAAGCAAGAAATATAGTGTTTTAATAGGGGTTGGGGTTAACTCTGGTGGTTGGGGTGGCTATACTTAACATTAATTTACTGATTTTCGTGCAATTATAGCTTCCGGATTCACTTCAAATTTG
The DNA here is from genome assembly GCA_030867875.1 of Actinernus sp. WN-2022. Lineage (NCBI taxonomy): Eukaryota > Metazoa > Cnidaria > Anthozoa > Actiniaria > Actinernidae > Actinernus > Actinernus sp. WN-2022. The sequence continues at coordinate 59,377,344 of JAOWCC010000577.1, read as the reverse complement.
TGTATCTCAATTAATATTCAATCGATTCCAATTTTGTTTGCAGTAACAAACGCTACGATGGCAGTGCATTCAAACAAGTATTGAATATCTACTAAGAGTTAAGCTGAACAGCGATAACATGCTGTTTAAAGTTGACCAATGGTTGCTAAGCAACAGCGCACTTTAGTCACGTGGTCATTTGGTATGTTGTAGCTCTGTGCTATGTCAGGATCTTGGAAAGCAAGAAATATATAATGTTTTAGTAGGGGTTGGGGTTAACTCTGGTGGTTGGGGTGGCGATACTTAACATTCTCACACATCATTAGATATTCATGACACATCGGCCAATGAGGAGTCTCGTTTGAGGTCACGTGTTGATACATGAAACTAGGGATAGTACGACAAAGTTAATTATTCAAGTGGGCAGGGCTTTGAAGCTGAGGGAAATTGAGGGGTAAAACAATAACTAATTTACATAATTGCTGTACTTTGAAATCGTTTCCAAATACAGAATATATACAAATAAGTTAAAACAATAGCAAATTTGCATATTTGCTGTACTTTGAAATCGTTTCCAAGTACAGACAATATGCAAATTAGTTCTAGATTACAGTTCTAAAAACATGAGAACATGAGACATGAAATTAGGCAATTTGATGTAACGTAATAACTATCTCCTAGTTTCTACATACAATAACGGGACAGAAGTTATCAAAATAAGAGATATACATATTTCAATATTTAAGCAATATTTCAGTTCCTAATGTAGTAACGATAAAGCTAAACTGACGTAAATTCATGGAACCAGAACTTATTTCTGATGAAATGAAATATTAACCGTACAATTACTAAAGTAAATAGTATTTAACAAAGTTTCTGCATTCTTATCTCCAAGTAATCCCATTGTCCACAGCAGTGTCTCTTCCTCTTGGGTGACTGGTTTCTTCTCCTCACGAGAATGTTTCTCCGACAAGTGGTCGCCAGCTCTGTGTGACTTCTTAATTTCAGCATCCAAAACTTTTCTAAATATCTGAAAACTAAACATAAAACAAAATTAATAACCAGGTTTATCACGGGTATAAAAAAAAGCTCGTTAAAATAAAACCTCTGTATACTTACGAGAAGTTCTTAACATCCAGCGGCTTAGCTTTTCTCCCTCCATCGCAAGTTCTTTCAAAATGCGAATTACGGTACAGAAAGTGTTCTTTCCAGTAGTCTTTCCACACTACGTATTTCATGGGGATTTCAAGTCCGCGCAATTTGTTCCAGTCCGAGGCGCAGCCGAGGACTGGAACTAATTGCAAGGACTTGAAATCCCGTCCAGTCCGAAATTGGAGGACTTTGAACGACTTCAACTCCTCATTAATTATTCGGGAGGAATCAAAGACAAATAAAAGTTGCTGGTAGTTTAGTATTTTGCAAGGAAAACTAAAAAATATCGAGAAAATAGGGCTACAAATTCTTTTAATCACTGTTATTATGAAGAGCAAAGTTAATTGAACAATCAGTGCTATTCAATTGCCTTTTGTTCATAATGCAATCAAATAAAAGAGTAATTATGCATGCCATGATGTTTTTCAATAATTTATTCGTAGTAACTGGAAAAATTTCCAGTTACTGGAACAACTTGTTCCAGTAACTAGAAACTTTTCCAGTTACTGCTAGGAGGACTAGACCAGGTATCCAGTGTCCTCAAGGGATTAAAATCAGACCATTGGATTGGCTGAATACCTCGTGAATAATTAATGAGGACTTGAACATTCCGTCCAGTCCTCATTGTCGGACTTTAAACATTACTTCACCTTTCAAACCACATCGTTACTCTTTTATATTCAGAACGTGCAATAACCAGTAATGTTTGTTCAACATTGTCCTCTGTGTCATGAATATCTAATCATGATGTGTGAGAAGCCATTTCTAAGCCGCGTGATTGTTTTAGACGTGGTTTCTAGATCCTCGTGCCACGAACAAATATTGAACATCTACTAAGAATTAAGCCGAACAGGGATAATATAAAATGTTGTTTAAACGTCCAGTGGACATTGAACGGGGCAGTCAGCATATGTGTCTGAGCCTTATACATGGCTCAGACAATACGACCGTGTCAGCAGATTGTTACTTAAATTTAAGGCTGCATTAGTTTTGCTTGGTCAAGTTGATCTAGAGATGAAAAGTCGAAAATGGTGAAACACGACCATTTTGTTGTCGTTTTTTACCATCTAGACATTTTTACCGGATCATTAGTAAGATATATGGCTCAGACAATAAGCCATTTTCGCTATCCAGTTTTTTAATCTAAAAAATATATCTGAATTTTAGCGGAATCTGAAATAACCATGGGCTGATAAAAACTAGGACCCGGCTAAACCACAGATCGAAATGTAATTTAGCTTATTTTTTGCTAAGGGAGGAAAACAGGAGAACCCGGAGAAAATCCCTCGGAGCAAGAGTGAGATACCAACAAACTCAATTCACATATGGCGCCGCGAACGGTAATCGAACCACAGAGGTGGAAGGTGAAGAGATTAGCACTTGTGCCACCCCGCTCTCGATTTATTCGCTGAGTAAAGCCTGCGAAGAACCTCTTCTTGATGGGAGTCCCACCCCGCTCTCCATTTCTACGCTGAGTATAGCCTGCGAAAAGTCTCTTCTTGTTGGGAGTTCCACCCCGCTCTCCATTTCTACGCTGAGTATAGCCTGAGAAGAGCCTCTTCTTGATGGGAATCCGGTGATTTCATCTTTCCATTTGAATCGTACACTTTACAAACTTTGAATATTAATTATTCTCGGTATCATTTTTTTATTAGAACTTCTTTTATAGTCAGTTTAACACATTCGTTGCATGGGTTAACTCCTGTTGCCTCACTAGTACTGGGGACTTTGCCGAAAAAACCGTGCTCCATGTGGGAAAATAAGGAGCTTAGCAAAGCCCACACGGTCGGTACAAAAGTTACAAAAGAGTCGGGAGTCCTTACTTACAGACCGGCCCAGCCAACTACGTGTACCATGTGTAGCCATCTGGAACCGTGTTTAACCATTCTTAAGATTTGCGTAGGTGTAAGTGTCGTTTATGCAACAGAATTTACGCGTGTTGCATAAAACGTTTAAGGCCTGAACGTAAGTGGAAAATCGCACGTAAATTTACGGGACCTCTGGATGTCCCGTATATTTAGGGGTGTCATATAAAACATTCATTTTGTTTGCTTTTTGTTTTATATGATACTTCAAATTCGTATTGTGACTTGCTTCTGAAGTGTTTCTAAACTCGTTCTTATAATTTGTTTTCCATTTAAGGATAATTAAATTACACTAACCTATAAATACATATTCGGGTAATTATATGGGTTGGAATAAGTACGAATTTTTACATAACGTGATAGTCTTTAATAAAATATTCAGTTGGACTTCACTGGTCGTATCCTAATGGACTTCACTGATAAAGAATCCCATTGTTTTAGGGTTAGGGTTTGTATTGTTTTAGGGGTAGGCTATTGTTTGGGTAACCAATAACATTTTCAAACGGTGAAGTCTGCCCCAAAATATTTGAAGTTCTTTCAGTAATATTGAATGCGTCTAGACGTATTTGGGAAAAGAAAACTTATTGCATATTCTTAGTTTGTCTAGTATAAAAATAGGCACCCAATGGTTGCATGTGTTTACTGCATGCTATTATTAGGAATGAGATGCTGAGAGTGAGAAGATAGATGGAATAATGCAAAATTTATTTACATGTACAAAAATTGTTATGCATCAAGGTTGGACCTTTGTTGACTGGGATTACGCAAATTCTCCCAAAAAATATTGAGCACACTGTTTTGACAAAAAATAAATAGAGCAAACAGCCTAACCCCTAGAACATGGATGTTTTGCCTCAGTATGTACACTGTTATCCACTACTTCTCAGTTGACAGAGCTTGCAGCCTAAGAACGGTATAGAATATTATTTCAGCGGCAGAATAATATTTCAGCTTGCCTGTTTGATGCCCATTTCAGACCACGTGGCAGTTCTCTAGAGAATTGTACTTTTTTTCAATACATTTCGTTTTGGTATACATAAAACAACAAAAATATTTTAGTCAAGGGAAAAGTCAAGCTGAATGGGTCTATTATAATTTTGAAAGCATATTAAAATTATAAGAAAAACTTAAAATGGCTTTCAAGGACACGAGTTAAAACAAGTACATGTATGTATGCGCGAGCTAATGGTGGACGGTTATGGTCTTTTTCAGCTCTCCAATATTTTTACTTTTTCTGCTACAGTTCTTTACTTTTTCTTAACTTCAGCTCGTACTTCTACGTCTAAAGGTTAGTTTTACGTATCTCGTGTATTTTGTTAGTGTTTTTCCATATTTTTCATCTTTAAAATTAAGTTTTCTATTTCGGTGGTCGGTACCTTCTAGCTGTTTTACTTATATAATTATCTTCTCTTCTTCATTAATTGCCCTCTTGATTTTTTGATACACTGTTTTAAGACATAGTACACTGCCTTAAAATCGTTTACATTTCTGTCTTTATTTACTATTATCTTTCTCATTCTTGTTTTCCTACTTTTACTCTTCAGTCATTTTACTTTCATTATACTAGTGCATTTTCGTTCACGTATTACTTCCCTTTCCCGTTATTGTCTTTCTCATACTACAGTTAGTTCATCCTCACACTGCGACACTCAGTTCCCTTCTACTTTTTTAATCATTAATTAGATTCATTGTTCATCTCAGTATAGTAGGGTTAGGGTTTTTCACTAGTCATATCATACGATCATTTTTTGTTTCGTTTATTTCTCATACATTTTGAATTTTGGAAGAGCATAAGAACATAACCGTTCTTGCAATCTTTTTTGTTTGTTTTTCCTTTTGTTTTCCATCTCTATTTATTATTATTATCGGTTTCATTATACTGCAACGGTTTTGATTGTTATTATCATTCTCTTTTCGTTACATTTTGAATTTTCAAAACATTCCATGAGCTCGATCATAACCGTCCTTGTGGCGCGCGCTGTAAATTACAACGGCTACTACTATAACAACGTCAGCAGAGTGACAGCATGATGAATGGAAGTGCTTTGCGCCACGTGTTAGTCATCCTCGTCTTGTACCTTTGTTTCTCAAACCTGAAGCACTCCAACAGTTCCAGGCGCAATGACTGTCAAATTTTCTATGCCGTTTGTGAAGTCTCTCGTCCAAACACCTATGGCTCTGTTCCCTCAACTCACCCCAAAAAGACTACAATGAGATCTACCTCAACACTACTACTGTGTGGATGCCGCCTGGTTCAGAAATCTTCCTTGGCCATCTTATTAATCTGTCTGTCTAACGATGTATCTCCAAACCCTGGCCCATCTACTAACGGATCGTTAGTTGCTGACTTTCCTACTTCGCGCGGTCTTAAAGTCGGTCATCTGAACGTCCGAAGTATCATCAACAAGATGGATTCTGTGCGACTTTTATTGAAAGAGAAGCCCTTTGACGTACTTACAATGTCTGAAACGTGGCTTCACCCGAACATTCTTGATAACGAAATTTATGTCCCTGGTTATACAGTTACCAGACAGGATAGGAATGGAAAACCTGGTGGAGGTACGCTCGCTTTTGTTAGAGATGGCATTCCCTATCGATCAAGAAGTGACTTACAGAACACTAACATTGAGTCATGCGTAGTTGAGATTACTCGTCCTAAAGCAAAGAAACTCATTATATTCACAATATACAGAGCCCCAGACCAAATACTGGACGGTTTTCTTAACGATCTCAACACCGCTTTATCATTACTCCCATCACAAGCTGAGATAATATTACTTGGTGATTTCAATGTTAATTTTTTGACTTCAAATACTGACTCATCAAGGCCATTGAAACAGAAGCTCGTTAGACTTACAAATCAACATAACTTAGTACAGCTTATTGACAAGCCTACGAGAATATCCGAGAACTCATCCACTGCAATTGACCTGTTGTTCGTTAACAACAATCATCGCATAGTCGATTTTGGAGTTATTCACATAGATTTGAGTGATCACTCACTCATTTACTGTGTCATCAAAGCGGGTGTTCCTCGGGACCCTTGCAGAGTTATAGAGTATCGATCGTACAAGCACTACTCAAGGGAGTCTTTCCTGACTGAACTCAGAGACATATGTTGGAATGTCGTCGACGAGCAATTGGACACCAATAGTGCAGTTGAAACTTGGAACCAACTATTTACGGATACAGCCAATCGACATGCTCCAATTAAAAAATCTAGAATCAAGGGTATACACGTGCCCTGGATGAATTCAGTGTTATGCAACGCCATGCAAGACCGAGATTACCACCACCGGAAGGCCATTAAATCAAGATCGTCATTCCATTGGTCCATGTACAAAAAGATAAAATCCTACGTAAACAACCTGGTCAAAAAATGCAAAGCTGATTACTATTTAAACCTTATTACTAGGAACAGGGGAAATAGCGGTGAACTATGGAAAACACTGAACGAAATTACTTCGCGAAAGACATCCTCAATCCCTTCATGTATCGAAGTCGATGGCGTACCACATACTGATTCAAAGTCGATTGCTGAAGTCTTAAATAATCATTTTTCAACAGTAGGAACTAAATTGGCTGCTAAAATAAAAGCAAGCCTTGATTTTTTCTATCCACGACCCCCTTCTAGTGAATCCATCGCTAGGTCTCGAAACTTTGTCTTCATTCCAGTTGAAGAAAATTTTGTGCATAGACAACTAAAAATGCTCAAGACAAATAAATCAATTGGCCTTGATCGCATTAGCGCCAGACTGCTGAAAGACTCTGCAAGCGTCATAACTCCTGCTTTGACCAAGATATTCAATCGCTCACTTGAGTCTTCTACATTCCCTTCTATCTGGAAATTTGGTAAAGTTACAGCTCTCTTCAAATCTGGTGATCGAAGCAACGCCAACAATTACAGGCCGATTACAATCCTCCCGACAGTTAGTAAGATCCTTGAGAAGGCAGTCCATGCACAAGTATATAATTACCTTATGGAAGAAAATATCCTTACACCCAGGCAGTTTGGCTTCAGACCTAAACTCTCAACAGAGATCGCTCTTACTCATTTCACCGATACTATCCTTGGGAATATGGACAGTGGTCTAGTAACGGGTGCTCTTTTCCTGGACTTGTCAAAAGCGTTTGACACTGTTGACCATACTATTCTCTTCAATAAACTAGTAACAGCTGGCTTTTCTGACACAAGTGTGAACTGGTTCAAGTCCTATCTATCTAACAGAAGCCAAATCACCAACTTGGCAAATGTCTCTTCCTCTCCCAAGAAAGTTCCTGTCGGAGTTCCTCAAGGAAGCGTCTTAGGACCACTACTATTCCTTGTTTATGTAAATAACTTACCCTCATGTGTTAATTACTGCGAGGTGTCCCTCTACGCTGATGATACAGTAATTTACTGCTCTTCGACTAATGCCCAGGAACTTAAAGATAAATTGAACGCTGATCTTCTGTCCATATGTCAATGGTTTAACAGCAATCTCTTGACACTGAATACATCTAAATGCAAGTTCATAATTTATGGCAGCGCACGCAAGCTCAAGGATTTCAGAGAGGTTTCACTAACCATAAATGGCTCTGCTCTTGACCGAACTGACTCTTTTAAATATTTAGGAGTGACAGTCAGTCAGAACATGAGTTGGTCAGAACACGTGGATAGAGTCAGTAATAAAGTCAATCAACGTCTTGGCATCATCCGCCGGGTAAAGCATTTGCTGCCCTTGCATGCGCGGCTAACTCTCTATAAATCTCTTGTCCTTCCCTTACTTGACTATGCCGATATCGTCTGGGGAGATAAGAATAATACCGTCCTCATGGATCACCTTCAAGTTCTTCAGAATAATGCTGCTCGACTAATGCTCGACTTTCCCCCAAGCTCTTCTGCATCTCAAGTACTCGAACTATTAAACTGGAAACCACTGTACCTTCGACGGCGCTATCATCGCTGTATTACTATCTTCAAATGCTTAAAAGGCATGGTGGACTTCAACTTTAAATTAAAGAAGAATCACGACTTTCATACATATAATACACGCCGTCAGCACAATCTACATTTGCCATTCGCACGTAGGAATTGGGGACAACAGAAGTTTACCTACCATGCACTATTAGACTGGAACTCTTTAGACTCTGAAGTTATACAATCAACTACATTATCAATTTTTAAATCTTACTGGCACATAACTTAATTTCATAATAATCCTTGTTCTATTTCTATTTTATTTCAACCATTTATCTTTTCCGTTTTCCATATATTAGTGAAATATATATTTTTAATACAGGACCTCCCTGAAAATCACAAATTGTGAGTGGAGCTTTCCTGTCAAAATATTATTATTATTATTATTATTATTATTATGTAAGCTTAATTATTGGTACTAATCATGAGTAAAACGATTTTGTTTTAAGATTTTGGATAAGTCCAGAAATAAATGTTGTGCAAGGTCATGGCATCTTTAAGAACGATCATGCAGGGCCAGAAGATTGAGCAAGTGAAATTCTAACCTGTGATCGGCCCTTCTGTTGAGAATATCGACCGAAAGGACCTAAAACTTGAAAGCATCTTTCATAACCTTTCATTCCAGCGGTTTGACACACATTTTGAAAGCTGTATTAGTAAATCGTAAGAATCAAACTTCTTCGCGTTTGCCAGTCCTGAAAACGAGGTCATTCGAACTTGTCGCAAAGCACGATGGGAAGTGTTAACTGACATAACACGACAGCATAGTGTCTACTGGCTGTCTACTGGCTTCAAAGAAGCAGTAGACACAAAAACGGGCACAAGACGCATTATGCGACTGGTCGAACAAAGTTTTCTTTGCCCAAATACGTCTAAACGCATTATGCGTCTTTAGTATAAAACGTTGATATTTGTCGCCAACCGTAATAGATCCTAGTTTATTATTGACTATTTATAATCTACAAAAACGTTATAGGTTTAAGACATAAACAAGATTTAACGAAAAGCATCACGAAATTAACGAGAATTCTTACAAAGAAGGTACAGTTACTTGACCTAAAGATTAGGCTGTATAAAGAGAAACTTAACACGCGATAGCGATAAGGAGCTTGATTCATGTAATACTTTAAAATTCATCATTTCTTCAATACTGTTTTCTGGAAATAAAATTTAAGTAATGTTAGTATTCCAATATTTATATTTTTCACATAACCCACCGAACCTCTATTATATATAATATGACACAAACTCAAAGGTGTACTAAATTCTTTATGCATATCTTAACTGTATTTGTTTATAAGAACCATTCACTCTACGTGTGGCCTTAATGAACCGTAAATCAACACGCAACTCGAACAGTACGAGAATATGAAGTACATTGTATGTTTCATGCAACACCTGTAAGTGTACCCGTAACGGATTCTTAAGTGTCCCTCTTAAAGTGAACACTTAAGAGGAGGTTTTATGTAACCGGGCCATGGCATTGAAATGTATGAAAGATGTGCTAACAGTCGCGTACCACATGTCCCTGTTGGATTCGAACCAACTACCTTATGGAAGGCATACCATTGGGATGGTGCGGTGTGGCGGGCTGTGTTGAGATGAACTCGATGAATTGAAGCAGACCGGCACGATTGAGATCAGATGTACCGAGTATGAGATCGTAGTAACGCAACAATAAAAGGATATGACGCATTCAATCCTGTTTGGACCTTTTGTTTCGGTTATGAAACCATAGAAACAGTTTAGTATGCAACATAAAGTGGTCTGGGTTCATGTAACTAAGGTGGGCCTTGATTCGCTTTAAACGGGAGTTGCTCGATCTGTTCAGATATTTCACTATTGCGGAACCCTAGTATAGTGACAAAATACTGATAACAGAAGTTAGAATTTACATACACATATTATTATATGTACATGTACAAAAATAAAAGAAGACATCAATTGGCATGGTTTAATCAACATATATCGTAATTCCAGGGACCGTTTAAGACCCCCCTATAAAAAAGAAATTGAGTACTTAATTTTTCACTTTAAGAGATACATGTATAACACACTTTCCAGTTTTTCATTTAAAGAGAAAATGACAGTATCTGACGTTTCTGGCCTTTGTATCCCATAATTTCTCTGTCTGAGTCTGAAAAGACAAATTAGTTCCTAATTGCTGTCAATTAAGTGCCAGCCAATCAGATCTTGCTAGATTAGTTGAATATGTAATATTTATACTGAATATGTAGTATGTTTATAAGGGAAAGTGTTGGGATTATTCAGTTATAAATGTGGTTCTGCAAATCTCACTCAAATAGTCTAATTTTATGCACATATCAGTGTTAAGGGAGGGAGGGGGGTGGGCAAGGGGTGGGGATTTGACATTTTCTCCTAAAAAAATGTCACATTTCCCACCCTTGGGACAACATGTTTGGTCAAAAATATGAAATATCTGCCCTGTCTTGCTTGTTTCCTATAAATAACCTCACCCTGGGCAAGCAGCATATGTCAAAATCCCCACCCTCAGGGTAGCCCTGCCTGTCAAATCCCCACCCCTTGCACCCCCTCAGGCTTAACATTGATAGGTGCATTAGGATAGCTGGATGTAAAGTAAATAAAGTAGGCTGTCCACGTAATTGGGGCTAGCTGATTAGAACCACCACATATTATGTGCTTGTGTGTTGATCTTAAGATTAGGAAAGGTATTTTCTAGTATTTCTGATCAAAATAAGTACATAATTTAATGTTGTTCATCAATCAATCAATCAATAACCTTTATTTTAACACGATAATTATTAAAGCTTACAGCTTGTGGGGTCGTGTATAACTAAATATATATACAATGATTATAAGATTATTATAATATAAAAACATCTAACGGACGAATTAAATAACTTCTGTCTAAATTTATTTACAATAATTAAAAGAAATAATACTTTAAAGTTAAAATATGAGTTATGTATATAAATATTCCCCTAGTCTAAATTTAGTAGTCTGCACTGAATTAGTGGAGAAGTTAAAATCTTTAAAAGTATCCATCTTTACTACTTTGTATGATAGTGCCTTGGTGCATGAAGTAACAATGCTAGTGTTCTTTGATATTAATGCGTTCCACAATGTTGAGCCTCTATAGGCAATGGAGTGTTTCATGTAACGTGTATTAAAACGTGGCGTAATAAGTTGGTCAGTAGCACGGAAAGAATATTTTGGTTGGCGCTTTTCAATTATGCCTGACATAACTGTAGGTAACCTATTTAGGTAGGCTTTGTGAATTAATTTAACAATAGCTAATTTATAGTTATCGAATAGCGTTGACCATTTAGCGTGATTTAGTACGTCTTTAGAAGGCATATCCCTTGGTAAGTTGAATATTATTCGTGCAGCCCTACAGTGTAATCTTTCAAGAGAGTTAAAATTATCTATACAATTACACCCTCCCCAGGCTACTAGCCCGTACGTAACGGATGGCAGAATAACTTTACAATAAAACGATTGGAGAATGTCTGTTGATAAAAATCTTGATCGCTTCAAAAGATCTAACTTCCCTGCAAAGTTCTTTTTGAGTTGGAGCGTGTGAGCTGTCCAGCTAAGTTTGTTATCTATAGTCATCCCTAGTAGGCGCGTCTGTGAAACCCACTTCATTGCACTGCAAAACTTAATCTAGCTATAGGCTGGAGGAGAGTACATTGTTTCGCCGTGTAGCACATTGAAACCCATTAAAACTATCACTTTGAAGTTTAGGTTAACCCAATTTGAGACACATTATAAACTTTTTGGGTTTTAGGAAGGAAGACCCATTTCTTGTTAACATATATGTCTCATACAGATATAGGCCTGACTTTTTCTTTTAAAGATATACATCGGTTAATTAATATGAATTTGGGAAAAATGTATTAGTCAGGCCTCTATGCATGATTATATGGTGTCAGAGCTACTAAGGGTACAGGAAAACACGGCGGCCATAACCATAGACCTGTCAAAGGCATTTGACTCTGTCTGTCATAGCCTCTTACTGGCAAAACTTGAGGCTTATGGCCTCTCCGAAGACGCTGTTCAACTGCTTTGCTCCTACCTATCTGAGAGAAGACAACGAGTAAAAATTGGCAACGATTACTCAGAATGGATGAACGTTAAGCATGGAGTACCTCAAGGCTCCATCCTGGGCCCCCTCTTGTTTAACATATTTATTAATGATCTTAACTTTGCAGCTCTCAACACCTCGCTGAGGTTATATGCAGATGACAGAACCGAATATGCATCACACGCAAGTCCTGATATATTACAAGCATACCTGCAAACAGATCTTAATATACTTGTCGCGTGGTTTAATCAAAACTTTCTATTAGTGAATAATACAAAGACGCAGACCATTATTCTAGGCAAATCTAGTATGCCACTTCAACTTATGATGGACAACAACAAACTTGAAACTGTTAACGAAATTAAGCTACTTGGCTTCATAATTGACAAATCCCTTTCTTTCAAGCAACATGTTAAAGAAATATGTAGAAAAGTTAACGCGAAAGTCTCTATCTTGAGACGTATCCGTAAAATGATCCCTACTGACCTAATGCTAAAAGTTTACAAAGCCTTCATCCTATCCCAGTTCGAATACTGTTCTCAGCTATTAATTGGTATCAGTAATAACCTATCCCAGAAACTAGAATTAACTAACGCCTATGCTCTCAGAACAATACTCAATATGCCCAAAAGTACGTCCTATGACAATCTATTAAAGTTAGCGTCAATTAATACACTAGAGCATCGCCGTTGCGTACAGGCACTTGTGCTAGTCTACAAATGTATTTATAATCTAGCACCTCTGTACATTACTGAGATGTTCTCATTACGTGTACTAGATAACTATAATCTTAGAGGTCACTTGAAGCTTAAACTTCCTACAATAACTTCATCTTACAGGCAGCACTCCTTTACCTATACAGCTTCTAAATTATGGAATAATCTACCGGATAGTGTTAGAAGAATAGAATCTCTACCAGTCTTTAAAAGTAAACTTCAAAGTATGCCCATTTCGTCTTCACTTAACTGCAACTGTCACATATGTAAATAGCATTATCCAATATCACATATACATATATATATATATATTAAGTCTTAATTTAGAGTATTTATTGCTATTATCATTATATTAACTAAAACCTTATCTGTAGTATGATCATTATTAGTATTACAGCATTGTAACTTATTCCACTCATGTATGTCTTTTTATGCTTTTACTGCAACCATCATTTGTATACAGTTTAATCTTGTAATATTGCACGCTCACGTTTAAAAGAGCCTCTGTGCTCAACCTGTGATACGTGGTTAAATAAATTACTACTACTACTACTACTACAGTCATATACATGCATGTATGTACGATGTATATCATTTATCTTTTCAACTGTTCATGTGGCAGTGGTATTAGCTCGAAAGCTTATACTCCTCTAACCACCACACACTTCATTATCTAATCTATTCTTCATATATGTAATCTTGTAACTCTCTAATTGTCAAACTATCGTGTACAACTTGCTTCTGAAGTGTAAATAAACTGAAACTGAAATATGTACATGATGTAGGTATAACCAAGTACTTTTAATAATCTCCACCAGCCCATATAAATTAACCATATCGATCAGTTTTAAGCTATGGCCAGGGCTGTCAGTAACTTTTTAAGCACCCATCCCTTACCAAAACTACAGATATGTGACATATATGTGACATATCTGTGGATGCTACATATATCTGCTAAACAACTGTACATATATGTGACATATATGCAAGACAAGCAGTTGGTTTTCATCGATATATGTCAAATAACTGTACATATATGTGACATATATGCAAAAGTGCAGTTATCTTACAGTTATATGTCAAATAGCTGTACATATATGTGACATATATGTGACATATATGTAAAAGTACAGTTATTTGACAGATATATGTCAAACAACTGTACATGTAGAGTGATGGTAAAAAACAGTACAGCCATTAGTTAAAATGCATACTATAACTACATGTACATTGTACACCCATCACTGCCATCACTCACAGAAATAACCAGAATATGCACATAATTATGCAACATATTTTTGTTTAATCTATATATTGTTATATCTTTGAATAACTCTAGTTGTCTTTTGTATTTATTCTTATTAAAGATTAAAGAGAGAACAACTATTAGACATAGAAAACTTTGGATCTCTTTTGGACCTACATTTATCTGGCACTTGAATCATATTAATTAGGCTTGATCTAGCCATGGATCTACAAATGTACTACACATACAATGTGTTCTCCAATCGGTAAAGTGCAGTTGCCTGACGAAAATTAAAAAGAATACAGTTGAAATGCAAACTTGAAAAACTCATGAACTCAAATACAAATGCAATACATAATATATATAGTGGAACCCTATTATTACAAACCCATGCAGTTATAACTATTATTCCAAAACTCGTTAATATTCAATTAGTGCAATATGTATAATATAATTGTTCCAGTTCAACAAATACATGTAAGAGTTTTGTGCTACATGTAGTGCTCCAGTTCGATAAGCAAGAGTTCTGTACGTATTCCAGTTCAGTAGATACTCATCAGCTCTGTACTCCCCTGAAATATTCAAACCAAGCCCCAACTTTTAACCTTCAAATGTAAAAAAAACAAAAACAAATAATTAATAATTTGATTTATACTATAAGGACTTTTATCTGGCTAAATTATCTTTTTACCTTTCAGTATAAGTAACCAGTAGTTACGACTCCCATATTTTAGTGGCTGTGTATTCTAAAGTTTCATTTTTGTGTTAGTGAGGGTAATCGCACCCAGACATCAAACAGGAGTCTAATGTGCTGCTTAAGGAGTGCCAGGCAGTGGATTTTTTTTTTGTGTGTGTTAAGTGTGGGTATTCGCACCCAAACAAGAGTCTAATGTGCAGCCTTAGGGGTGGTGGACAAGGGAATGGGCTGATGGGATTTTTCAGGGATTAGATTGAAAGAAGCTGGAACAGGTGTTGGCAAAAGCTGAAATAGGGGAATCTGGCCATGGAGTGGTAGAAACGAATCGAAAATGGAAATATATCAGGAATAATGGTGAAAGAAAACCCCAGTGAAAATTTGCAAGGATCAACAGACAAAGCAGGACTTGATATTCCAAGATGGGATCTAATAAGCAAAATTGTAAAAGTATTGAAAGAATGATACCAGGCTGATTGGTATGGTATTGGGAATAATGATGTAGAACCAATATCTTGGCTGGCATGGCCAATCCTTAAGCCTGCTCCACCAGACGTTTTTTTCACTCTCGTAAAATTCAAAGAAAAAGAAACGTCTGTTTATCTGAGCTTACATGTAATTAGTTTGCAATATGCAAGCACGACATCAGCATATTTCTTTTATTTTTCTGGCCAATGAGAGCTATTGTTAGAATTTTTTAATTGGCGTACCATGCAACAGTTGTAAACTTTCACCTGGTTGGTGTCATAATGCGAATATATAAAAACAATAATGTTACCAAATCAGTTAAGTCTGCTTTTAGATTCTCCAAAGCTAAAATTTGAATCAATTCATTATTACTTCAACGAAAAACAAGAGCAATGAACTACATGTATGGGTTAATAGTGTTTTTGTTGAAGTGTGATCCTGGAAGTTACAAGTCACATTTGGATAGTATTATTTATATTTAGCTGACTATCAGTCAAACAGTCTGACAGTCTCATAAATTCTGATTGGTCGGCTAAAGGCAATTTTCCAAAGAGTCAACTTCAAACTTCCAGAGTCGCACTTCAACAAAAACTAATAATAATATTATTGTTGGATTCTGTAGTATGCCTTGGCTAATTAAGAAGTACAAGTGTATAATATTTATGCACTTATCAATGTTAAGCCTGAGGGGGGGGGGGGGGGGAATTTGACATTTTCTCCCCCAAAAAAATCAAATTCCCCACCCTCGGGACAACACGTTTTGTCAAAAATATCAAATATCTGCCCTGTCTTCCTTAGGCTTAGTTGCAGAAAACCCCCTCCACTCAAAAGATCGCTTGAAAACTGCGCTAAATTCTCCACTTTAGTTCAGGTGTATTGATTCATTCTATGACTGATTTTGGGTCGAACATGGTTTTTTTATTATTATTTAGTAGGTTTGTATTAAAAAGTTGAGAAATGAATTATTAATGAACCACTGGAGGGGGTATTCTGCAATTCAGTCCTGTCCTTGTTTCCTATAAATAACTCCACCCTGGGCAGGTAACGTATGTCAAAGGGTAGCCCTGCCTGTCAAATCCCCACCCCTCCTCCTTCGGGCTTAACATCGATTGGTGCATTAGCAAATGAAATATAACATGATTTCAAATGATATGTATATTTATGTGCACAAATTAATAACTATATTCATTATTAGAACCATGCATTGGCTAGCTTACGTACAACGAAACCTAAGTTTTTATTTCGGTGTCTGTAGTTAGGGTGGATCTGTGGCTCTCATGTAAAAACGTTTTTGTGGCTAGTCGATCTGAATATGGCCTAGCTTGCCTTCTTCAATTAAATATAAACCTGTTTAAAAGAACGTTTACAATGTTGGATGTGTGTTCATATAACCTCTTACTCGAGATCCATGTAAGAACCATTCACAAGTGAAAATAAAGAGCCCAAATATAACCGTACCTGCACTCTGCAGAGCTGCACCATAAATGTTGATGTCACATTTTTCTGCGGCAATTAATACTCCAATAGTATTAGTCGTGAAGTTGGAGATGAGAGAGCTTGAAGTATACAATTTGAATGTCTCATATATTTTCTTTAAAAGTGCCATTTGAAGTTTAGATGTTGAATGTCAAGGAAAACTCGTGTCCACATGTACAACGGATTGGGCTATTCTGTACAACACATAATTTCAGCCAGCCACTCTCCGACTCATTGGTACTGGAATCGGTCCAATACTCCGCCATATTATCTTAAATACATCACTAAAATGTTAAATTCTTGAGTGATCGGTTTCCAAGCCTTGATTACCTTCATTTTCAATTCCATTTGGAATCCATATCCAACATTGTTTCACTCCAACCGAATTCGTTTTCAAAATGGCTGCCAAAAAGGCTTCATTGCATTATGGGATGTATTGGTGCACTATGGGATTGATTTGCAAAGTTCGCATTGCATTGTGTGCATTTTGCTCCATTTTACTTTACCAACGGTTTACGTGTGATCTCTTCACAATATCTGTATAATATGGCTTCAAGAAAAGGCAAGCCTGTGAAGCAAGCCTTAGAAGACAAAGGAGGTAAGATGGGATCATTCAATTTATGTGATTTGGTTGTGATTTGTATAAACGGTAGAGTGTATTTAAAGGCTTCAACACCGGGTCGGCGGGTGGGTTCAACCCTTGCACAATCTGTAGAGTCAGTAGACTGTTTGAACTTGAATAGTGATTATTTTAAAGAAGTGATTGGTAGAGGTCAGGTTTTATATCATTTTACACGAATCGCGAAAGTACGAAGCGATTTTCTTTAATCCCCTAGCAAGCATTTTACCCTGGGCCTGGTTCCAGAGGACTTGCTGGGAGAATTGCTTGAGAGAGATGAAGAGACGGCCGAAGGGTTTAATAGAACCTCTGCTTAGGTACCTAGCTGGGTACTAACATATTTTACATGTACGAGAATTGAATATATATAACCTCTCATGAATAACTTAACCATTGGCGTTTGAAAACATTTGTGTAGCAAATTTTGCACTAATCTAGACTGTATATGAAACCCTGTATATATATTCCTCGTTCCACGTCCTGTCTATCTGCAGCCAGGTTTCCAGCACATTTTAATCAAAAATGTTTTTTTACTGTTATTAAATGCATGAAAATAAATGCATAGATCTGTATTATATTTAGATACACTTAATTTCACTCACATCTTTCAATTTAACAGGAAACAGAAACTGGAGACAAAATTGTGAAAACAATCACACTCACAGCCATGGTGATAAATCAAAAAGTAAAACATTCATGACAAAGTGCAAGAATGCAAAGAAATTTTGTAAGTATTAAAGTAATAAAACTTTCTTACTTATTTAATTAACCAAACAAAATACATTTCTTTCCAGTAATTAGGCCAGATAAAAAAATAACTTGTTTAGCGTCCACCTATTTTATTTTTTCAAGGTAGGGAGGGAGGTTTTTCTATTTTTTTTCTATGTGAAGTTTATTTTGTCTTGACTAGACATTATTCACTCACCTCGTGTTCATGACCTCATGTTGTAGAAACAAAATGGCATTGATGTTAAAATATTTTTAATGTGCTGGCGCATATTTTAAGTGGTACACGTAGGGGTTTGGGTACAGGAATTGGTGTTTGCGGGCACATTTGCACTTTCTAAAGTTGTTATGAAGAAAAAAAATTGAGGTCGGGACATTTCTCAGGTCGGGCGGGGATGCTAAACAAGTATTTTTTTAAATCTGGCCTTAACCTGATTAACCTGGATTTTTTCATGCCAACCTCAAACTTTTTATTGAAATTAGGGATTAATTTGTCCTCTATGGTATTATTATGTTAATCTCCTGGTATATTATATACATGTATGTTTAGAATTTTCCTTCCACAATTTTAGTAGCCTTTTATAGCTGATAGTGTGCCTTTCTTCAGGGGCTTTCTGCTTGTACCAATAATGTTCTCTTTGGAGGTGGCTATTCATGGTGGTCAGTAAATGACAGCTACAATGTACATGTGCATTTTCCCTTCCCTGCAAACAGAGCCTTCTTCAACTTTGCTTGTATTTTTTTGTCCAAGCTTCTGGACCTGTTAAGCCTGTTAATGCAGCCTGTGTACAGCTGTCCATCTCTCAAAACTCAGGAAGGGACGTATGTGCTACACTGTCGTTAATCGTGTTCCAGGTAACATGGATGTTTATGAGGCTTTATAGTGGAAAGAATGCTGATTGGCTAAATACTCTAAGGCCTGTTCTTTGAAACTTCGGCAACTTTGATTAGCTAAGAGCCATTAACAATAGGAAATGAACAATCTGAAATGTACAATGTTTACCGGCCATCTCATTTTTCTTGGCCAATGGAAATTGAGATAAAGGGCGACCGTTGGGATGCATGAAGAATTTTCACTTTTATGAAAAATTATGGCGGAACACAATTAACGACAGTGTAGCACATACAGTGTACATTTGTACATTCCCTCCTGAGTTTCAGGCTAGCTGTAACCAAACCTGAGTCCATTGCAACAATGTCAGACAAATGTGACATGACTGAGTGAGCCTGGGCACAAAAAAATATTGGTGCATGCTTGATCAATATGAAAACAACACAAATTAGTGCTGCAGCATTCTTTTCTGTTTTTTTTTTTGTGTGTGGAGAGTTGAAGAAAGCTCTGCTTGCAGGGTAGATTTTCTGGAGAATACATGTACATGTAGGTACTTATTGACTGAGTGGAAGGGCCGGGGCAGAAAAATATTTGGCATATCGATTGAGCACAGCAATTAAGGTCTGTACAAAATGACAGTGAGCCAAATATTTTTCTGTTCAATCAGCACAACGTAACTTAGTCAATAAGTTTTTTATTGTATGATCTGACTTGAGTTTGTTTTAATAACAGCAAAACAACAAGCATAAAATAGAGCATTGGCAGAACAGCTTTTTTCTGGCCTGCTCATGCACATCAGACATGTAAGGCCCCTGTCACATGATTTTTTGTTAAATGGTTTTGAAAGACAAGCATGTGTGGGGCCATGTATGCATACAGGTCATAATAATAGGGTAGAATGCCAAAAATGAAAGGAAAATAGGCAGCTACAGTATGTCCTGAGAGCTGGCAGAAATTAAGCCACTGGCTTCTACTGGCAATCAGGCCAATGATTTAAACTTTTGTGTGTGTTATGCCATACTACAGGATTTTGCAAACCCAGTTGGGATGCTGAGATCCCAGCTGGGATTGTTACAAAATAATGTAATAAAATGTAATCCTGGGTAGGATGACGGGATCCCGGGTGGGATCATCATGGTGGAATCCTGGGTGGGATGCCAGGAAAACCTGGGTGGAAATTTGTGAGGTGGGACATTCAATAATCCCAGGTGGGATTGGCGGAATCCTGCCTTTCATTTTTACATTGGTAGTACATGTAACTTAAACTCAGAAAATCATCAATTAATTTCACCAAGAATCAATACAATAGCAGTAATTGGCTGTTCAGAACTATGAACTAGAAGTTTTATTGTACTAGTCTTGTACTGTATGTCCATAATATATGAGAGTCAGGTCTGTAATTATCCATTTAACCATAAATAAATCAAACACCGAGAAGAGCGTCGAATTAAAACGTTTGATTACAAAAACCCTCTCGAGCATTTGATGGAGCTTATTCCTCACACAAAATCATATCGAGGGAAAAATATTAATTCATGTATAAAACAAATGATAATTAATGATGATGCATTTTACATTGAAAACATACATGTAAAAGGTTATAAGTAAGTGAAGTAAAGAGTAATATTGCTTATTTTCTCAATCTACAGCATTTGTCTGATCCAATTTTGAAGATGTGAAAGTGGCACAAGTCAGAAAGATAATGCAATACATTACTGCTGTGGAGCAAGGAGGGGTATTTAAAAAAAAACAGGGTTCTCACGGTCAGGGAAAAGTCCCTCAAATCATCTGTGAGGGTAGGCTACAGGTTTGGACAATGACTTTTGTTTTGGACGAGGGAATATTGAACAGTCCTATTGCCAATGAAAACTCAGGGATTTTTTTCCTGACGGGTGGCAACCCTGAAAAAGCAAAGAAAATATTCAAACCTAACCCTAACCAATACCCACTATTTTGTACCAACAATTTAGGATAAAATTTGGCCATTTAAGGCTGTAGGTACAATGTATAGCCAGCTAAAATAATATACTTTTTATAGGATTCATATTGAGAGTCAAGGCCTTGATAATTATATTTATATTGGTACCTAAAATTGTTTTACTACCGTTTGCAAGCAATCCATAATCATGAAGTGAGTGAAACCTTTTCTGTGTTTGTTTGTTTCAAAACTAGACCGCTCAGGAGGCCCAAACCGCAATGTTGACCACCTTTGACATATGTACATGTCTTGCATTTACTTTCAGCAGCATGGGATTCAGGTTTGGAAACTTTTCAGCCAGGTTTAAATTGCCTTCACGCTTCATGCTAAATCATAGAAATGTTGGTTCAAGTTTTGGATGCTCAGAATTTGGAGAGATGCAAGCCAACAATTGTCTCTATAGGCATAGTCTGAGTTTCATGATGGTAGAAGACATGAAAGGTTGCTGCCAACATCAAGATTGAAACTAATTTAAGTTTGAAATTAAGTTAATTGAAATGGTTTGCACTGTTAGATGTCTAATTTTCAAACATAAACAAACACAGAAAAATGTTCACGCTTAATGGTAGCTCGCAAATGGTAGTGTCAGCATGTTTATTGGCTTCAGATTGATAATTATATTTTATTATGCAAAATTGTTTTATTATCAGCATTTTGACTTGCTAAACCTTGACTTAACATATCAAATAAATAGGTTATTAGTCGGCTAAGCATCTAATACGGCTGTGTATTTTTATTCCTGCATAAATACGGATGACAAGTAAAAATATTGTATTAGATGCTTAACTGACCAATACGTTGTTTATTATATAAATTCTGCAGTGAAACAAAAGTTTTTTTAAATAATAACCAAAACCTTTGTATGCGTGCTCGAGAAATGGGAATTACCATGGTGACGGGAAGCCATTTCTACCTAACTAACCAAATACAGTCTCATATTTGGTGTTCTTGTGCATATTTTGTGCATTCTTGGTAGAATTATACACTGTGTAATAAAACCATATTTTATGTTTCTCACATAGCTGTATACATGTACATACTGTATATATTATATGTCCAAATAGTACATGCAGATTTGATTTATTTTAGCCCATAAAATAATAGTGTTTGTACATGCATTCATGCATGCATGCATGCTTGTACTGTGTGTCAAAGTTATGTTAAAACTATGTGCATGCAGGCAACTTCAAATTATGTATTGGAATGAGGAAAATAAAAATAAAATTATATATACCTGAATGAATTACATGTAACTGTATGTGACATACTTTAAATACTTTTAACAATTCCCAACAGCTATGTATACATGTATGTGACATATATGTACATGTATGTGACATATATGAAGACATATATGTCTGCATATATGTCACATATATGTCTGCATATATGTCACATATATGTCTGCATATATGTCACATATATGTCTGCATATATGTCACATATATGTCTGCATATATGTCACATATATGTCATATAACTGCATAAAATTATCAAATTCCGATATCTGTCACAGTTATGTAGCATATATGTTGCAGATATGTGACATATATGCGACATATATATTTGACATATATGCGACATATATGTGACAGTTATCTGTGACATATATCTGTTAAACATCTGCAGTTTTGGTAAGGGGATTCCATTCATGTATGATACTGCACCCATAATATTTGCTTTACTTTGTTAGCAAATTGAATTGAACATAGTGACCATCACCTGTAACATTGAGTGAGCTCATCTGCGACAGGTTTATGGGTTACTGCCCTTATTGACAGCCAATGGCCATGTAACTAATCTATAGACCATAAGTATATAATATATAATATGCAATATTCAGGAAATACTGCAGTTTTATAATTTTACACTGTCTGGTGACAGCAATTAATGATCGAGCATGCATGCACTCACTGGTTAGCAAATATGAGAAAATCAACCTTAATTGTCAGATAAAAAAGCATACAAAATACAAGTTTACAAATGTCTGAAATTTGAGTACCATACAGTAGCTTTTATATCAGAGCATATTTCGTATGAGTGGGACAAACTACAGCACGGTTACCGTACTGCATGCCATGATGTTGAAATGGTTTCCTATTGTTTTTGTTACAGCACAGCACGGTTACGGTCATGCCGTAGTTTGTCCCACTCATACAAAATCTGCTCTAGGAGTTCAGTTTCAGTTCAATTTTACTGAAATAACAGAACTTTATTTGAAATCAGTCAGCCATTGCCCTTAATTATTATAAATAAGCTACCTGAGCTCAGTCTCACTTTTGTGAATCATGCATTTCAAAGGGTTTAATGCTAATCCCAACATTTTAAAGTTTAGGAACATTTCTTAAAACACAATACATTATTGTAAGAAGGCACTTAGGGACTCAGCGTCATAAAGTATAGGGGGGTGGGCTGGAAAAATAAAATCTTCCTAAAAATCGTTTTACATGGCCCCCACCCTTGAAGCCTTGCACATAATTGATTAGCCCCCCCCACACACACAACCGCCATTTATATCATCCTAGAGGGAAGCATTAGAAACATGATGTGACTTCTTTCAAAGCCAAACATAGGCTGTAAACTCCTTGTTTACCTCTAATTATCCCTCAAATCTAAGGCCTCTGAAATGACATTTCCTGCACTTTGGGACCACTTTGAAGCAAATTAAGGCATGACCCTAACCCTGATGTAGTGCATGATTCTTCTTGGCCCACCCTTTTTTCCATGTTGAAAAATAGTGACCCAACCCCCTCTTTTTTACCAGCCCACCCCCCCCCCCCCCCTATACTTTATGACCAGTCCCTTATACATAAGCCAGAATGTTGTAAATTTGCATGAAGATTAAGAAAGCTAGACCGACTGACCTTTAATGACATGACCAACTGAGGATTGCATGTGTTCTTTTAAAGGTGGTATCCACATGTTATACAGTTTTTGTGTATCTTGGGGGAACTACAAATGTATATAAATGTAGGTTGGAAGAACTGATTAAGTATAAACTTACCATCAATTAATGAACATCATGTGTACAAGCACAAGAGCACATTTTCCCTTTTCCTAGTCACAAGACTTAAACCATTAGGGATCTCAAATGGGCAGAACCAATAGGTACATATATACATGTAATAATTATAAGTTATACCATGGCATGAGGAGTATTAGTGATTTTTATAATTGAAGGGTTGAGTATGAAAACGACCTATGTGACTTTTTAGTGATTTTTTTCAAATCGTCAAATTCGCCTGAAAACTTCTATACAACCAGTTTAACAACTGTTTATTACTATTTTTGCATTTATATCGCGATTACACAGGTAAAATCTAAAATTCTTCACATAGAAATGACTATAAAATTATGCATATCTAGTACTAGTTTGTGTGCAGTTGAGCGCTTCTACTAATATGATTATCACAGCTGTGAACAATCTTTTGCTTTTCTGTGGAATAGTTTTTAAACATGAAATCTGCCTTAACCCTTTCACCACTACAGGCCTCAAAAGCGGCCAATATGAAGCATGTTCATAGGAAAAATTATTGCATCAAACCTAGACACGCTGGAAATACGATGTTGCGATACTATATGAATATAACTTCAAAGTCAGAGCTATAACAGGGATCGCTTGACTCTCCCACTTTGGAGAAAAACGCATTTGTTTTGGGAGATGGTTGTTTGTTTCTTCGATTTTCGCGAATTTTGAGGAGCTGAAAATCGGCTCAAGAAAACCTTCCCATTCACACTTGAAATCAAAAGCAAACACAGAGTCAGCACTCAGTCGTTACAGTACCTTGTTTAATCTTTCCAACCAGCAGGTTTGTTTGCACAAAACACACGAAGCGACTGTGAAGCACGCTGTTCTTAACGCTGCATTTCTCTCCACCATGTTTTCCTGCACCCACCTCCAATTGCATTCAGAGATTCTGAATAAAACAATGATTTCATTTATTTGTCAATAGTCTTTGCCTTGTAAAATTTTCTGATCCGGTCCCCGATGGTGGGGGCATTTGAACAGCCTGGATGAAAAACTGGTGGGGCATTTGAACAGTTTTTCTGCCTTGGTAGTGGGACATTTGATCAATTTTTTTTCAAAATGTTCAAATGCCCGGGGGTGACCCGCGGGGGGCATGCACAGGTTTGGAATTGACTGATACATAATTGCGTATGTTTTCAATTGAAGAAGCTGCTTTAGCTTTTTCGAGATACAAAGATTCTCTGTTGACATGTGCTTTCAGCCGTGAAGACTAATTGTCTGGTTTTTGACACAACAAGAATGCCGCGAACTTCGTGGGAAGTGTGATTTTATTGCATTGTAGTTTAAATCACCACAAAGCTTCTCAACTTTAAAGGCAAATGATAAAAGTCTACTAAATAGAATATTCTGGAGTTCTTTTTATTTAATGTGGATCGGTTTTCAAAGGTGAGGAGGTCCGAGTCTTGAATTCCACGATACAGAAGTGTGACATTTTCCGTGAACTGATTTCAATAATCAATGACTCTGCAGTGTTTGTTTTGCGTTGAGATCGCACAAAAAAATATCTACAGATAATATATAATTGCACATTTTTGTAAATGATCAATACATCACACATCATGGTTCTTGCAATAAATCTAAATATTGAATAAATTCTGATTTTAAAATACCTGTCAGTTTCCAACCACGAACACTGTGATGACTGATGTAGCCTTCGGAACTTGTTGATGCACAACAACAACATTTATTTCACTCATACAATTACAAGTATAACATAATTAAGATATAAACTGAGTTGGAGGGCCCGAAAAAACCCATACAGCTATCTAGCCATTTACATGTTTACAAGGCTGGAAGGTATATTACTTAATTAACTAAAGTTATTAAATACATTATTGTTATATGTACATATACATACATACACACATGGCAGTGTACGTAGTAGTTAAGATAATAAAATTATATTTATAATGAATATGTAGCAAATAGGTAATATGTATAATATGTAGTAGTGTACAAAGTAGTATTAATTAATAATGGTCTATAACAGTAAGTAGGCAGCAGATCATTGTTGTTTTGTAACAATTTGAATAATTAGTAATTAATAGAGCTGTGAGTTTCTTTTTAAATACTAGTCTTTTTTCCATTTTGATATCATGTGGTATCTTTTCCCATATTTTAATACCATAATAAGTAATAAATATTTTCTTTAGTTCAGTTCAAGTAGATGTAATAAAGAAAGTTTGTTTATTTTTCTGTCTTGTTTGATAGTGATGTATATTAGTTAGTGGGGTAAACATGGCAGTGAAAATATTATTGTTACTTCCATTAACAATATCATGCATAAAAAACTAGTGTGACGTCTATGAATATCTTCCAATTTAAGAATATTTAGTTTGGTAAAAAGAGGAGATGTATGCGCATATCATTGTTCATGAAGTATAGCTCTAAGGCATTTTTTTTGTAAGATTTTTATGGGATTTATAATGGAAGGTACAATGTAGGGCATTTCCCCATATCAGATTAGCATAGTTTAAATGAGGATAAAAAAGTGAATAATAGATTTGTTTTAGGATTGTTATTGGTGCTAAGTGTTTTGCTTTGTGTATAATTCCAAGTATTTTAGAAAGTTTAGTTCTAATATGGGAAATATGGTCTTTCCATGATAGGTTGTTATCAATTATGACACCAAGATATTTAGTATAATTTTCTTCTTCTATTTTTTCTTCCCCAATTTTGAGTATGGGAGATCTTGGGTATTTCTTTTCTCTTAAACTAAACTTTAGAAAATTTGATTTTGAGACATTCAAAGAAAGTTTATTACATAAAAGCCATTCTTCAATTTCATTTAGCCTTTATTAAATGTAGATTCAAGATTATCTATGTTTTTACTAGAGTAAAATAGACTTGTATCATCTGCAAATAGGAGAAATTGGATTGGTGATTTTGAGGCATTTGAAATAGCATTAATATATAAAAGAAAAAGCACAGGGCCTAACACAGACCCTTGTGGGACTCATTAATAGAAACTACTTGTTGTCTATTTGTTAGGTATGATTTGAACCAGTTAAGTGGGACCCCTCTGATTCCATAATATTCCAATTTATTTATTAATATGTCATAGTTTACAGTGTCAAATGCTTTTGCAAAATCAAGGAAGACCACTGCAGAGTACTGGTCTTGTTCAATTGATTCAGTTATTTTATTAATTACAGGTCAAGTATTGCAAGTGTGGTTGACGTCTTTTTTTTTGGAAACCATATTGATGTTCAAAGATATTTTTTTGGGCATCAAGAAAATGTTTTAGTCTAGTTAACATGGCTTGCTCAAATAGTTTAGAGAAGATTGGTATTAGTGATATTGGTCTATAATTTGTAATAATGAGCCTTGAGCCACTTTTATGAAGAGGTATTATTTTTTGGATTTTTAATTTGTCAGGAAAATTGCCATTCAAAAAAGAATGGTTAATGATAAAAGAATGGTTAATGATAAATTCAAGGGGGCAAGGATAATTGACAGCTAATGATTTTGATTAACTTAATGGGGAAGTTATAAATTCCTGAACTTTTATTTGTGTCAAGCTTGTCAATAAGGCTTCTTATCTCATTAGGTGTAGTAGGTTCAACAAAGAAACTATCTAGAACACATGTTTCTAAGTAATGTAGATGAGACTTATTTGGGATTTTCATTTTGGACACTAGATTTGATGCAAGTCTGTTAAAATAAATATTAAATTTATTTTCTAATTTGGTGGGATCTGTAATTAGTTGGTTATCTACTTGTAGGCAGTAGTTTTTAGTCTTGGACATTGATGCATTAATAAGCTGTTTTATTCCTTGCCATTTGTTTTTTAGTATTTGACTGAAATTGGTTAAAATATGTTAAATAATAGTTAGTTTTCGATTTTTTAATAAGGTGATTGATCTTATTTCTATATTTTCTATATGATTCAAAACAAGTAATGTCTTTTAAATACATAAATTGTCCATAGTATTTTTTATTTTATTTATTTATTTACGAATACCCTTTGTAATCCATGGTTTAATTTCTTGTTTTCTTTTTCTTTTTGACAGTTTCATTAATGGAGCATGTTTATCAATTGTCTCCATCGGTTTATCATGAAAACAGTTGTACTTGTCATTTATAGATTGCTGCATGATTGGAAATGTGTTTGTCTAGTTTAAGATCTTCTATATCTTTAATAAATAGTTCAGTATTGAACTTTGAAAAATTTCTTCCATATATATTTTGTGAAGATTTAAATGACAGATTAGTATCAGTGCATATTAAAAAATTGGGCAAATGATCTGTGATGTGTGGAATCAGGTTACCAGATATGAGATTTGTATTAAGAGAATTAACTGTTATATGTTCAACTAATGATGGATTAGAGTATTCTGAGAATCGGGTTGGTTGAGTAATTTGGGGAATCATGAAATTCGAAAATAGAATATGTAGGTAATTATTTATATGTTCTTTAGAGTCAAATTTAATTAAGTCTAGATTTGTGTCACCTGTTAGTATAATGGTTTTGTTTTCTTTAGTTAGGGTATAAAGAGTTTTGTCAAGATAATCTAAAACAATTGCTGGATTTCTTAGTTTTGGGTGTAAATAAATAACACAAATAACAAAGTTTGGTTTGCATTCATTCAGTATTTCAATTCAAAGAGCTTGAAACTCACAGTCCTGTGAAAAGATTGATGTTGAAAGGTCTTCTCTTCTAAAATAAATTAGGTCTTTGTGTACAAAAAAGGCACATCCACTATTTTAAGTTGTTCCAGAAAGTTTTTCAAAATCATAATATTTTTTAAGTGCAGGTAAGGCTTGCGTATACCAAGTTTCAGATAATGCAATAACATTAAATTCAAAATCTAAATCAGTTAGATCAGATAATAGTTCAAAATTATGGTTGAGCTTGAGTTATGTTTACCATTGTTAGTGATACCTAATTTATGGAATTCATGTAAAGTGTAGTATTTAAAATCAACTTCAAATGAGATTTCGTTATCAGGATTGATATCATAATCAGGAGATGTAAAATTTGAGATTGATATTAGGTCTAATCTGGGTAATGCATTTTGTTCTAAATTATCAGTATTTGTTGACCTCAAGCATGAGCAATTAAAATTGCTATTGAAAGTAAATTGTAAAAAATTAAGACTCCATAAAATGGCAAGGAGTCAGTTAAACATTTAAAGCAGCTCCAGGGTTCCTCGTGGAGGCGAAGTAATTTGATATTTTTTGGGGATAATAAGGAACGTTTGATATGAATTTTGGTATTACAAGTGTGGCAAAAAACACTATTTTGGCCAGTTTTGACTTTCTTGTTACACATTTTACATTTATTTTTAGCAGAAATTTTGTCTGGGTATTTTGAAGTAAGAGTCAAAGCCGGTTGAGGATGAGGAAGTATCTGATTAAAAGTTAAAGACTTAATTTGGGAATTCGATATGTGAGAAAAAGGAAAAAATAATCGAATACATTTCGCACTGAACCAAGGTTCTGGGCAGGTGGATAATGAATTTAGTTCTTTCTTTGTCATCTTAAGACATTTCGCATGAAGCCAGGTATTACATAATTCACAAAAAATTGAATTTTGGTTATCATATACAGGATGTACATGACTATCACAAATATGGCAAATAACAATTTCATGTGAGATGTCGTTCATTGATCAGCATCAAATATAAATAAGTCTATAATATAAACAATATATTAAACTTAGCTCAAAGAGTATGGGAAGTCCTGTACATGATATTACGTGGTACATGTAGGTCTATTCTGTTGGAATGTCTGTTTCTTTTCTTATTTTGATGATACATGTAGGTGATGATTCAGTCTTTCTTAGCATAATACTCCCATTCTTATATAGTCCACAATAATCGGTATCCATTTGCTTGCTTGAGGTTATGTGTTTTCGAGAACAGTTCTTTGTTCAGTCTCGTCAAACTTTCATTAATGAAGATTCTTGACGGGGCACGTATAGAAGCTAAACCAAAGTCATGAGTAGTTTTGTTTCTTAAGGAACTTGATCTTTTAGTGAAGATTAAATCACTGGATTTTCGATTCGTGAACTTAACAATGATGTTGGCAGTGTCTCTGACAGAGAGCCGGTGTGCAACTTCAATGTCCGATTCTTGTAAAGTATCGTCGATTTGACTACAGAGTGTCCATGCAATTTCTGCTGCGTTTTCTTCGCTTGAGCGAGGGACTCCCGCTATTTCTAGCATCTCTCTTCTACCGTATTGCTCAAGATCATTGAGGGCTGTCTTAGTCATCTGAATCTGTCACGTGGCTGTGTCAATTTCCTTCTTTAGATCGGATGCAAGGTTTCCTTCAACAAGTTGTTGTTTACCTTTTTGAAGGCGTCGAATTGGTTTGAAATGAAGGTTTGACTTTTGACAATATCCGCTACTTTGTGTTCCATCGAGGTTATTTTCAAATTTGCTTCGTTCAACTTTTGAGTCATGCTCAACTCTAGGCTATCCAATTTGCTTTCAATTTTCTCAATATTTGTCAAACGTTGCTCCAGGTTGCAATCTGGAGCCTTTTTAGACATATTTAGACTTAACTTTTAGCTTAGTACAGTGATAAGTAACTTATTTAAGTGATAAGTAATGTCATTTGGGAAGATTACATGTAGCTTCCTGCGAAAAATTCACGTCGTTCCGCCATGACTGCACCGCGCTCTTTACGAATTCCCTAAGAGCAGGACAAAATAACTCTTAATATCGAAAGGCATGGAAATGAGTCTTTGATCCAACTCCATCCATGTAATCTCATGTTGGCTTCCAAGCCTTTGAAGTTTAGAGGATGACATTTTTAAGCGCTGCACAGATGATAAAGACTCACATGGCGGAACCTTCCCTTACCAAAACTACAGATATGTGACATATATGTGACATATCTGCGGATGCTACATATATCTGCTAAACAACTGTACATATATGTGACATACATGTATATGCAAGACAAGCAGTTGGTTTTCATCGATATATGTCAAATAACTGTACATAATTATATGTGACATATATGCAAAAGTGCAGTTATCTTACAGTTATATGTCAAATAGCTGTACATATATGTGACATATATGTAAAAGTACAGTTATTTGACAGATATATGTCAAACAACTGTACATGTAGAGTGATGATAAAAAACAGTACAGCCATTAGTTAAAATGCATACTATAACTACATGTACATTGTACACCCATCACTGCCATCACTCACAGAAATAACCAGAATATGCACATACATTGTAATTATGCAACATATTTTTGTTTAATCTATATATTGTTATATCTTTGAATAACTCTAGTTGTCTTTTGTATTTATTCTTATTAAAGATTAAAGAGAGAACAACTATTAGACATAGAAAACTTTGGATCTCTTTTGGACCTACATTTATCTGGCACTTGAATCATATTAATTAGGCTTGATCTAGCCATGGATCTACAAATGTACTACACATACAATGTGTTCTCCAATCGGTAAAGTGCAGTTGCCTGACTAAAATTAAAAAGAATACAGTTGAAATGCAAACTTGAAAAACTCATGAACTCAAATACAAATGCAATACATAATATATATAGTGGAACCCTATTATTACAAACCCATGCAGTTATAACTATTATTCTAAAACTCGTTAATATTCAATTAGCGCAATATGTATAATATAATTGTTCCAGTTCAACGAATACATGTAAGAGTTTTGTGCTACATGTAGTGCTCCAGTTCGATAAGCAAGAGTTCTGTACGTATTCCAGTTCAGTAGATACTCATCAGCTCTGTACTCCCCTGAAATATTCAAACCAAGCCCCAACTTTTAACCTTAAAATGTAAAAAAACAAAAACAAATAATTAATAATTTGATTTATACTATAAGGACTTTTATCTGGCTAAATTATCTTTTTACCTTTCAGTATAAGTAACCAGTAGTTACGACTCCCATATTTTAGTGGCTGTGTATTCTAAAGTCTCATTTTTGTGTTAGTGAGGGTAATCGCACCCAGACATCAAACAGGAGTCTAATGTGCTGCTTAAGGAGTGCCAGGCAGTGGATTTTTTTTGTGTGTGTGTTAAGTGTGGGTATTCGCACCCAAACAAGAGTCTAATGTGCAGCCTTAGGGGTGGTGGACAAGGGAATGGGCTGATGGGATTTTTCAGGGTTTAGATTGAAAGAAGCTGGAACAGGTGTTGGCAAAAGCTGAAATAGGGGAATCTGGCCATGGAGTGGTAGAAACAAATCGAAAATGGAAATATATCAGGAATAATGGTGAAAGAAAACCCCAGTGAAAATTTGCAAGGATCAACAGACAAAGCAGGACTTGATATTCCAAGATGGGATCTAATAAGCAAAATTGTAAAAGTATTGAAAGAATGATACCAGGCTGATTGGTATGGTATTGGGAATAATGATGTAGAACCAATATCTTGGCTGGCATGGCCAATCCTTAAGCCTGCTCCACCAGACGTTTTTTTCACTCTCGTAAAATTCAAAGAAAAAGAAACGTCTGTTTATCTGAGCTTACATGTAATTAGTTTGCAATATGCAAGCACGACATCAGCATATTTCTTTTATTTTTCTGGCCAATGAGAGCTATTGTTAGAATTTTTTAATTGGCGTACCATGCAACAGTTGTAAACTTTCACCTGGTTGGTGTCATAATGCGAATATATAAAAACAATAATGTTACCAAATCAGTTAAGTCTGCTTTTAGATTCTCCAAAGCTAAAATTTGAATCAATTCATTTCTGCTGTTTGTAAATATATACATGTACAATGTAGCTTTCAATTGAAATTCATTGAGCTTTGGGAGGCTAAACATATGAAATGTACAAATTGGTCTTGTCTCGAGCATGGGAACAGTCCCCAGTGATTGGTCAGTGGCAAATACATGTATGTCATTGTCAGAACCTTTTAAATGTAACATTACCTCTACAGGACGTGACTTTCCAGGATATAGAAGGTAAAATCTGATTGGTTCATAACACAATGAGGCTTAAATAATAAGCGCTCTGGTGAGCAGACGTTTCTTTTTCTTCGAATTTATGATAATGGTAAAAAATGTCTGGTGTAATGGGCTAGGCCATTCCCCATTAGGGTTAACAAATATTGTGAAACTGTCAAAACTCCCTATACATGTATAAAGTGGAGAGGCTTGAAAAATGATTTAAGTGTTTAGTGTGACTATTAAATCCTAATGCATGAAATACATCGTGTAGCTCTAATGTAAGTGAAGGGATGGACTAGCAAATATAACGTACAAAAATACTTCAACCAAAAACAAGAGCAATGAACTACATGTATGGGTTAATAGTGTTTTTGTTGAAGTGTGATCCTGGAAGTTACAAGTCACATTTGGATAGTATTATTTATATTTAGCTGACTATCAGTCAAACAGTCTGACAGTCTCATAAATTCTGATTGGTCGGCTAAAGGCAATTTTCCAAAGAGTCAACTTCAAACTTCCAGAGTCGCACTTCAACAAAAACTAATAATAATATTATTGTTGGATTCTGTAGTATGCCTTGGCTAATTAAGAAGTACAAGTGTATAATATTTATGCACTTATCAATGTTAAGCCTGAGGGGGGGGGGGGGGGGGGGAATTTGACATTTTCTCCCCCAAAAAAATCAAATTCCCCACCCTCGGGACAACACGTTTTGTCAAAAATATCAAATATCTGCCCTGTCTTCCTTAGGCTTAGTTGCAGAAAACCCCCTCCACTCAAAAGATCGCTTGAAAACTGCGCTAAATTCTCCACTTTAGTTCAGGTGTATTGATTCATTCTATGACTGATTTTGGGTCGAACATGTTTTTTTTTTTATTATTTAGTAGGTTTGTATTAAAAAGTTGAGAAATGAATTATTAATGAACCACTGGAGGGGGTATTCTGCAATTCAGTCCTGTCCTTGTTTCCTATAAATAACTCCACCCTGGGCAGGTAACGTATGTCAAAGGGTAGCCCTGCCTGTCAAATCCCCACCCCTCCTCCTTCGGGCTTAACATTGATTGGTGCATTAGCAAATGAAATATAACATGATTTCAAATGATATGTATATTTATGTGCACAAATTAATAATAACTATATTCATTATTAGAACCATGCATTGGCTAGCTTACGTACAACGAAACCTAAGTTTTTATTTCAGTGTCTGTAGTTAGGGTGGATCTGTGGCTCTACAGTCTCGCATTCATGTAAAAACGTTTTTGTGGCTAGTCGATCTGAATATGGCCTAGCTTGCCTTCTTCAATTAAATATAAACCTGTTTAAAATAACGTTTACAATGTTGGATGTGTGTTCATATAACCTCTTACTCGAGATCCATGTAAGAACCATTCACAAGTGAAAATAAAGAGCCCAAATATAACCGTACCTGCACTCTGCAGAGCTGCACCATAAATGTTGATGTCACATTTTTCTGCGGCAATACTCCAATAGTATTAGTCGTGAAGTTGGAGATGAGAGAGCTTGAAGTATACAATTTGAATGTCTCATATATTTTCTTTAAAAGTGCCATTTGAAGTTTAGATGTTGAATGTCAAGGAAAACTCGTGTCCACATGTACAACGTCAACGGTTGGGCTATTCTGTACAACACATAATTTCAGCCAGCCACTCTCCGACTCATTGGTACTGGAATCGGTCCAATACTCCGCCATATTATCTTAAATACATCACTAAAATGTTAAATTCTTGAGTGATCGGTTTCCAAGCCTTGATTACCTTCATTTTCAATTCCATTTGGAATCCATATCCAACATTGTTTCACTCCAACCGAATTCGTTTTCAAAATGGCTGCCAAAAAGGTTTCATTGCATTATGGGATGTATTGGTGCACTATGGGATTGATTTGCAAAGTTCGCATTGCATTGTGTGCATTTTGCTCCATTTTACTTTACCAACGGTTTACGTGTGATCTCTTCACAATATCTGTATAATATGGCTTCAAGAAAAGGCAAGCCTGTGAAGCAAGCCTTAGAAGAAAAAGGAGGTAAGATGGGATCATTCAATTTATGTGATTTGGTTGTGATTTGTATAAACGGTAGAGTGTATTTAAAGGCTTCAACACCGGGTCGGCGGGTGGGTTCAACCCTTGCACAATCTGTAGGAGTGTAGAGTCAGTAGACTGTTTGAACTTGAATAGTGATTATTTTAAAGAAGTGATTGGTAGAGGTCAGGTTTTATATCATTTTACACGAATCGCGAAAGTACGAAGCGATTTTCTTTAATCCCCTAGCAAGCATTTTACCCTGGGCCTGGTTCCAGAGGACTTGCTGGGAGAATTGCTTGAGAGAGATGAAGAGACGGCCGAAGGGTTTAATAGAACCTCTGCTTAGGTACCTAGCTGGGTACTAACATATTTTACATGTACGAGAATTGAATATATATAACCTCTCATGAATAACTTAACCATTGGCGTTTGAAAACATTTGTGTAGCAAATTTTGCACTAATCTAGACTGTATATGAAACCCTGTATATATATTCCTCGTTCCACGTCCTGTCTATCTGCAGCCAGGTTTCCAGCACATTTTAATCAAAAATGTTTTTTTACTGTTATTAAATGCATGAAAATAAATGCATAGATCTGTATTATATTTAGATACACTTAATTTCACTCACATCTTTCAATTTAACAGGAAACAGAAACTGGAGACAAAATTGTGAAAACAATCACACTCACAGCCATGGTGATAAGTCAAAAAGTAAAACATTCATGACAAAGTGCTGTACAAGAATGCAAAGAAATTTTGTAAGTATTAAAGTAATAAAACTTTCTTACTTATTTAATTAACCAAACAAAATACATTTCTTTCCAGTAATTAGGCCAGATAAAAAAATAACTTGTTTAGCGTCCACCTATTTTATTTTTTCCAGGTAGGGAGGGAGGTTTTTCTATTTTTTTTCTATGTGAAGTTTATTTTGTCTTGACTAGACATTATTCACTCACCTCGTGTTCATGACCTCGTGTTGTAGAAACAAAATGGCATTGATGTTAAAATATTTTTAATGTGCTGGCGCATATTTTAAGTGGTACACGTAGGGGTTTGGGTACAGGAATTGGTGTTTGCGGGCACATTTGCACTTTCTAAAGTTGTTATGAAGAAAAAAAATTGAGGTCGGGGACATTTCTCAGGTCGGGCGGGGACGCTAAACAAGTATTTTTTTAAATCTGGCCTTAACCTGATTAACCTGGATTTTTTCATGCCAACCTCAAACTTTTTATTGAAATTAGGGATTAATTTGTCCTCTATGGTATTATTATGTTAATCTCCTGGTATATTATATACATGTATGTTTAGAATTTTCCTTCCACAATTTTAGTAGCCTTTTATAGCTGATAGTGTGCCTTTCTTCAGGGGTTTCTGCTTGTACCAATAATGTTCAGGTAACATGGATGTTTATGAGGCTTTATAGTGGAAAGAATGCTGATTGGCTAAATACTCTAAATATGTGATAAGGCCTGTTCTTTGAAACTTCGGCACCTTTGATTAGCTAAGAGCCATTAACAATAGGAAATGAACAATCTGAAATGTACAATGTTTACCGGCCATCTCATTTTTCTTGGCCAATGGAAATTGAGAAAAAGGGCAACCGTTGGGATGCATGAAGAATTTTCACTTTTATGTAAAATTATGATGGAACACAATTAACGACAGTGTAGCACATACAGTGTACATTTGTACATTCCCTCCTGAGTTTCAGGCTAGCTGTAACCAAACCTGAGTCCATAATGCAACAATGTCAGACAAATGTGACACGACTGAGTGAGCCTGGGCACAAAAAAATATTGGTGCATGCTTGATCAATATGAAAACAACACAAATTAGTGCTGTGCACAGCATTCTTTTCTGTTTTTTTTTTGTGTGTGGAGAGTTGAAGAAAGCTCTGCTTGCAGGGTAGATTTTCTGGAGAATACATGTACATGTAGGTACTTATTGACTGAGTGGAAGGGCCGGGGCAGAAAAATATTTGGCATATCGATTGAGCACAGCAATTAAGGTCTGTACAAAATGACAGTGAGCCAAATATTTTTCTGTTCAATCAGCACAACGTAACTTAGTCAATAAGTTTTTTATTGTATGATCTGACTTGAGTTTGTTTTAATAACAGCAAAACAACAAGCATAAAATAGAGCATTGGCAGAACAGCTTTTTTCTGGCCTGCTCATGCACATCAGACATGTAAGGCCCCTGTCACATGATTTTTTGTTAAATGGTTTTGAAAGACAAGCATGTGTGGGGCCAATATGCATACAGGTCATAATAATAGGGTAGAATGCCAAAAATGAAAGGAAAATAGGCAGCTACAGTATGTCCTGAGAGCTGGCAGAAATTAAGCCACTGGCTTCTACTGGCAATCAGGCCAATGATTTAAACTTTTGTGTGTGTTATGCCATACTACAGGATTTTGCAAACCCAGTTGGGATGCTGAGATCCCAGCTGGGATTGTTACAAAATAATGTAATAAAATGTAATCCTGGGTAGGATGACGGGATCGCGGGTGGGATGGTGGAATCCTGGGTGGGATGCCAGGAAAACCTGGGTGGAAATTTGTGAGGTGGGACATTCAATAATCCCAGGTGGGATTGGCGGAATCCTGCCTTTCATTTTTACATTGGTAGTACATGTAACTTAAACTCAGAAAATCATCAATTAATTTCACCAAGAATCAATACAATAGCAGTAATTGGCTTTTCAGAACTATGAACTAGAAGTTTAATTGTACTTGTACTGTGTGTCCATAATATATGAGAGTCAGGTCTGTAATTATCCATTTAACCATAAATAAATCAAACACCGAGAAGAGCGTCGAATTAAAACGTTTGATTACCAAAACCCTCTCGAGCATTTGATGGAGCTTATTCCTCACACAAAATCATATCGAGGGAAAAATATTAATTCATGTATAAAACAAATGATAATTAATGATGATGCATTTTACATTGAAAACATACATGTAAAAGGTTATAAGTAAGTGAAGTAAAGAGTAATATTGCTTATTTTCTCAATCTACAGCATTTGTCTGATCCAATTTTGAAGATGTGAAAGTGGCACAAGTCAGAAAGATAATGCAATACATTACTGCTGTGGAGCAAGGAGGGGTATTTAAAAAAAAACAGGGTTGCCACGGTCAGGGAAAAGTCCCTCAAATCATCTGTGAGGGTAGGCTACAGGTTTGGACAATGACTTTTGTTTTGGACGAGGGAATATTGAACAGTCCTATTGCCAATGAAAACTCAGGGATTTTTTTCCTGACGGGTGGCAACCCTGAAAAAGCAAAGAAAATATTCAAACCTAACCCTAACCAATACCCACTATTTTGTACCAACAATTTAGGATAAAATTTGGCCATTTAAGGCTGTAGGTACAATGTATAGCCAGCTAAAATAATATACTTTTTATAGGATTCATATTGAGAGTCAAGGCCTTGATAATTATATTTATATTGGTACCTAAAATTGTTTTACTACCGTTTGCAAGCAATCCATAATCATGAAGTGAGTGAAACCTTTTCTGTGTTTGTTTGTTTCAAAACTAGACAGCTCAGGAGGCCCAAACCGCAATGTTGACCACCTTTGACATATGTACATGTCTTGCATTTACTTTCAGCAGCATGGGATTCAGGTTTGGAAACTTTTCAGCCAGGTTTAAATTGCCTTCACACTTCATGCTAAATCATAGAAATGTTGGTTCAAGTTTTGGATGCTCAGAATTTGGAGAGATGCAAGCCAACAATTGTCTCTATAGGCATAGTCTGAGTTTCATGATGGTAGAAGACATCAAAGGTTGCTGCCAACATCAAGATTGAAACTAATTTAAGTTTGAAATTAAGTTAATTGAAATGGTTTGCACTGTTAGATGTCTAATTTTCAAACATAAACAAACACAGAAAAATGTTCACCCTTAATGGTAGCTCGCAAATGGTAGTGTCAGCATGTTTATTGGCTTCAGATTGATAATTATATTTTATTATGCAAAATTGTTTTATTATCAGCATTTTGACTTGCTAAACCTTGACTTAACATATCAAATAAATAGGTTATTAGTCGGCTAAGCATATAATACGGCTGTGTATTTTTATTCCTGCATAAATACGGATGACAAGTAAACATATTGTATTAGATGCTTAACTGACCAATAAGTTGTTTATTATATAAATTCTGCAAT
This sequence comes from Actinernus sp. WN-2022, assembly GCA_030867875.1. NCBI lineage: Eukaryota > Metazoa > Cnidaria > Anthozoa > Actiniaria > Actinernidae > Actinernus > Actinernus sp. WN-2022. The sequence goes on along the minus strand of JAOWCC010000577.1, from coordinate 59,338,418 downwards.
GAAACAAAAGTTTTTTTAAATAATAACCAAAACCTTTGTATGCGTGCTCGAGAAATGGGAATTACCATGGTGACGGGAAGCCATTTCTACCTAACTAACCAAATACAGTCATATTTGGTGTTCTTGTGCATATTTTGTGCATTCTTGGTAGAATTATACACTGTGTAATAAAACCATATTTTATGTTTCTCACATAGCTGTATACATGTACATGTACATACTGTATATATTATATGTCCAAATAGTACATGCAGATTTGATTTATTTTAGCCCATAAAATAATAGTGTTTGTACATGCATTCATGCATGCATGCATGCATGCTTGTACTGTGTGTCAAAGTTATGTTAAAACTATGTGCATGCAGGCAACTTCAAATTATGTATTGGAATGAGGAAAATAAAAATAAAATTATATATACCTGAATGAATTACATGTAACTGTATGTGACATACTTTAAATACTTTTAACAATTCCCAACAGCTATGTATACATGTATGTGACATATATGTACATGTATGTGACATATATGAAGACATATATGTCGCATATATGTCTGCATATATGTCACATATATGTCTGCATATATGTCACATATATGTCTGCATATATGTCACATATATGTCTGCATATATGTCACATATATGTCTGCATATATGTCACATATATGTCATATAACTGCATAAAATTATCAAATTCCGATATCTGTCACAGTTATGTAGCATATATGTTGCAGATATGTGACATATATGCGACATATATGTGACAGTTATCTGTGACATATATCTGTTAAACATCTGCAGTTTTGGTAAGGGTTGCTGTAAAACTGCCGGATTCTTGAATAATAATCTAAACCGTTACAACATACTTTCAGCTAGTCTCTTTGTGTCTGCGCTTGTGTACTACCTAGACCACTGACATTGTGTAATTTGGCCATACTCACACTTGGATTGAGCAAGGAACACATACCTGCCATGCTTGTGTTTTACAAGCCAAGTAGCCACCTCTATACACCATACAATTGCAGGTATGTATGTAGCCAGTAGCTACAACTCCAAAGTTTTAGTGGCCGGGTATTCTAAAAGTTGTACCAAAAACTGCTTTGGACACAACAAAGTTTGTGGCATTGCTATCCACAGGTACAACACATCACGATTTTGTCGAGCATACTCACACTTGGATTGAGCAAGGAACACATACCTGCCATGCTTGTGTTTTACAAGCCAAGTAGCCACCTCTATACACCATACAATTGCAGGTATGTAAATGTATGTAGCCAGTTGCTACAACTCCCAAGTTTTAGTGGCCGGGTATTCTAAAAGTTGTACCAAAAACTGCTTTGGACACAACAAAGTTTGTGGCATTGCTATCCACAGGTACAACACATCACGATTTTGTCGAGCATGTGCAGTAAGAAATAAGAGAAGGGTCTGGGGTGGAGAATGAGGGATTGAAAGGAACCCATGGATGGAACTAGTGCTTTTTTTCACTCCCTTCCTCTAGGTTAACCTGCATAAAATACCTGTATGTACATGTACCTTTTCTAAAACTGATTGCAATTGGCTGAAAACTTTAAACTATTGTTCGAATTAGCCATGATCTAGTATTACTAACAGTACCTGAGGGCTAAAAATAACAGCCGGTCAGTCGCCGGTCAAGATCTGTATTTGCATGGTTGAAACTACATGTACTAACTGATCATCCTAAACAGCTGCCAGATGCTCTGTCAGACACCTTAACTTTTTTTCATGGCCTTTCATGCAATTATAAATTTATACTCAAAAAAATATTTAGTCCTGTAATTTAATTATGAGTATATAAAGCTTACGGGTACATCTACATGTACGTGCTACAAAGAGTAATTCAGCCAAATAATGAATATAAAGCATTAATAATCAACCCTTTCGATTTGCAGGTGTTATGTACAATAATTTAACTTAATTAAGCCTAATAATCATGTTCCTCCATGGGCTATTCTGCAATCGTTCCAGTCGAATGTATGCAGGTCAACATCGAGCTTAACACATATAGTTACTGTATAAGTAAAGATAGTACATAACTTATGTTTTACTACACGAATACATGCAAAAATGCATACCAGCGTCTCAGCTATCTGGGAAAGAGAAGAACGGCCAGTCGAGCTCCCGCCATTACTCGACCGTCGACGAACGCATCTGATGTGCCAGTTTCTTCCGATGGTATACACTGTTTTGCAGTCTTTCGAGGACTTGGTTGACTGAAATCAGTCTTTGGCAAGCTTAGAATTATGGCTTCGAATACCTTTGAGGCATTTATAGTCTTTTACTTTTAGTGAGCCAGCTCGAGGTTTTAAACCTGAGTAATGCGGCGCGATTTCACACTGCATTAGCAGTTATTTTGCAACCACTTATGATTACTGATCACGTGGTGGTGAGGCAAGACATATGATGTGTCCTGTATCACCATAAATACCATGGTAGAGATACAGAAGTTTGACACCTATTATACCTCCGTGAGCATGAGCGACAATATTATTTAGGGTCAGCGGAAAGTCGCATTGTAATAAATTAATTTCAAGATGGCATCTAAACCTGGAAGAGATCTTGAGTGAAACAAAACAGGTAAGTCTGCTGTGCTCCCTTGGTAAGACCTCTGATATGTAGTGGTTCTGCATTTGGGGACAACATACATGTACTTAACATGCATTCCATACTCTACTCGTTACTGGACGAGTATACCCCAGTAGTTTACTTGCACGTGGAGCTTGTTCAGATGTACATGTATCTACTACATGTATGCTGTACATGTATGTATAGCAGGTGAATGCCTGTAGATGACTTACCAGACAAATCTGCCTTCCCATGGCTGTCTGCTGGGACTTTCAACCCAGCTGTCTTGTTTTTCTCTGTTGCACAACACACTGAAAATAAACAAGGAGCACTATATTTAGGGCATTACAATCGTAACATGCAGTACTCTAGAAAATCCATGTGTACACACTGTCCATGGTTTAGTTTGATGATTTAACTTCAAAAGCACTTCAAAGAACCATGTGGTGGTTGTTACCGCTGCATGTGGCTTCAGAGCAAGAGATGAATCAAGAAAACTTCAGTGGGGAGACATTGAGCTACAGCAGGATCCAACAAGTGGACAAGAAATGCTAGTACCGGTATATGTTGGCTGGTGTGTTGTAAAGCGCTGGCTGCTGAAAGAACTGGGAGGGAACTAAAATATGTCGCAAAATAGTGCCATATAATAAATAGCTTATTAACCTCGTCCGTTCGGTCTGTACATACTGGAAAAATATCAGACTCTCTATTGCTCGGTCCGTACTGTCAAGACCTCGGTTGTTAATAAGTAGTATACATGTACAATGTATATCTTGGAATATCCTTCATTTCACTGAATTGTGTAGGTCATTGCTAATAAATGCAAAGTCATTAAATTATAAATACAGTGCCCCCGCTAAAAGTGCACCCGGGTTTGGTTGCAAACAAACACATGCAAACCTGGGGTTCATTAAATATGCATATTCTGCTGCATTAATGACATTCCTCACATGAAAATGGGTTCCATTGCGTAACAAACACTTAACGATGCTCATTGACTGCTGTTACACATAAAAACAGAAAGACACTAAAATAAATCAGTTTTAGCAAGAAATCTAATACGGTGGATATGTTTTTTTCAGTGTGATTTCCTCTGTGATCAAGTAATATTTTTTTCAGTTATCACTGCTTTACTTGTTGTTTTAGCTGAATAGAAGGTCATTTCTTTCTGTTATTGTCCTTGGTCATAAATATTATGCACCTAGGCCGCAAAAGGCAATCAAAATCCCCCACCACGGACTGACGTTCCCGATAGGTGCATCATACCTTCAATGCAAGCTGAATCACTGCCTACAGTTCTGCGAGAGGACGAGCTAAACATGAGCTTTCAATTCCCAGATGTAAAGCTACTTTTTCAGAAAAAGACATATATTATGAAAGAATGGTTTAGAATAAAAACGAGTGCTCGATGGCTCACAGGCAGCCCAAGCTCACGATTTGTGGCTCTTACAAATCCTACGGTAGATTACGTGATTGCTCATGCTCGCGCAAGATTGATTGCGTGATAGCGCGCGCTAGGGCAATCTGATTGGTTGGTTGTCATCACGTGCACGTGGGGTTTGTTAGACTCTGCCACGTGACGATGACCAACCAATCAGAGTACATCTGCCATCCGCGGGACGTCCCGCTGTCTCGGGACTAAGTTACCAGCATCCGAGGGTTTTGAAATAGCGGTTTTTTATACCAAAAATATGTCGTTTATGAGGGCTAAAATGTCAAATTTTGGAATTCCACCCCAAAATAAACGTAGACAGACATTCGGTACGTCCTTTTGTGGAGTCTGGCGAGGATTGAAGTGATTTTAGAGTGCTTTATTGCCCTTCGAGTGATTTGATGTGCTCAACGAACTGTGCAGCCTTGTCATTTCATTATAGAGAGAGATCTCAAAAATCAAAAGCTCTCTAAAACCGATCCAAACGTGCCCAAAATAGCAGAGAATACCCAAGGACATAAGAAAAGGACACTCGAGGTACATTTATTGCAAAATTTATTTCATTACCTTTATTTTACCACGATAAAAAATCAATGCAAACTCTATTAGTGAGATGACAAGGAAAATTTCTGGAGAAAACGGTGACCCTTAAGCGCGCGCTATCACGCAATCAATCTTGCGCGAGCATGAGCAATCACGTAATCTACCGTAGGATTTGTAAGAGCCACAAATCGTAAGCTTCGGCTGCCTGTGGATGGCTTAATGCTTGAAGAAATACAAAAGGTTAAAAGTTAGTTTAACGTTTAACCAACCATGCGGTCGTTGTTCAGAAGCTAGAGCAGGTTTCAACTGTTTCGATTTTATTGACTGTAGTAAAACCAAAACCAAAGCAATTACAACGAACCTATAGGCCATTTTGACGATGTTGCGCACGCATCAGTAGAACAATAGACGTGAGCTGCTAAGACTCGTTCTGGTTCACCAGCCTTTTGTTATTTAAAACAGATAGCCATTGTTCTAACTGCGCGCGCAACATCGTCAAAATGGACTATACCGATTGGTTTCACTGGCAGGAGGAAAAGTAAACGCATCGGTGGATTAATGACGAGACGGACCAAAACCACGATTGGTTTTACTCTGGAATTTGATTCACTGACTGATTACAAAACATTTTCACAACCAATAGAAAAGCTAAGTAAACGCAAAACCAAAGCAATCACCGAAAACTTCCGACACTCAATTGAAACCTGCTCTAATCGACGCGTGAATTTAGCTACATCGGAACCAAAATATCGGGTAAACCCCAAACATATTTTATATATAGCGTTTACTTTTCGGTTGAGGCGGCGAGTAGTTAGTTAGAAGTTTGATTCGCTTGGGGAATAATGCATCAACGTTTGTTAATGAGACTATACGCTTAATCAGGTGTAGTTTACTACTCCAAAACTCCACATGATTTTGCCATCCCCTGCATGTCAATATTTGGGGAATTTGTCGTTCTAAAATGTTTGATTTTCTAGTGATTCTCAATAGGAAATTTTCGATTGGAGTCGTAAACGGCACTTGATCCCGCATATGTCTCGTTAATCTTGGATTACTGACGTTTTAGATCCATACCTTCGACAAATCTCTGCTGTATAAGCTTCGCGTTTTCTTCCGTGTCACACAACTGAACACTCAAACGGATGCAGAATGCCGAAGAATGAGCCACCAAACCGAAATAGATCATCAGAGCTCTCTCCTGCCCCCCCACGGGAATATAATTGTCCAGGATACACTCACAACGCAATTCTATTGGAGGGGAGGTACAGCGCTTATAATTGGTCGAGGATGCATAGGTCACGTCTGCCACGCGCACATCACTCGAAGGGCAAAAAATTAACGCGGTAGGTACTTCGTGTAACGTACCACATATAGTATTGGGGGAGGGGTGGTCTGGCTATACTAGATACCTACTATAATACGTACCACATATAGTATCCTAATTATACCAGTATAGTTATACTCTACACTATACACCCCACTATACAGCAGTATACATCACTATACACCCCTATACAGCCCTATGCAGCACTATACACCCCTATACAGCCCTATACAACCCTATACATCCCTATATAGCTATACAACCCTATACAGCCCTATACAGGACTATACAACCCTATACAGCCCTATACAGGACTATACAGGACTATACAGCACTATACAACCCTATACACCCCTATACACCCCTATACAGCACCATACACCCCTATACACCCCTATACAGCACTATACAGGCCTATACAGCCCTATACAGGCCTATACATATACAGGCCTATACACCCCTATACATCACTATACACCCCAATACAGGCCTTTAGACCCCTATACAGGCCTATACACCCCTATACAGGCCTATACACCCCTATACAGCCCTATACAGCCCTATACAGCACCATACACCCCAATACACCCCAATACAGCCCTATACAGGCCTATACACCCCTATACAGGCCTATACAGCACTATACACCCCTATACAGCACTATACACTCCTATACAGCACTATACACCCCTATACAGCACTATACAGCACCATACACCCCAATACACCCCAATACACCCCTATACAGCCCTATACAGCACTATACAGCCCTATACAGGGTAATTATTACACCTGGGGGTGCAACAAGGTTCAAGATGGAAACGTTTCGAAAATACGTTTTGTTTTCACAATTGCAAATATATAAATATATTTTAAAAGCCTTGAAAATGCGACTTTCTTATTCCATACTAAAAAAGGCGCGAAAAATGCGTGACAGGTGCTGTCTTCCCAAAATAGCTACATCCTTCAAATTCCGATCAGTTAGTGTTTTACCTGGTATCTTAAGTTTGTATTGAAGAATATTTCAGAAATTCGATTTTACGGATTTTATTTGGCATCGAATTCCCATAAAAACATTGTATGCACCCCTTTCAAAATGTCGGAATTAACCGTGAACTGGTCTATTCACTGGGCTGTTATTTTCTCGCTATCGTGCTTTTCGTTCGTAAAGATTATTACGTTTATAATGCATTGCGCAAAAGTGTAAAAGTAGATCGTTCTTGGTGCCGTTTAAAAAAAGAAGAAGAAAATATATAAGTTTTTATACTCAAGTTCCAAGTAGTTAGAATCATTGACGATCGAAAGTCCACAAATAATGAAACAATAAAGTTTTGTTATCTTCAATGGGCCAAACATTTAAATAGAGTTCAATGCAGGAAACTAAGGTTTGCCGGTTTTGTAATGTTTCAGTGCGATGAAATTAGAGTCTAGTACCGTGTACATGGTGTGGATTGAGCAGCGCTTCAATGGTTTTCCCTGTTTGCTTACTGTGGTGCCATTTTTCTGTACTCCTAAAATATTGTTTCTTCTTGAAATTAAACTGGAATCGAAACTATAGCTAGCTAGTTTCTGTAGAAGTATCGAGCATCGGTAAACTGTATTTTAAAAGCTTTCTCTGCGGTTCTGCATGCATTTTAATCGGCCGAGACTGAACACTGAGAGACTTCTTTGATAGTCAACCGTTGAATCGAAAAAAACATTATCTCTCGGATCTTCTTTTCGGCCAAAAACATGCAGAACTTCCAGCCTTTTCGCGTTTTGTACAATTTTCCTAAAATTTTCATGAGATGTAGAAAACAGCCGTTCTCAAATACAGTGTCGGGGGAATTTTGAAATTATTTTTCGTTCAGGTTTTATGACCTGGTTTGTATCAAAATGGGATGAAAAACCAAATCTGTAATACGCAGCAGTAGTATTTAATAATAATAATAGTCAAAGAAAGAAGGCAGCAGGGCACTGGATTGACGCCCTGTGGAGGACCTGAACGCCACAAGGCTTTCTCTTATCACATTGTGTTTATGTTTCTGTGTATTAATTGTTAAGGGGTGAGAAATATGTTAGCCTGCGAAAGTTCAGGACAAACAAAAATGTATACCCGAGAGAGGCGTCTAAAAGTGCAAAGCTCTCCGAGTTTGCACTTTTGCGGCTTTGGCCCGAATAGAGATGGTTGTTTCTGCAGGCCGTTAACTGAATTTCATTTTCTATATTATATTTTATGTGCTTTTATTAGATTAGTTAGGTTTTTATAACTTTTTTTAAACTTCAGATTGTTACTATTTTAATTGTTATAAAGCGCTTAGAACAGTTTGGGTAAGTGTTATAAGCACAAACAATAGGGGAAAAAATGGAAAAAATATATTTGAGTGTCACTGTTAGGCATGAATAGATTGTGCTAGCAAATCCAGCCAAAGTTGCTCCAAAAAAAGGCTAAAAGTTGCTCAAAAGTTGCCAAAAATTGAAAAAGTTGCCACCAAAATTTGAAAAAGTTGCTCACTTTGGCGAGCCATTTTATTCTAGATAACAACTTAAAACATGGAATGTTGGATGTGTAATTCAATATAATCTTAAAGTTCAACATAACTACCAATAGTAGTACTTTCTAATGTGATATTGACCATGGAGCGAATAACCGCTGGATAATTCGCGGGCGATATTAAATAGATAGCTGCTGTCCAGTTTGCGTGGGCGCGCGTAAAGCCAGTTTTATTTTATTTGTATATCATTTATCAATTAACTATGCTTAGTTTTGACCAATTTTAATAAAAACCTTCTAAATAAAGACCTTTTTGATAGTTTGGATCAGTTTTATACCGATTTGTTGCTCAAAAGTTGCCAAGGAAGGCAAAAGTTGCTCTAGGTTGCTCGCACTACAAAAAGTTGCTCAAAACGCTAAAAGTTGCTCAAAAGTTGCCGAGCACAATCTATTTATGCCTAGTCACTGTTCCCGGTAAATAACAGCTGTCGGTCCTCGGTGAAATTGTTATTCTTTAGCTAGCTCATTCCATGATGTCAGCCGACTTCTGCAATACTTGTCTGAATATGTAGTGAATGGATGGCAATAATTAAAGCACTAGAGAGCCTGAGATTTATGATTGACAGGCGCTATTGCATAATTTTACGCCCCGCCCACAATGGAATAGATTTCTGACAATGATATCACTACGCCTTGCCAATACAATACAAATAGGATACAATACAATTTATTTAGTGTAGTTGACGTAGGGAGAATACCTTTCAAACACTATAGAACGTGTAAACAAGAGGGTTCTGACCATTACATCTATGTCTCGCACTTGATTTCCCTTAGTGACAGGCACAGGCATGCGTGCAATAAGTTATTCACAGAAATCAGCACAAATCATCCTGACCTCAAGTTAGCGCATCTACTTCCGCCTAGGAATAACTCTCAGTTTATTTCGCTTACAAGTGTAAATATATTTCTAGTGACTGTATTCGGCCTTTTACCTACATGTAGATACAAAATTGTATATCAATCAATCAATCAATCAATGATCTTTATTTAACCACGATAAAGCCAGTTAAGCGTTGCCGCTTGTGGGGTCGTGTATACCTGAACTATCTGATCTAATCTACCCTGAACTACCTTAATAAAAGTATGTATGTGTAAAATATTATAAAATTTTAAATTGGATTAATATATTATAAAATCAGGCATATAAAATATCCGGAGTTGATTGTACCGATAAGGCACTAAAGTCCTTTCTTTTGTTGGAGAGAGGCAATGGTATATAGTTTTCAACGTATATATTTTAATGACTAATTAATCCTAGTGTAGTAGTACCTCAATTAATTATCAATTAATAAGAGTCCTGACAATAAAATCATAACAATTAACGGTATGGGGCTGTATAGGGGTTTATAGGGCTTTATAGGTCTGTATAGGGCTTTATAGGCCTGTATAGGCTGTATAGGGCTATATACAGTGCTGTATAGGGATGCATAGTGCTGTATAGTGCTGTATAGGCCTGTATAGGCCTGTATAGGGCTGTATAGGGCTGTATAGGGTTGTATAGGGCTGTCAGTAGGCCTGTAATGGGGCTGTATAGGGGTGTATAGGGGTGTATAGTGCTGTATAGGGCTGTATAGGGGTCTATAGGCCTGTATAGGAGTGTATAGGCCTGTATAGGGCTGTATAGTGGTGTATAGGCCTGTATAGGCCTGTATAGGGGTGTATAGGCCTGTATAGGGGTGTATAGGGGTGTATAGGCCTGTATAGGGGTGTATAGGCCTGTATATAGGGGTGTATAGTGCTGTATAGGGCTGTATAGACCTGCATAGGGGTGTATAGGCCTGTATAGGGCTGTATAGGGCTGTATAAGGGTGTATAGGCCTGTATAGTACCGTATAGGCCTGTATAGAGGTGTATAGGCCTGTATAGTGCCGTATAGGGGTGTATAGGCCTGTATAGGGCTGTATAGGACTGTATATGCCTGTATAGGGCTGTATAAGGGCGTATAGGCCTGTATAGGGGTGTATAGGCCTGTATAGTGCCGTATAGGCCTGTATAGGGGTGTATAGGCCTTTATAGTGCCGTATAGGCCTGTATAGGGGTGTATAGAGGTGTATAGGCCTGTATAGGCCTGTATAGGGGTGTATAGGGCTGTATAGGGGTGTATAGTGCTGTATAGGGGTCTATCGGCCTGTATAGGGGTGTATAGTGGTGTATAGGCCTGTATAGTACCGTATAGGCCTGTATAGAGGTGTATAGGCCTGTATAGTGCCGTATAGGGGTGTATAGGCCTGTATAGGGCTGTATAGGACTGTATATGCCTGTATAGGGCTGTATAAGGGCGTATAGGCCTGTATAGGGGTGTATAGGCCTGTATAGTGCCGTATAGGCCTGTATAGGGGTGTATAGGCCTTTATAGTGCCGTATAGGCCTGTATAGGGGTGTATAGAGGTGTATAGGCCTGTATAGGCCTGTATAGGGGTGTATAGGGCTGTATAGGGGTGTATAGTGCTGTATAGGGGTCTATCGGCCTGTATAGGGGTGTATAGTGGTGTATAGGCCTGTATAGTGCTGTATAGGGGTGTATAGGACTGTATAGGGGTGTATAGGGGTGTATAGTGCTGTATAGGGGTGTATATGCCTGTATAGGGGTGTATATGCCTGTATAGGGGTGTATAGTGACTTATAGGGGTGTATAGGGGTGTATAGTGGTGTATAGGCCTGTATAGGGCTGTATAGGGGTGTATTGGGGTGTATTGGGGTGTATTGGGGTGTATGGTGCTGTATAATGCTGTATAGGGGTGTATAGTGCTGTATAGGGGTGTATAGTGCTGTATAGGGGTGTATAGACCTGTATAGGGGTGTATTGTGATTGATAGGGGTGTATAGTGCTGTATAGGGGTGTATAGGGGTGTATAGTGCTGTATAGGGGTGTATTGGGGTGTATATGCCTGTATAGGGGTCTATAGGCCTGTATAGGGGTGTATAGTGATGTATAGGGATGTATAGTGATGTTAGTGTAGAGTGTAACATACTGGTATATAGTATACTATATGCAGGACCACCCCTCCCCCAATACTATATGTGGTACGTTACACGAAGTACCAACCGTACCGTAGGTACTTCGCGTAACGTACACATTAGTTTTGCTGACTGGCAAGTCGTGCAACTTCTTGAAAACTAAGTATTCCACATACATACATGTATTTGCAATTTGGATCCAGTAAAGTAAAGACACTGTCGGACCAGAGTACAAAGGTTATTGGAATGAAACCATTGGAATCCTGAGAACTACCGAAATGGGCTCATGTTTTGGTGAGTTTCAACTTTAACTTTTATTACTTCCATCACATAATTTATGTTTTTTTTAAATAACAAGAGCCCATCTGGGCTTTCACTCGGGCCACATGAGATTGAAGACGAAATACACTTTCATTTGAACTCCTCTTAGTAATAACCAAAGGGAAGAATTATTAGCTGAATTTAGCAGTCTTTAGGAGTGGCCGGTACGTAGCGCGGTGACTTTGGCCTTTGGGCCATTCCATTTTTTATCCACACCCCTCTATTAACGATGTGTACAGCACTTTACCCCCTAAGAAATTAATTTTAGAGTTCACCCCCAGAAAAAAATGAATATTTGTCTTTACCCCTCAGGAACTATGCTCGAAATCCCAGTGACCCCCAGAAAAAGAGCTTAAATTTTCAATTGACCCCCTCAGAAAATATTTTCTGGACCCCCTTAGCAAATCTCGTTAATAGGGGGGGGGGGGGGTGTGTATAGAAAAATGGAATGGCCCTTTCATTCTCTGCTCCCCTAGTATATTGTAAATTAAAGAAGTTGACCTTTTAATTTAAACACTACTTATTCAAGTAACACGTACAATTTAGTCTGCTGTTCTGTTATATACTGCAGGTTCCGATTGTCTCAAATGTATGTTTATATTTGTACCATATTATAAGTTGTATCCTGTCCATCCTGTGATGGAGCTAGCTATGTCAATTTGTATGCCTCTATGTAACTTTATCTGCTGTTCTTGCTATAGCAATACTTACTGTTTGTAAATACGACGTCATTTATATATTTGCATATATAATGTGGTTGGCAAAAAAAAACGTGTGTTTGTATGACTTGTATGGGAACTAGTGATTTGGGACTCACAAAATACGGCTAAAGTCTCAATTCGGCTTCCAAATCCAAACATGGTTATGAAGCTCAATGAAAGATTCTTCAGTTTTCCCCACATTAACAGACATGTAACAGTATCTTAATCCAGTAGAGACTCTCTAGCTAGGTTATTCTGTCGTAAAACATGCCTTAGCTGTGTAGTTGACCTGACCCAAACTGTCAACAGTTTTACCATTGACAGATTGCCTAATGTTACGGCCGGGAATAGATTTCTGACAATGACTCATCGATCAATATCTCCTTGTCTGAAACATTCCCTTGGATCCACAATAAAAGACCAAAGTAGATCTTTAATTTAAGCTTACGTTTACCTTGAGTGAGTCGGGAGTTGAACATATTTGCTTGGGTCATCAGAAACAAGACACTGTTCAGTTTCACTTTCCCTCTCAGCTTTGCTCTTGAGTTGAAGTTGAGTTTGGCTTTGTTAAAGACTTCTTATTCAGTTGTATGGTATTGTGCAGTATATTTGAGTATACATACCAATCCACAGAGATTCAAATAACAAAGCCGTGGCGGAAGAGAAGCTTAAACGAGAAATATTTTGTCCTCCTAGAAAAACACAACATCTTGCCATTTCTATCAAAGGAGCCTTTGGTTTCAGCAGCAAATCAACATGCTAAATTCCAATTCGATATGTGGATTAGCCAGATCCTGGCTTTGATCATGCAGCCCCTTCAGGTCATCGTGTCGTATATAAAATCACTGGCCATCTGGGTAAAAAACGCGGTCCTTCGGCTCCGACAAGAGCGCCAGTTGAAATATCCTAAGCCTGTTGGAAGGCTTTCGCATGAGTGAAGTTAAATAAAACATTAAACTGCTTACATTTGAGAGATGGGACTCCAAATTTGAGAGAAATTTCCTCACAGGTCCACCATCTTGATTTTACTGTATTAAATTATGTAAATAAATTAACCTGGCGATTGTTACGTGACCAGCACAGTGCAATCTGATTGTTGGTGAACTTGAATTTGCTGCATCAAACAAAAAACAAAAATAACAGCCTGCAGATTTAGACTCGGTGCTGTCACCGGCAGCCCGAGTAATAATTACAATCTTTAAAATAGTTAAGAAATAAACATACGTAATGAAGTCGTAAATTTTACTTTACTCACTAACTCAGTTAAAAAGGCTACAGCATGTACAATTTTCTGTCGCTAGGTATGTTACTGGGAATTATGTAAACAATACGGATGCTATTCTGAAACTATATAAAAAAATTATAGTCTCTTCGCTGCCTCATTGGGAGCCATCCTGGCATATTTTAAAAGCTACTCACAAAGCATTATATTGTAAACAATGGCCTAGCTATTTAGCTCTTAATAAGGTAAATCATTCGCGTACCCTTGGGTCTAGCTAGTTCTTCTATAGGTCTGAAAATCAGTTCACTCAGCCATTTTATACCGTGTTGAAATAAAGTTACATGTAATTGATTGATTGAGTTATTCCACTGGAGTCCAATACTATCCAGGATAGTGCGTCTAATTTCTATCAATTCCAAGCCCCCCCCCCCCCCCCAGCAAGATTGGGCATTTGACAACCTATTCTGTCCCTGGGGTGGGGCATTTGTTTTGAGTCAGCGCGGGCCTGGCGCAATTGTTCAAAAACATATCCCACCCCTCCCCTGTGTTTTTATTTGCTCCACTGATCAACAGGTGCTTGCTTCATCGCGACAAAGTTATGTAGTGTGACTGTCAAAAATTTCCCAGTTTCGGGGTGAAGGTGTATCGTTTGTGGAAAACTGGCTAACTAGTGAGTGTGGGATTGGGGGCACTCAAGGAAGTGTTTGAAGGTGATTAGTGCATTAATTAATGCTTTAATAAAGAAAAGCAGTGAAATGTGGCTTTGAAATGGTGAACAAATTTGGCGCGTTCGCTGTTTGCTTTCTCAAGCACGTCTAATAAATATACTGTTCATTCGCATGCATGGAAATATTGTTGACTCCTTTGGTTGGGCATTTCCAGAGGGGGAAAAAACAAGATATACTTGCCCCGGGGTGGGCCATTTGCATAGCTTAGCTGGCACCATGGTGGGGCTGCCATTTGCAATGTTCTGATTCCAAAATAACAAAATCCCTTCAAATGCCTGGGGAGGGGGGGGGGGGGATGGGTGGGCTTGGAATTGATAGAGACATAAATCTTTTAACTCGGTACCAGCTGTTAGTGAAAAAATATGTCTGCATAGCAGGCTAGCTGTTACCAGAACATGTAAAAATGACAATATTTTGTTTGCTTAATGTACCGATCAAATTGAAACATCGATCAGCAATTCCTGTAGGATCCTGCGCTATTCCTATAGGATCCTGGACTATATTCCTGTAAGATCCTGGGCTATTCCTGTAGGATCCTTACACCTAAATCGTACAATGTATACCATAGTTGTCATAAACATGAAGATAACACAGTAATTGTTTTAAAACTATGTATAGTTTAATAGAAACATGCATGTAAGTGAGTTACATGTATCATTACAATCGCCAGACAGTGAAATACCCCTATTTCTATAAATAAGTTAAAACTATTAATTCATTTACAAACTGTACATGTACATCGTAGTTCGAGTTATATATACAAACATATGACTCATTTATGTATATTAAAGTCCAATTCAAAAATGTCATATTCTACTAGTCTAAGTCTAGATGGTTCCAATAAGATAACTAAATTAGTCTGAATATTTGTTAATTAAAGTAAATGTCCCCTAAATTAGAGGGTTAAAGACCTCAACTCTAAAAATCTTAACATTTTATTGGACTCCCTTTGGCAGCACGCCGGCGGCACGGGCCACACTATAAAGAAGTTATTGCTTAGTGAATCAAAATTACAGAGTTGAGACTTAATAATATATGTAACAAAAACTGCACTCATGGAAAATGTAGGAATAAATATTGTACTGCTGACAAGACTTCAGTGACTTTTGTGATGAAATTTGAGCTTTTGAATCTGACTAGATAGATTCTTAAAACATGCTCAAATTGCTGTCAAAAATATATGAAAACTGATTTATAATACCTGCATCAGTACAGATTTCTAATGGTTTTGTGTGAAAAATAATATCTATATTAAAGGGATTGTGTCATGGTGGTCATGAGAGGCATTTGTAATGATCTCCTTAACAATCTCCTGACAGGTTTGTACATAATGTATACGTAGCATGAAAGGATTAAGTTGGAGCAAGAATAAAAAAAAAATACTTCAAACATGGACAAATTTTGTGAAAAATATTAGATTTTGGAGAAAATCCAAAAACCACTGAATGTACTTGGAATGCACACAGTTATTTTCAGCAATTTTGAAATGAACTGACTGAGAGGAACCTTGCGCATATGTGGAGTGGTTAAAATGAAAGCAAAAATGACTAACAAATTGTATACAATTGTAAAGAGAATGACTATACCGGTATATACAGGTGTAACACCTTAACATAGCCCCTTTAAAATCTAGCTTAGGTTTAGGCAAAAAGTAACAGAGTTAACAATGAATGTTCCATGCTATTCTAACTTTTAGTTTATTACATATAGCTATAGGTTTTACAAACTATACAGTCTAAATGGGAAAAAGATTGGCAGATGCAATTCAATGTGGAAAAATGTTATACGATTTGCTTTTCCACAAAGAATGTTACCAGTACATCATACACCTTGAACCATAATACATTAGATAGGGTCCACCATCACTCATACCTAGGCGTTATACTTTCCGAGGATCTAAAATGGGCCAATCACATTTCACACGTAACTACAAGTGCTAAACAAACCCTCGGAGTCATCAAGAGAAACTTTAGACATACATCTGCAGTTTGCAAATCCAAACTTTATTGTAGCCTAGTTAGACCTAAACTAGAATACGCAAATTCTGCGTGGTATCCATATATACTTACAAAAAGATAAGTACAAATTAGATATGATACAACGTTCCGCTGCCAGGTCTTGTTTCAATAATTACTCTAGAGAACCAGGTGTCGTGACAAATATGTTAAAAGAGTTAGAGTGACCATCTCTTGAGAGTAGGAGGAGGCTCTCTCGATTGACAATGTTCCACCGTATTGTGTATGGAAGCATTGATATCGAGAAGGACTCGTATTTGACCCCAGTGCCTCGTACCTCAAGAAATGGTAACTCATTATTATTTTTAAGACCTCATTCGAATTGTAACCAACATAACAACAGCTTTTTCCCATGGTCAACTCGAGAGTGGAATAAGCTTCCCGGAACTGTAACTAATATTAATGACATTAACAAATTTAAGACCGCTGTAAACCAACATTTTATTGAATTAGGGGAATGATTTTAACCTAATTTTTTTTATTATATTATTATTATTTTTTAATATAAATTGTAGTATTGTTACTTAATTTATTTTTATTTTTTTATTATTATTGTAATTTGGATTTTTTTATTTATACTGATGTGATACGGATATACCGTTTTATCAGTCAATAAAGTAGAAGTAGAAGTAGAAGTTTTAACAACAAAATAATGATTCTGATCTTCATGCACTCACTACTTGGTAGTCAACTTTTCCCTGATTAGCTTTTTCATTGTTGGTGATGATTTCAAGAATTAACCCTTTAGCCCCAAGGGTGATCAAAGGGAAGCAGGCAGATCATGAGTATTTGGAGTTGATAAAAATGTATCCAAATGTATAGAGAAAATAATTTGGATGTGACTTTTGGGGCTGAAAGGATTAAAACTTTGTCCTAATCATCTTTAATCCAAAGTCTGTAAAAACAATTACAGTAACCACAATAAGAATTACGATTTTAGATGAGTTAACTGTGGTGTATAAAGTCCTGTGGGGTCTGGAAAGCGACAAATATTTTTCTACATCCAACTTCCATTTCTACCAAAATGACTTCGGTTTTGTGGCTGAATGTGTTGAATAGGGTATTGAGAAGCACTCCAACATTTTAGAATGATAAAATTCGAAAAGGGTTTAACAAGACCTGGGACATGATTATGTGAGTTTTGTCGTTCTGAAAAGGCAAAATGTTTGAATTACTAGTACAGTGAATCATCTCTCTTGAAGAAATTTCGATTAGAACCGTAAACTACACTTGACCTCTTGGAAGCTTTCATAAATAGGTACTTCAAATAATATATATTGGAATATATTGAAGTACACTGACTACAGCAGTACTGTGAGGGCTCCAACTACATTTATAGGCTGTATTATGTATAGCAACTTTTACTTTTAGACTGTGAGCAACATGTAAAAATAAAATTTAACGAACCAAACATAAACTTCTTTTCTGCTTTTATAACCTACATGTACTGCACAAATTTCTTCAGAAATTCATCTCTTCCAGAACTGAAACTGCCTCTCACTTGGAGCAGTTATTATTATCTTTCATCTGATGAATATTGGCATTGAAATGCTGTTGAAATGACCTTCCAAGTGAGTTTAACTCCATCAACGAACCGAAAACGGAGAAACATGGCGGTTAAAATAGGCCACTCGGTTGAAGCACAGGCAGCCCAAGCCAAAACGATTATAGAATTGCCTCAAACCAAAAATAAACACATCAGTGATGAACAGGAACAACTTCTTAACACACAGGTAATATTTCATGACTTTCTTTCCTGTTTTACTACAGTTTCAGATTTTTTCTAAAAAAATCCTTACGTTCCTTGTAAAAATCATTAGCTTGGACTGCCTGTGGTTAAAGTGGAACTTCGTATCTCCCATGTTTATATTCAAATTTCTCAATGAAAGCACACGTTTTTAAGGGGCTGGATGAAAATATTTTGCTTAATTCAACAATGGGAATTTTCTTTTTGGACAAGCCAAATCGGTGAGTAATATCAAGTCTTATTTTAATCTAAAACAACCAGGAGAAGATTGTTATGTTAGAGCTTTTTTTTTATCCTCTCAACAACAATTAACATCAGGAACCGGTCATTAATTACAGGGGGTGGGGGAGGGGCTGGCTGATGGAAAAAGGGGATGGGTCGCCAGCAAGATAGAGGGGGAATTATTGGGGGGAGGGGTCATCAAATATTGGACATGACATTTTTCAGTTAATTCTTAAGGATTCTGTTCCTAGAAAGATTATATAATTTTTCAGGAATTTCCTACATCATAGTATTCAATTCCTATAGGATGCTACTCAGATTCTTATTCCTATTATGTAGGATCCTATTCAATTAGGTGCTGTTCCTACATGTATGTAGGATCCCGATATACATGTAGGATCCTTATATTGAAGATGCTGTTCCTTAATGTATAGGATCCTTAATGTAGGATTCTATATAGGATCCTATGTAGGATCCTTTTCAGGATCCTATTCAAGATGCTGTTCCTAAGTAGGATCCTAACTCAGGATCCTGTATACACTGTAGGATCCTATGTAGGATCCTTTTCAGGATCCTATTCAAGACGAGGTTCCTATCTAGGATCCTTAATTCAGGATCATATTTATTCAAGATCCTATTCCTACATAAGATCCTATTCAGGATCTTGTTCCTACAACGTACATGGGATCCTATTCAGGATTATGTTTTAATTCCTATGTAGGATCCTATTCAGGATCCTATTCCTACATAGGATCCTATTCAGGATCCTGTCCCTGTGTAGGATCCTACAGGATCCTACAGGATCCTGTCCAGGTTTTCCACCAGCTGAGGGTAGAAACGGTACATGTAAGCTACATGTACATGATCAAACAAACTAAAAATCCTGCTTTACAAAGAAGCCGTGTTTATCTTGTGTCATTATTATGACATATCACCCTGAAAGTGACATGGCAAATTATTTGAGACTTAGTCTGTCAGCGATGATGCCAGTTTTAGGCTTTTGGGTAAACTGTTACACAGCACCGCTCCGCTATATTTAACTAAAACTTATTTTGTAATAGTCTGTGTGCAGGAGCAGTACTGCCAGTTTATAGACTATAATGTGTTATTTCAGATCTATTAATACATTTTGAGCTCAAATACTGTGGGGTTTCATTATGCAAAGCTTTATACGTACACCAACATTGATTTATCTACTTTATGCTGATGGGGGGGGGGGGGGGGGGGGGGGGGGGTTGGATAAGTTGTCTCGATTTCATGTTGTCATTCTCGTGGTTTACTCGATTGAATCATGGCCGGCCTGAAGGGCACTTTATTAGATTGACATTTAAAGGACAAAACCCCACTTTTGTGAGTGACTGGCTAAATCAGAAGGGACTCCAAAAGCTGTGTGCTGTATTTGAAGGTATTAAAATGTAAAGGTTTTGTAATCAAAAGTTTGTAGAGTATATATATATACGTATTCAGGTTGGCTAGGTTTGTCTCAATCCTTTTTAGAAGTCTGCTCAACAAGTAACTACTCGCATCGCAAAATTAAAGGCTGACTGCTACAACTGTCTGTTACCTAAAAACAAAATGTGCTGTAACCACTGTGTCCTGGGGGTAGGGGCATTTGATCGCCTAATATGACAATGGGGTGGGAAATTTCAACAACATTTTTGGTCTGGGGGATGGGAATTTGAACAAACTCCAACAATTCAAATGCCCAGGAGTTGCTGGGGGGGGGGGGGGGGGGGGGGGTGGGGGATGTTAATGTTTCGATTTGATCAGTTACATTACTAAATGTTTTCTTAAACAAATGCTTTGATTATAACGTAGTTAGTTACCTCAATTCACCATTATCATCCTAATTAATTTAAATGTAAGTTTCAATCTTGTTTGTCCCATATCAGATTTTATTCATTATTACACTGTTTTAATTAGTTATTATATGTTTAATTTAGATAGAATTTTACATGTAGCTTTTATAGTACATACTTTACCGTAGTTCACATAGTTAGAGTAGTAATAATTTGTAGGAATTGCTTATCTTTATCTTGTAATATATAGCTAGATTTTAACGGATGAAGAACCACTTGTGGAAATGCAGTTGAATAAACCTTTATTATTATTATTATTATTATTATTATTATTATTATTATTATATTACTAGTAGATACTGCAAATGATAATCAAACATAGGTCTATGGTTGTATTCCACCTACTAAGGATAAAATGGAATTTTGGGTCATCTCTCATCGAAATAAGTTCCCTAAAATAAAGTAAGGGTGAAAAAAGTTTCAACTTGAAATGATTATTTTCCATCAAAGCGCATTGAATTTCATCACAACCTCGCAAACCGACATCCTTCCACAGTTCATGCCGCATTGCAGTCATCGCGTCAAGTACAGAAACCATGGTTTTAATTGTGCCACATCACTTAATCCATTTCTAATGGGTGCGGGTATAGTTATTAATTGGAACTGCATTTGGCTACCTACCCTCCCCCCTCCGTTTTGCAAGTATGGTAGATCTTACCCCAAATTTGCAACCAATGTGTTGTGCTCATCGTGATAAGTACCAAAAGTATGATTTTTAAGCTGTAACTTCATTCAAGCCACTTCTAATTGGGGAGGGCACTAGTACTGTTATTAACAGGAAATACATATGATTTTCCACCCCTCGCCCCTCAGTTTTGTAAGGTTCGCCGATCTTACCTCAAATTTGCAATCAACATGTTGACTGTTCGTTGTGCTTAGTACCAAAACTATTATTTTAACACTGCAACTTTATTTAATCCAGTTCTGGACTGGGAAATTAAATAATAAATTGTGATGTCACAAATTTGTAAATTTCTGAATTTTAACTTTTGGTCCATCAATATTGAAAGACTAACTCAAAAGAACGTTGCACACCAAAAATGAGGTGAATTGGTTAAAATGCGGCTGAGATATGAGCAGCTGAATACATAATTTTCTTTTTCAAATCACTGTATTTTCAGCTCTTCTGAAAGTTTAGAACAGCTGAAAATACAGTGATTTGTTAAAGAAAATTATGTATTCAGCTGCTCATATCTCACATGCATTTTAACCAATTTGCCTATTTTTGGTGTGTAAAGTTATTTCAAGGCAGTCTTTCAGACTCAATGTTCAAATAATTTGTTAAAGCGGAAATTTATGTTTTGTGATGTCATCACTTTACCACTCTAGAAAATGAAACTGTCCCAGCATGCTTTGTGACCAAAACGAATAGGTGATAGATTTTTACAGATAGATAGGAACATCATAGAGATGTTACCCATAGGAAACTGCAGGGGGGTCTTCTTACATTTGTAAGTTGGTTGACATTAAAGTTCAGGGGGGAAATGACAGCCGAAATAAAATTTCAAAATGGCTTAACCCCCCTGAACTTAATTTGCACAAGTGT
This sequence comes from Actinernus sp. WN-2022, assembly GCA_030867875.1. Taxonomy (NCBI): domain Eukaryota; kingdom Metazoa; phylum Cnidaria; class Anthozoa; order Actiniaria; family Actinernidae; genus Actinernus; species Actinernus sp. WN-2022. The sequence continues at coordinate 59,316,681 of JAOWCC010000577.1, read as the reverse complement.
TAACTCAAAAATTCAACTAGTTGGACGAAATTACAATTAAGATAGGCTGGTTTTGAGTCCTTCACCCATTTGCTACATACCAAACATTAAACAACCAATCTATGAATTACAATTATTCCCTATCCCACCCCCCTGGAAATGGTATACTTCATTTGTGATAGTAAACATGCATGTTCGGAATATCATTCATGACAAAACTGATTGGTTTCCAAGATTTCAAGTTCTGAAAAAAACTACAAAATTTAAAGTGAAATGGTTACCCATGTCCTGCTCAGCCAAGAGAAAGGGTGATGCATTTTTACGGCTAGAAAGGAAGGTCCTCTTAGTTTGGTTGAAATTACGCTAAGGTGGAGAAATGAGAGCAAAAACAAAATTTGAAAACGGCTTAACCCCACCCTGAACTTCATTTGCATGAGTAATTACATAAAAAATTAATCTAGTTGGGCGAAATAAATACATCAGATAGGCTGGTTTTTATTCCTTTTGCAATTTGCTACATACCAAACATTAATTAATGATTTAATGATTGTATTTTTTCTATGATTATCGTTATAAATATATCATTTTATATGCCTAAACAGGAGCCCATAACCAGGAGCGTCCATATCTCATATACCTGTAGGTGTCACAGCGTTTTTACAAGTTGGGCTATTTTTAGATTATATCCCTGCCAATTGGTGGGTTGCATCGTGGCGGAACAAAAGATGCCTCATTAGCTACTTTTGTTAAACCTGCAAACAACATCGCTGCTACGCTTTTGTGATTTTATTCCCTTATTGCAACTCAACAATAGCGGGAAGCCGTTCTAAAAATAACCTAACTTGTGAAAACGTTGTGACATTAAGGCCTAGTATGTGGGATGGACGCTCCTACATGTAGTTATGGGCTCCTGGTCTAAATATTTGATGCAATTTTTTTTTCAATATTTCTAATTTGTATATTTGGAATTTGTTTCACTACTAGTGCAGTATCCTATGAAGACCACATGAAAAGGCTATGAAACTAGGCCAACCTATGAAATATCCCATGAAATATTTTCATAGCACGTAATGAAGGTTTCTTTTCATAGACCTATGAAAGACTTTTCATAGACCTATGAAAGATTGAAAGGCTATGAAATTGGTAAAGGGAAATTATATCCTATGAAAAATACAGTACCCTATGAATTTTTTGGCTTTGAATTTTACATCCTATGAAATGACTATGAAATCAGTATGACAAGAGGCTATGAAATTAAGGTACTATGAAAATACTATGAAAACTGTATGTTACAGTGTAAATACTAAATCTTTTCATAGGATATACATATGCAAGGTTATATGCAGCACTTGCAATTGCTTCCAAATTTGCATGCAGCTAGAACATTCATGAACGCCCTTTAATATTAACCATCACATGGTAAAAATTGTTGTGGATTTCACAAGGCAAAGTTTGTTGTCACCTGACAGATCCATGTCCAGAGGAAACAACACCCAAACAATTCTTGATAGAACAAATTGGAACTCCAACCAATAATAAATTGGCTTTCAAACGATCTAAAGTTACAATTTTTTTTGTTTTATGTTTAATGATATCCCTCAGCTTTACATTAGTTTTTTTTTTTTACATAGCCGAAGCCAGAGGCTTACAGAAGCGCAGATTTCGTAACTTTCTCCGGAAAAGAGAAACGTTGCGTTGATGACTGGCTGAAACATGAGATTTATACAGAAATGAAGTACAAGTTGCGTGAGTTGGCAGTTTATTTAAACTTGATGTCTACGAGGTACATGCTCAGCGATCGATCGAGTGGACTCGACTTACATTGTATAATAATTTCCGTTGGAAACAGCAAAGTCCTGATACAACTCATTGCTGGCTGCACTATAGGTTAAGGCTTCATGCAACCAGAAAAGGAGAAGAAAACATATAGGTTGGTGTTTGTGTAAAACTAATATAAAAGTGAGAACCAGTTCTGAGTTCTGACAGGCACAGGGCCATTCCATTTTTTATCCACACCCCCCTATTAACGATGTCTTCAGCACTTTACCCCCTAAAAAATGAATTTTAGAGCTTCACCCCCAGAAAAAATGCATTTTTTGTCTTTACCCCTCAGGAAATATGCTCGAAATCCCAGTGACCCCCAGAAAAATCACTTCCAAATTGTGAAACCCCTTCAGAAAAACACTTGGAAAATGTGAAACCCCCCAGAAAAACTAGAAAAAGAGCTTAAATTTCCAATTGACCCCCTCAGAAAATATTTCCAGGACCCCCCCATGTCAAAATAGAGGCGGGACAGAGGTGGGATCCCGCCAATCCCAGGTGGGATCCCAGGTGGGATTGGCGGGATCCCATGTCATCTGGTGGGATCCCAGCTATCCCGCCTGGGATGGTAAGAAATCCCACCCGGGATCCCACCTCTAAAGCCGGGATCCCAGGTGGGACATATGGGATCCCAGGTGGGATCCCACCTATCCCGCCTGGCATGAAAACAAAATCCCACCTGGGATCCTTACTCTAAAGCCGGGATCCCAACTATCCCACCTGGCATGAAATAAAATCCCACCTGGGATCCCACCTCTAAAGCCGAGATAGCTGATGGGATCCTGGCATTCCCATGCAGCTATCTGTCTGGGATATATATGACAACAAAATCCCACCTGGAAAGTAAATTACAGCAATCAGTACATATATTTTAATATATAATTTCCAATGAAATACCAGTGTATACACTACTATAGTGCAATATCATATGAAGACCACATGAAAAGGCTATGAAACTATAGGCCAACCTATGAAATATCCCATGAAATATTTTCATAGCACTTACATGTATTATGAAGGTTTCTTTTCATAGACCTATGAAAGACTCAAAGGCTATGAAATTTTATAAAGGGAAATATTATCCTATGAATATAGTACCCTATGAATTGTTTGGCTTTGAATTTTACATCCTATGAAACTTAGAAATTAGTATAACAATTAAGACGGGAGGCTATGAAATTAAGGTACTATGAAAATACTATGAAAATACTAAATCTTTTCATAGGATATGGAAAGTTATATGCAGCACTTGCTTCCAAATTTGCATGAAGCTAGAACATTCATGAACACCCTAATATTAATGGTAAAAAATATTGTTGTGGATTTCACAAGGCAATTAAGTTTGTTTGGCACCTTACCACCTGACAGATCCTTGTCCAGAGGAAACATACGCCCAAACAATTCTTGACAGAACAAATTGGAACTCCAACCAATAAGAAATTGGCTTTCAAACGATCTAAAGTTACTTACAGAAGCGCAGATTTCATAACTTTCTCCGAGAAATAGGAACGTTGATGACTGGCTGAAACATTACAAGATTTATACAGAAATGAAGTACAAGTTGCATGAGTTGGCAGTTTATTTAAACTTGATGTCTACGAGGTACATGCTCAGCAATCGATCGAGTGGACTCGACTAATACATGTATAATAATTTCGTTAGAAACAGCAAAGTCCTGATACAACTCATTGCTGGTTGCACTATAGCGTATAGGTCAAGGCTTCATGCAACCAGAAAAGGAGAAGAAAATATATAAGTTGAACCAGTTCAGTCCCAGCTAACGACTTACATGCTTTCCAGGCAGACACAGCAAAACAGATGAGGAGTTAGTTGATCAGTTCATTAGCGTTTAGATTCCTTGAATATATAGCCAGACCATTTCGCAAATTAATCCTCAGATGAAGCACTCCCGCCAGCTCAGCTTTGGTAAAGTTCTCAACAACAAACAAAGATGGCGGCTGTGAACTGATCCCAGGATGCATTGCTTATCTAAAGACCACTGACCTGAATTGTGCGGGCACGTCACGCCATTTTCAAATAACAACTTAGATTTGGCGGCAAGACATGCGATTTCTTGTATAATATGCCTTCCAGACTGAGCAAAGGGTTTTCAAAACACATGGGAGATAAGAAAACTATAAAGGTAAGATGTGATCATTCAATTGTTGTGGATTGTAACAAGAAAAGGGAATATAGCGCTTGGTTATCATACTTTTAGTTCAGCTGTAATGTTTGAACGGTTTCTATCATGTCTCGTGCACGTGGTCTGCTTGTAGTTGTTTCTTATCCATTTTCAATGACGAAATCCATACAAAAAGTTTACCAAGTTTATGTAGAGTGAATCTTTTAGTTAAATTAAGGATTGATCGAAATCTTGTAGTCATGGAGTACTACTGTTCGAAGAGAGTGAAATGTCTCACTTTTAATTTATACTGAGTTTATACAACAAAAGGTATAATATTGCTTTTTATAAGTGAAATTGCACGTGTTTATACATTGCAAATTCAAACAAATTCAATTCAGTCAATACTTTAAGTTCTTCTGTAAATTAGTGGACATTGTGCATGTGAAATTTCACTTTATAGCTACATGTAGGCCTAGGGGAAATACATTTTTTTAACAGTATGTGCATAAATAGAACACTGTACTACAATTTTAGAAAATAACTCTTGCTACGTCAATCTCCCGTATTCAATAACTTATAACACTCTACTTTCTTCCATCATAGGCAGAGCGGATTCGGAACAGCACTTTGTCACTTGATCTCTTGCAAGTGCTTAATTGAACAAGGAGAGGTCTATCGATTTTCAGATCAGATCAAGTACATTAGCTAGAAATTGTGTGGATTAAGTTTTAGTGAGCCAGTGCAGTAAGAGACCATGAAATATAATGGGCATTAAATAATTTATAACAGCAAGTTTGGTAGTTTGCAATTAAAATTCTGCCATGTTTTTTGGTAGAGGACTTTTATTAGATTTTATGTTACCATGCAGTCTATAGCCAGGGGTTTAATCATACCAGAATAGAGTATAAACAGGATTTTATGGTATAGGCATAACAACCATTTCAGCTTTTCTGAGCCCTCATCTCTTTATTAAATCGATTGAAACACTGGCTACTGTAAAAGCTTTCCTATTAAGCTTTTTTTTATAGGACCCAGCAACCCTAGTATACATACATGTAGCAATAGAAGGTCCTATGTCATTCACTATATAATTTATTACCTGCCAATCATGTTAAGTATCTGCTATCTCAATAGGATATACCCGGTATGTATATTTTTTCTATAAATTAAAGTTTACATACCAGTACAACATATATTATAATGCAAGTGAGAAAATGTGTTTATTTCAATGGAATATTTTCATAGGTTGACTTTCCTGAAATGAAAAAAAAATCATAGTATGTAAACAAAACATTTCATGGAATATGCTGGCTTTATAGAGGTAGGATCCCGGGTGGGATTTGTTACATCCCAGGCGGGATAGCTGGGATCCCGCCAATCCCAGGTGGGATAGCTGGGATCCCGCCAATCCCAGGTGGGATCCAGCATTTGCATGGGATGGCAGAATCCCAGGTGGGATATGTCTAATAATCCCGGGCGGGATGGTGGGATCCCGGGCGGGATGGTGGGATCCCGGGCGGGATGGTGGGATCCCGGGTGGGATGGCGGGATCCCGGGCGGGATGGCGGGATCCCGGGTGGGAAGGCGGGATCCCAGGTGGGATTCTCTGAGGCGGGAATTGTCTAATAATCCCGGCCGGGATCTCACAAGATCCCACCTGGGATCCCAGCTGTGGATAAAAAATTAATTGGCCCTGACCTCGTGCATGTGGTCTGCTTGTAGCTGTATCTTATCCATTTTCAATGACGAAATCCATAAAAAAAGTTTACTAAGTTTATGTACAGGGCTAAAAATAACGGCCGGTCATCGGACAATGTCCGGCTAGAATTGGAACTTGTCCGGTCAAATCTTTGCCTAGCCGGTCATTTTGACCGGTAAATGTTACTGCAGTTTGAACCAAATACAGAGCTTGACCGGTGACTGACCGGCCATTATTTTTAGCCCTGATGTAGAGTGTAGAGTGAATCTTTTAGCTAAAGGATCGATCGAAATCTTGTAGTCATGGAGTACTACTGTTCGAACAGAGTGAAATGTCTCACTTTTAATTTAAGACAGTGAGTTACAACAAAAGGTAATATTGCTTTTTAGAAGTGAAATTGCACGTGTTTATCCTTGGAAGTCAAACAAATTCAGTCAATACTTTAAGTTCTTCTGTAAATTAGTGGACATCGTGAAATTGCACTTCGTGCATGTGAAATTTCACTTTATAGCTAGCTAGGCCTAGGGGAAATACAATTTCACCTCAAAACTTGACAAAAGTAAAATTTCACTTTTTAAGGTTTATTTCACTTCACCACATTACAATCTTTTCGAACAGTATGTGTATAAATAGAACACTATGATTTTGGAAAGTAACTCTTGCTACGTACATCCCTCGTATTCAATAAAATTAATTATGACACCGTATACTGTCTTCCATCATTAGGCACAGCAGATTTGGCACAGCACTTTATTACTTGATCTCTCGCAAGTGCTTGAACAAGAAGAGGTCTGTCTCAATAGGATATATGTATATTTTTTTCTATAATTTAAAGTTTACATACATGTGTAAAATGTACATGTACCAGTACAACATAATTTTAATAATGCAAGTGAGAAATTGTGTTTATTTCAATGGAATATTTTCATAGGTGACTTTCCTGAAATGAAAAAAATTCATAGTATGTATACAAAACATTTAATGGAATATTCCTATGAAATGACCCTGTGAAACGGGACAAATTTTCATAACTCAGTTTTCATAGGGAGAATGAAGGAAATTCCTATGAAACTTCTAATATTTCATTGGTAATTACTATGAAATAATAGCATAGGGATTTCATGGACATCATTTCATAGGTATTTCATGGCAATTAGCTTAATAGCTTTTTCATAGGCATGATTTCATATATAGCCTTTTCATAGGGTTTTGATTTCATAGGGTTTTCATAGCTTTATATATAGTTATTCCAAAATCTTTGAAATTACATAGCATTAACCTATGAAACAAGGCTATGGAACGGGACAAATTTTCATTGCTTTTTTCATAGTGCTTTTTTCATAGTTTGTGTACCTCATATGACCATTGAAGAAGTATTATTTTTGTGTGTCATGTTCAGTGATCTAGCCCAAAAATGCCTAATTTAGTGACTGCTCTAAAAACCCTAAATCAGTGAACACCAGTTGATGGTTAGTTTTTTTTTTTAAATGTAGGGGTAGGGTTTGGATTAGCTCATATGACCATTGAAGAAGCATTATTTTTTTGTTATTCAGTGATTCTAAAAACCCTAAATCTGAATGAGCAGTATCCTGTAAGTTGTTGATGGTTACTTAGGTTTTGTTAAATGTAGGGGTAGGGTCTGGATTAGCACACATGACCATTGAAGAAGTATTATTTTTGTGTGTTGTTCAGTGATCTAGCCCTAAAATGCCTATAATTTAGTGATAGCTCTAAATATAAATTGAAACTCTAAATCACTGAGCACCCGTTGACCGTTGGTTAGGGTGTTTTTAAATGGATATGAGTGTACCTAGATTTAGATTAAACTATGTGACTGTTGTTTAGGGATTCTGCTTTTTTGAAGAGACACTGACGCGGGAACTAAAATTATTTTGAGCTTTTGTTGATGTAAACGTTAGATATAAAAAAATCCAAAACATACAAATGTAACGAATTAAATGGCTGAGCAAAAACTAAATATATTTAGTTTTTTTAAAGAACACTTAAGAATTTTGTTTCTCTTGAAAGCAATGAAAGTTAACGTCATTGAGTTGATTAACAGTCTTCAGTTTCTCTACAGACATGAAATCGCTCACTTAATTAATTCATGAAATGACAATATAAACTAACTAAAAACCTACCCTGAACCATAAAAAAACCTAACCGGTCAGTAAGCAAGATCTTACCCACCAAGACCTAGGGTTCTCAAGGAAAACGTCTCAAGAAAATGGTGAGGTAAGAAAAAAATGAGAGATATCTGAACTCTAACCCCGCTCCTCCTACTCGTAAAGCAAAAGTCGCAAACCACTACACTAAACAACCATCATCACTCAATTGCTGTCAAATTTTAAAATTTTAAAACCACTGCTAATCTATGTATTTTTAGCCAATCAGAATGAGTGAGCGATTCCTCTCCTTAGGAACTCTGATCCATTACCGGAGCATCGATCTGTCATATATTCGTGATGCAACGTCGTGATGCAGCGTTTTCACAGACCAGGTTATTCTCACTGTTCGTTTCCATCGCGGCATGTTGTAAACAAAATATGCCTCGTTAGCTTTTCTTGTTTGGCCAACCAGCATGACTGCAACATCATTAATCATTTGAATTAAAATTCAACGCTTGTGACTGGCTAGCGGAACCGAACTCGAGTAAAATATCCAAAGGGGTATAGCAGCCCCCCTATTGAGCAACTTGGATATCCAGAGGGGGTGAGAGGGTATCCAAGGGGGTAAAAAAGCAATTCCCTCAATAGGGCAAGACATAATGCAAGGGAGAGAAAAATCCTAGAGGGCTGGAAAGGCTATCCAAGAGGGTCTGGAGAAACAGCGAAAAAAAAAAAAAAAAACATCCAGAGGGGGTATGCCCAAAATTATATCCAAAGGGGTATAGAAGTGAAATCCTCAATAGGTGTGCATATAAAATGGAATGGCCCATTACACGATGCCAGATCCCAGATCCCGAAGAAGTTCAAGAAATTCACCCGTCAAACGAAGCTCAACCGCCAAATCAAGTCCAGCAACAATCTGTGGCTAATTATAAGGGAGCGATTGCAGAATACAACGTCAATTTTCAAGGTCTCCCAAAAATAACCAGCTCCGTGGTTCCGCAGCAGACCATATCAAGCTAAAACGACACTGAGTAACACTTAAACTTAAGTTAAACCAGCATTAACACCAACACGAGACTTAGCCTATTATATTACTATTAAAAGTCGTTATAGATTGCAAAAACGATGCCTGTCTATACCGACAGAGCGGAAAAACGGAGCGCATGCGCACTAGGCACTTTATTAAAAGTGAATGAAGATGGCCGCCGAGCGGGAGGGAATTGTAGCTCTTTTCCAGGGACCTCTCACAGCTCAAGAAATACCACGATTACTTTATTACTTCACACCATGGACTTATATTCTTCAGTGACTTCTCTGAGCCCAAATAACACATAATCCAGTTCACAGAAAGAACGCTACAATTGCTCGTTCAACTCTGTCTTCAAGCAAAACGAACCATTTCGAAATTTTCATATGCGACTGGAAAAACGCCAAAAATAAGAAAACTTGTGAATATATAAGGTTTATACTTCGGTAGAGAACTAAGGAGGTAATGGTTTTCAACATATAAAATACCATATTCGAGATTTTCATACCATTTTTCAAACGAAGCATTTGAAGTTGCAGTACTGTGACTAGACATGTCTACAGCAGAAGAACTAGAAATCCCGGAACGACGATCCGCATTACCAAGGCCTGTAAGTAAATCTACAGAGCTATTATCAGGAAATAGTACAATTTTTCACTTGATTTGGTCATTATGGTATCACATCTGCATTTTGACGAAATAGTTGATCGTTTTAGCAATGTGAAGAAAATGATTTTTAATTTGTTTGTAAATGAAGTGTTACATGTTTATATAAACAAGATGTTATAATTGTTCTGTTTTCAAAAAGAACATAGTTGTAATAGAATGCCTTTGGCAGAGTAGTTTTGTGTTCATTTAATTTTGTTCATGTTAGAAGAGGAGCGACACTAATTATATCGTGTGGGACTTTTGTGTGATTCTGTAAGAGGTGGCTGGTGCCTGCATGTGGACTTTGCCACCCAAGCTTTGTGTTTGCTAGCTTTAAACGAAACAGTACTTTTTGCTGTTTTCCCAGAAAAAAGGACGCTTGCAATGGTATCCATTTCCCTTCCCAGTTCCCTCAGTGTTTACTTGATGTTTTGAATATCTGGACTAAAACAGCAAAGGGTCATGTCTACTGAGAAATGGAGACTCTTCAAGCACCATAACTTCTCTTGATCTTCATTTTATTCTCCCTAGGCATGCAAGCACAAGCAAAGTGAGACAAATATATATATGTGTAGGATAAATGAAAGATATAAATAGCCTCCTTAGGAAACTACATGTACCTGTATGAGAACAAATATACATTTTTTTCATGTATACAATTATTTGAGACAATAAACTGTTAAAATTGTAAACCTGTTTTTAATTGTTACACGGTACAACATTGAAGGACTAAAAATATTTAAAAAAAATATTTGCTTTAATGTTTTTTAATGCAGCAGAATCCTCTATCTTCCTGAGTTTATATCCAACCAATAGGTGACATAACAGTCAGGGTGCAATATAATTTCCCACAAAAGTGAAATCTATATTCTAACAGTTGAAACTGTTTACATATATCTCTCTTTTTTCATTTGCCTAATAGTTACAATCTACATAATTTGTACAGGAATCCATAAGCATAATTACATATAATAAAATTATTTGTTAATTTGTTTGAAAAATCTGGGGGCTTCCTTTTTTCATGAGCCTATTCTAGGAGTTAGACAGAAACTACATTATTAGCATAATGCAGAGGTTTCATTAATTTTCAGTGTACCTGGTTTGGACTTTGAAAGTAGATGTGGATTTGCCTTTAGTAATAAATGTATTTTAAAATACAAATATTATAGTATGTGTAGCTAGCTTTACATGTATAGAGCTATTTCAGGCTAAGTGCAATGTAGATGCATGCTAGTGCTGGAGCTCTGGTTGTAGTCAGGTTATTTTGAAACCCCTGATAGTTAGTGGTCATTTTCTGTATGGCCCCATTTTCTGTGCATCTGTAGTATACTTATTTTATGACTTGTGTCAATAATTTTTAAGTGAAGATTATTTTCTAGAATTATGTAAAGGGCTAATCTATTAGAAACATATCAACATGGTTTCTCAACTTGATTTTTTAAATGAAATTTGTATGAATTATGGGAAATAATTTTAAAGGTACTGTGAATTGTGTGTATGTCGTGCTTGTGTTTTATATATTATTTAATGTGAACTTATTTCAGAAGTGAATTGTGTATATGTTTGAATTGCTAATGCCCTTAATGGCATCATTTCAAGGCAGGAAGAGGGTCAGCTTTTTATTGGATAATTTTGAGGGAGGGGAAAGGGTTAGGTGCCCAGTGAATGAATGTGATAGTTAGTCCAGTCTATATAAGCATAATATTAATTAATTTGGGAATAGAAAGCAATGAGGGGGAAGTATGTTGGAATGAAGCACGTTTCCAATGGCTTCCATTTTATAATAATATTAACAATCAGACTGTGTAAGTAAAGAAATAATTAATTAATAATTATAGTAATGATATCAGTGCTAAGAATCTCTGCTTATGATCATGCATGTTCATTAATTTAAAATTAAGGTTAAAAAAAAAGTTTTTGAAAGTGTGCATTCTGTATTACAAACAGACCCCTTTTTAAATGGCTAAGAAGTCTGCTATTACCTAAAACTCAGGGATGCTCTGAGATGGTAAACTTTTTTTCTGAATTTAAGGTTCAGATGCAAATATGTAATTGATTATAATCATATTTAGTATTATTGAAAGTATTATTATTTTATCAGTCTAAAATTTAAGTAAACCCTTATGATTTGAATTAACATGAACATGCAATGTAAGTGTGAGCAGAGATTCTTAGTATTGATATCATTATTATATTAGAACTGTTTTTAATATTAATATTTTTATAATTAAAATTATATCATTAGTCAATTAGTTATTTTGTCATGTCTTGCATTTAAAAAAATATGTTCACCAACACATCTGTATCTGATTGTTAATGTTGGTATTATGAATGAAACCTCATTGGAATTAATCTCCCTAGCCATCACAAGTTTCCTTTCCGAAATGCATTATCAAACCCATATAAACTGAATCAAATATTACATTCTTTCAATCAACACCTACATGTTACCCTTCTAAACTCAAAATGTGAGTTACAACATCAACACATACATGATTTACCTCTTAATTAAATTTTATAGAATATATTTGCATATATTAAGAAAATTACGTAAACTTATTTTTAATATTCACATGTTTCATAGATTTAAAGTACATACTACATACGTCTTCTTGTTTTTGGTAGAGAATAAAGATCAAGATAAGTGATGGTGCTTAAGAGTATACATTTTTCAAGTCTTCCATATACTCATTTGTGTATGGGTCCAACTAATTATTTCATTCTTTTCTACAGTAAAAATAAACATTTTAAAAACACTTATAGTCTCAAATAATGATAAAGTATAGATGAAAACTATATAGTTAACATTTGTATTTATTTGCTCATAGTTTGCTATATTTGCCTGACTTTGCTTTTGCTTGGGGAGAATAGAGATCAAGAGAAATTATTGTGTTTGCATGAAGTCTGCATTTCTCAACAAGTAATTTGTATAACCAATTTCAGTCCAGATATTCAAAAACAGTAAACAGACACTGAGTCAATTGGGAAGAGAATCAAGTTTACTATTTTACAGGAAAATCAACAAGACCAGAGGTACTGCTTCTTTGTTTGATCTGCATAAAATGTGCAAAGGAAACACAAAGCTTGGGTGAGAAAGTCCACATGCAGGCTCTTCATTTCATACACCAACCATCTCTCTTACAGAACTGCACAGAAGTCTCACACAATATCATTAGTGTCACTCCTGGGCTCTCCTCTTCTAACATGAACAAAATTAAATGAACGCAAACCTGCTCTGTCAAAGGCATTCGATTACAACTAGGTTTTATTGTTGGCTTTCTGAAAACAGAATAATTATAACATCTTGCTTATAACATGTAACACTTCATTTTCAAACAAATTAAAAGTCGTTTTCTTTTAATACATTGGTAAAACAATAAACTATTTCGTTAAAATACCGATGTGATACCATAACCAAATCAAGTGAAATGATAAACATGTTCCAGATAATAGCTCTGTACATTTACTTACAGTCTTTGGTAATGCGGATTGTTGTTCCAGGATTTCTACTGCTGTACTGTAGTGTAGACAGTCTAGACACTACTGTAACTTCAAATGCGTCGTTTGAAAAATGGTATGAAAATCTCGAATATGGTATTTTATATGTTGAAAACCATTACCTCCTTAGTTCTCTACCGAAGTATAAACCTTATATATTCACAAGTTTTCTTATTTTTGGCGTTTTTCCAGTCGCATATGAAAATTTCGAAATGGTTCGTTTTGCTTGAAGACAGAGTTGAACGAGCAATTGTAGCGTTCTTTCTGTGAACTGGATTATGTGTTATTTGGGCTCAGAGAAGTCACTGAAGAATATAAGTCCATGGTGTGAAGTAATAAAGTAATCGTGGTATTTCTTGAGCTGTGAGAGGTCCCTGGAAAAGAGCTACAATTCCCTCCCGCTCGGCGGCTATCTTCATTCACTTTTAATAAAGTGCCTAGTGCGCATGCGCTCCGTTTTTCGGCTCTGTCGTCTATACCCTACCAATGCAAGGTTATATTGGAAGTGGCTCCGCGGCTCGGTAGTGACACATTATAGATTCAAACACGATACCTGTCTATACCCGGCTACCAATGCAGGTTGCATTTGAAGTGGCTCCGCGGCTCCGTGGCTCCGCAGTGAAACTCACAGATTCCGAAACACGATGCCTTTATCGATTAATCCAAACCCTACCCCATCATTTAAAAACACCGTAACCGTCAACAATGGGTGCTCACTAAATTAGGGTGGAGCAATTGCAGAATACCCCCCCACCCCCGCTCAAGTACGTTAGGTGGAGACGCCAACATGTCTACGCGTTAATTAGTTCATATATGGTTATCTCTATAGAGATATGTCTGGGTGTGAAAGAGTCTTACTATTCACAGTAGTAGAACGAAGCAACATGTATGATGTCAACGCGTACAGAGATATATCTCGGTGTGAACGAGTCTCTGTTCACAGTAGTAGAACGAAGCAACATGTATGATGGCAACGCGTCAACGCGCTAGAGAGAGAGGTCTGGGTGTGAACGAGTCTCTGTTCACAGTAGTAGAACGAAGCAACATGTATGATGTCAACGCGTACAGAGATATATCTCGGTGTGAACGAGTCTCTGTTCACAGTAGTAGAACGAAGCAACATTTATGATGTCGACGCGCCAACGTGCTAGAGAGATATGTCTGGGTGTGAACGAGTCTCTGTTCACAGTAGTAGAACGAAGCAACATGTATGTCAACGCGTCAACGCGCTAGAGAGAGAGAGAGATATCTGCATGGGTGTGAACGAGTCTCTCTGTTCACAGTAGTAGAACGACAGGTTTGTCTCCCTAGTTTCCTGCTCTCCTACTTCGTGATGATAATAAATTCAAAATTGAGGTTGTAAGACTTAGCTAATCCAAACCTTTAGATACAAAATGACTTTCAATCGCTAATACAGTTAAGTACTATTTCAGTGCGCGGGCAGCTACGGAGCCACGGAGCCACGGAGCCAGATTTTTCAAAAGAGCTTCAAGAGTGCCACTGCCAATTATAAGGTTCCACCACCCGAGAAGTTTTCATTCAAGCCAGAAGAATGGCAAAGGTGGATATTAAGAAGATTAGAAAGATTCCGTAAAGCAACCGGCCTCGACAAAAAGTGTGGCGAGAACCAAGTAAACACGCTAAATATAATTTACGCCATGGGAGACATTTAGCGGACGACATATTCATCTCACTTCAGCTCACTGAAGAAGAGAAGTATAGCTACAAAGCGGTAAGGGATAAATTTGAAAACCATTTCGTCATCAAGAGGAATGTAATATTCGAGAGAGCGAAATTTAATTCAAGAAACCAGAGAGAAGGTGAGTCAGTTGAAAATTTTATCACGGACCTGTACGGTCTCGCCGAGTACTGTCAGTATGGCCCACTCAAAGATGAATTCATCAGAGACCGAATAGTCGTGGGGCTCAAGGACAAGAGATTGTCGGAAAAACTTCAACTAGACTCTAAGCTGACACTAGAGAAGGCCATCAACATGACCAGACAAAGTGAATCCGTAAAGAAACAGCAGACCGTTATACACAGCAACGAAAAACTGGACTCAGCCAAGATTGATAGGATATATAGACGAAGAGCTGGGGGAGCAAACAAGATAGGAGAGGAAAAATGGAAACCTAAAAGAGAGGAGTACCATAAGCCAAGCTCCAATCAAAAGTGCCAGAGGTATCTTGGAACTACACACTCTAAGCGAAGTTGTCCCGCTCGCAACTCTAAGTGCAACAAATGCTCCAAGGTAGGACACTGGGCTAAGGCATGCAAAACCCCAGACTCAGGTAAGGTGCTGATGGTAAGCGAGGAACCATTCTTTATGGGAGAAATAGTGGTCATCGATGCAGTGCAAGGTCAGAAAGAGCCATGGACGGCATCAGTCTCCATCGAAAACCAGCCAACAGAATTTAAGTTGGACAGTGGTGCGGACGTAACCGTAATACCTATGAATACTTACCATCACCTTAAGCCTGAAACAGAGCTGGAGCCCACTAGCAAGGTGCTGCTAGGTCCTTGTAGAAATAGAATGAAGTGTCTCGGTAAGTTTGCTGCTCATCTGACTACAGGTAAGTGAGCAGTGATGGAAGACATCTATGTGATCAAAGACCTAGAAAGACCACTTCTTGGTAGAGAGGCAGCCGAGAAATTAAACCTCATAAACAGGATATCAGCACACGAAGTAAGTAGTGAAGACTATAAAGCCAAGATCACCAGTGAATACCCAGAACTGTTCACAGGCCTTGGAAAGATGAAAGAAGAGTACACTATAAAGCTGGTTGAAGAGGCAAAACCCTTTGCCATCACAGTGCCAAGGAAGGTACCACTCCCTCTCTGCGAAGAGACTAAGAACGAGATTGAAAGAATGCTCCAACAGGGAGTAATATCGCCAGTGGTATCCTCTAACCCCAAAGGAAAGGTCAGAATCTGTGTGGATTTGAGCATGCTCAATAATTATGTAGAACGGGAGAACCACCCCTTGCCATCTGTTGATGCTACTCTTGGTAAGCTAGCAGGAGCGCAATACTTCTCAAAGCTAGATGCAAATTCAGGTTTCTGGCAAATAAAGCTAGCAGATGAGTTTGCTTGGAGTGGCATGGAGTGTTAACTGGTTTAATACATAGACATAGACATTTTTTATTTGGAGTCTTACACAGAGAGTATATAGACTAACGTCCAAATAACCTTAAATTAAGGTTACCGGATACCTTCAGGGTGCGTTTCCAGTCTAAATTATGTAGCGCCTCGAGGAAACATCGTAGATAAATCATTCATGTATCATTTTAAAGCTTATAAAATTGGCTACAAGAATACATAAACAATTTTGAGTTCTTTGAAAATCTCGAATTTTCCGCCATCCCGTTTCTCCGATCTAGTGAGGTGGCTTTCAGAAGTTCCGACTCCGAAAATATTTTAAAGTTTAAAAATCTGTTTGCTTTGTCGTATTTCAGAGGAATCGTATTACAAAACCGTGTCGGGGAATTTCAAAATTCGATTTAGTTCAAAAGTTATCATGCTTTCCGTGAAAAGGCGAAAAATAATCCAAGTAGATATGCGGGAAACGTCGTCAAGAGCTCTCTTTTTAGAATTTCCCAATTCCCCGACACAGTTTTGCAGCTGAGATAGCAATTGACATTTTGTGAAAATTTCGCACAAATCGAATAACTTTCTCTTGAGTGGGAGCTTTTTTAAAACTCTATTTTGATTGAAAATCGAAAGCGAGAAAATAGCACACAAAAATATACCCGTCTGTCGTGCGTGAATCTGAAGCCCCGCCTCTCCAACAATTAGCAAGCTCTTGGCCAATCATTTCTCATCACAGTTCAACTATCTGTCAAGATTTCCCGCCAATGTTGATTTCCGATCAAAGCAACTCGCCGCATGGAGAAAATGTTTGTTCATTTTTTTTGTGACTTGTAAAATGGTAGCGGTAAGAGTCAGCTGGTTTCCCAGGCTAGAAAAATAGGAAAGACAAAAAGACCTCGAGGGGCAAAGCCAAGGTGAACACCTATAGAGACGCCTTGAATGCCAGCATAGTTAGCAGAGGAGACAGCGATTTGCAGGCGTCTGAAACAGCACGGCAATAGCGAGATCGTGGTTCAACCGATTCAGGTTCACCGCCAGACTACGTTTCCATCTATAAAGCTTTCTTGAAAACAGATATTCTCTCGGCGGGCTGTTATCAATTCTACTTTATGTTCAGATGTGGACCACTCGGCACTCTGTCTGAAAGTGAAAATACGAACGCTTGTCGGGTTTTGCGAGGTAATTGTAGTCATATGCTTTGTTTGGCCTCGTTTTGCTTTTCTTTTTTCTTTGTTTTACAAGCTAAGGGTTTAGAGTTAGGGCATCCTGCTTGCTTTTTGTAAGATATAAGGCCGACATCCGATGGAATTGTGGAATCGTGTGTGGAAAAACGTTTCTCAATAAACGTAAACTGAATTTAATATGTACCGATCGTTACGGGCGACTGAGCACTTACAAGTCATGTGTTTATTGATCTGCTGTCAATCAAATAGAACCTTTTACTTCCGGTTAAAAACTTTCTTTTGGTATTTCTCCGTCAATATATTTTTTTTTGAACGGAGTTTTTGGTATATGAGACACTACTACTAAAACTACATTTCTGTGTGAAAAAAAAAAATTCCCATCTTTTTCGTTTTGAAGGTATCCGGTAACCTTAATTGAATAATAATTACAATAATTACATCTGAGTTTAAAGGGCTGTTTTTGTATTCGCACACATGGTGTGGTACTATCTTATCTCGGCCTGGATTTTGACGCTATTTCTATATAGCATACATTCAAATAAATATTTTGCTATTTCTTTCTGTATAGTTGGTTGTTTGATTGGAGGGTTAATAGGAAATAAAAAATATATCATTGTCAGCCATTCGGTTCATCTTATTTTTAGTTTGATTTTCTATACTGGAGAAAAGATTATTCCTTTGTTCACGGTATAGAGGACATTTTATCAAGAAATGTATCTCATCCTCTATGCCTTTTTTGAATATTTGGCATATTCTTTCTTCGAGTTTTTTATATGGTTTTGTGTACCGCCCAGTTTCTATTTCTAATTTGTGGTTACTTATTCTTAATTTTGTAAGTGCTATTCTATGGTTAGTGTTGGTGACCTGATCTGACTCAAGTAATCTTTATAGTTGTAGCTAGTTTTAAATTTTCGGTATGTCCTTAATTTGTTCTTTTATTGGGAATCTTTTCTTGAATCGTTATGTAATATGTCACTTGACTATGTTTGTAGTTCAATGTCTCTTAGCCTCTGTCGGATAATGTTTTCGGTGGTTGTGTTATTGTAATATACATTGTTCTGCCTATTAATCCACAGTTCTCCTAAACCTATCTGATGTAGCAAGGTTTTGATTTTGTGGCTCCAGCATTCTTTGTTGTCCTTATTTTTTATATCTTTGTATGCATTGCAGGATAGTTTATCTATATCAGAGTCACTTAATTTAAGCCAAAATTTAATGCTCCTACATTTTGCTTGCGTTCGTAACGGATATCTCCCTAATTCTGCCCTGCATGCATTATTACTTGAAGTTTTGTTGATCCCTAGGAGCCATTTACAGAATTTAATATGCACAGCTTCAATCGGGTCTTTTTCTAATGGCCCTTTTATATCCACTCCTCATAATTCGCTACCATAGAGTAAAGTTGGATTTATTACGGCGTCAAATAGTTTGATGGTTAATTTAAGGTCTTTTCGGAAGTATTCGCCCATTTCTTTCCTTAATTTGTAAAGTGCTTTTAGGGCAACCTTTTTCAATTCTTGTTTAGCAAGTGTAAAGTTCCCGAAGGCGCTTAGTTGTAGACGTAAGTATTTATATGACTTAACATTTTGGAGTTTAATATTATCATAATAAAATATGTAATTGTTCATATTTTTGCCATTGTTGTTAATGATAACTATCTTTGTTTTGTCTAAGTTGACCTTTAGATCTGATTCTTCGCAAAATGATCTTAGCTTATTTAGGTATGTTTGTAGACCTTTTGCTGTTTTAGAGAAAAATACTAAATCGTCCGCGTATAGGAGGCAGCTTAGGGGTTTATCATTTAGCTGTATGTCGTTTGTGTTAACCAAATTCAGTTCATCAGGCAGATCGTTTAGATCAAGATTAAACAGAGTAGGTGATAACATACACCCCTGTTTTACTCCCGTGTGACAAGTAAAGGTTGGTGTTATTGACTGGTCTATTTTGACTGCTGATTTATCATTTGAGTACATCAGTGATATCAGCAATGCGAGAAATTTTCCATTTATTCCTGTATTAAGTTTTTCAAAAAGTTTTTGTCTTGGTATTCGATCAAAGGCTTTCTTGAAGTCTATGAAACAAGAAAAAAGTAAGTTTTTCCTCTTTGGTTTGGTTTTTACATATTTATCAATGACAGTTTTGAGGATGAAAATACTATCAGCTGTACCGTGATTTTTTCTAAAACCACCTTGTTCTGGTTTTATTATCCATTTTTCAACCAAGTAATTATGTAATCTTTTGTTTAAGATAGATGTGAGCACTTTGCCCAATGCTGATAGTAATGTTATTCCCCTATAGTTTTCAGCCTTTGAGGGGTCATCTCTTTTATGTATTGGGACGATCAGACCAAGATTCCATGACAAAGGATATTGTCCTGTATTTAGGATTTTATTGAATAAAGCTAATAAGTGACTTTTCATATCTTCTTTTCATATCTTCTTTTCCTATCTTTAGGAGTTTAATATATTATCAGCACCAGGCGCTTTATTTCCTTTTAGTTGATTAATTGCAATATCGATTTCTTTTTCGGATATAGGGTAGTCAAGAGGTCCTAGTTCATCATTTTTTACATCTGGGTTCATTTCTTCGCAATACGTGGCAGCATTCTAACTTCTCTGAAATGCTCATAAAATTCTGTCGTATTGGTATTTTCTAACAGCTGTTTTCTCTTTTTCTTGATATTTAATATTTTACGCAAATTTTTCCATACGCTTTTTGAGTCTTTTTGAGTCAGTTTTGCCTATATTTTGTGTAAAATATGAGTGTTTTTTTCGTCTACAAACTTTTCTAAACATTTTCTTGTAATGTAAATAACACCTTAATGTTGTATTGTTCGGATCACGGCTAATTTGTTTCCCAAGAGATTGTAGGTTCTTTTTTTCTGTTTCACATTCTTGATCAAACCATCCTTGATTGCTTTTTGTCTCTTTAATTTTTGGTGTTGTTGTTTTGGTAACGTAGTCCTGCTTCTTTGCATACATCGATTAATGTTCCGGTGAACTCTTCTGTCATTGTATTTATGTTATTATTATCTAGTGATGCTTTTAATCTTTTTTGAGTCTCAGTCGATCCTAATAATTATTTCAGTCTATCTTTTGTTTTCTCATCCCACAAAAGTCTCTTGCTATCAGTTACCGTGATATTGTCAGTTGACTTCTTACAGACATTTGCTCTTCTAACTTTTATAGCGTATGACAAATGACAATGATCTGACATGTGGGGTTTTAGAGGTTTGACTGCCAGGTATCATTTTTCTCAGGATCTGTCTATTTCCAATTACATAGTCCACAACACTGCTGCCGTTGTAGTGAAAGCAGGTCTTTTTACCTTCCAGGTCACCAACTACTCTACCATTGAATATTCTTAGATTTAATGCGGTGCAAGTTTCTATCAGATTTCCCCCTCTGGTATCTATTGTTTCACTATCTTGAGATTGTCTTTTATATTGATCGTCAACTTCATAACCTTCTGGGATTGAAGATTAAAATGCTTGCATATATATTGCCGGTACGTGCGTTGAGATCACCTTGGATAATGTTGTCTCCTTTAGTTGAAAAGTTAAACATTTCACATTCTAGATCTCCAATCATATCTTCGTTATTACTTTTTTCGTAATTAGTTGGGCTTAGGTAAACTGTTCCTAAATAAATATCCATCTGTAAGCAAAAATATTTTTTGTTTAGTTTGCACCATATTACATTTTTGTTATCCGTGGGGATATAGGAGACCCCTTCACTGATTCTGTTATTAATATAAATGGCTAGACCTCCAGAGTTAAGTTTCCTTTTTTTTTTCGGCATTTGATGAAATGTTTAAATTTACTTACATTCAGGTCAGAATCGATGTCCAGTGTCTGCATGTGTTTCTATAATACCAAAAATATCATGCTTATTAATTATGTTTACAAAGTCGACCGTCTCCAGTTTATTGCCGAGTACTCTACTGTTATATCCATTTATGTTCCAGAAACCTATTCGTAATACCTCTGGCATAATGGCAACTAATATCTAGTTTCGGAGATTCGCTCTAAACCAATCTGTCAGGATAAATTATTTAATGCCTCTAGTGGCTGGTAATTTCTTTCACGCGGATAGCCATATCGTCGGCTCTCGGTAGTTTCTTGCCTTTCCCAATGCTGGTGGCTGTCCGGCTCGTATCTGTTATGGACCTGACGCTCGTCGTATCGCCGGTTTCGATATCTACTGCGTTCGTTTTCTGTTGGACGTTCTCTTCGGTTGTCTTTCCTTGTTCGCAGGCCAAGGTTGTACTTAAGATTTGACACCAGCTTCTATTGTTCAGATGCACGTCATCATAGTACACCTCTTCATTAACGCTCCCATCCGCATTACATGTGACACGTCTATTGTCAATAAATTGAACTTTCCCTTGGCAAAGTCTCAAGTCTACTGTTTATTTCATCTATTGTTCTGTTTTTTCGTTCTCCTCTTGGGGAGTACATAATACCTGATATTGCAACTGTAGCGTTAGGCCATTTTTGTTGGACCATTGTTATGCAAGTTTCAACGTTTGCAGTTATCTCATTGATTTCTTTTTATTCTACATCACTTATTACGCAGTGAATGATAACATAATCGTAGATATTATAATCCTTCATATTCTGTATATGATCAACCATTTCGTATGTTCCACCAGCTACGCACTGTTTATTCACGTAACGTTGCGGTGTAAATTTACTTTGTTGGATCCCGCGATACAATGAGTCGCTAAGCATTAATATGGGGCTATTTCTCGTTTTATTTTCTTCTCGGGATGGTTCTCTTTGTATAGGCCTTGGCCTTTCTTCGGCTTGGCTTTCCAGGTTGTGTTGTTCTTCGCGGAGATTTTCATAACTGTTGGAAGTTATTATACTGTAACTTAATCGCTGTTCAGTTTGCAGATCAGGTTCTGCCGGTTCGTGAGTTCTTGTCTCACTTTCCATGGTTTCTCTTCTCAAACCCACGTTTATCATCATTTCTTTTCAGTCACCAAGCTCTGTTTTTATCGTTTTGACCTCGTTTGAAAGCCTTGATTGCGATTTCTGTAACATTTTTATACCATTGGCAAATTTGTTATCGATTTCTTCTTTGAAGCCTTCGTTTTTCTTGTCCAGCTCGGTTCGTAGTGCTTTCAAGTGATTTTCAGTTCTGTTGACATTCTAGGTCTTTAATTGCAATACATTGTTCGTTAACCACTATATTTAAGTCTGCTAAATTCCTTTCTAATTTTTCTAATATGTCTTTCATGTTTGCTTTGAAGTCTAGAAATTCTTGGTGCCTTTCATCATGGCCGTCGCTCGGTGGTTCACTTTCCGGCTCGTCTTGGATGAGATTTAGACTTTGTTCTGAGCCTTGAATGTTATCTTGCTCCGGATCTTGCTGCTTTTCGTTAACAATACACATGAGCTTCTTTAGATAGGCCTCTTTCGACGCTTCCTGTACATGTACTTGTAACGTTTTCGTACTTGAGTAGAAGTTAATGGTCACTTTTTCAAATTTTAACACTTCAGTTGACCCGTTTGTGCTAGTACTTAATAGTCGTTCAGCTTTTCCTTCTTCTAACTCTTTAATCCAGTATTCTGTTAGTGATTTTAAGTCACTGTTCCATTTGAATTGCTTCTTACTAGAGATGTAAACAAAGGATATCAGCAGAATGTGGCTTCCTGTCGCCATAGCTTAACTGAATCGAGCACAGATCTGCTTGAAATTTTTTTAAGCCCCCCCCGCATCCTTGTGTGTTGTGTTCTGACTGAAGGCCGCACGGTAAGGAGGAATGATCTGAAATCTTAGCCTGAACTAAAGCTTTCAACGTATCCGCTGTCACTGGATCTTTCTTCAAACTCGGCCTTCCCAGAAGTCTTTGTGCTGCAGCAAGCATGGCCGTCACCAGAGGTTGGTCTGACATCTTCTGCAAGCCCGCCATTTGATGAGCCCAGTCGATACTGAATACTGCGTTTTTGATAGGGGCTGGAGTACTCGCAGAGTTGATGAGGCACTGTAAATAAACCGCCACTAAGAAAGGACTGGCCGGAAGGTGGCGGTTTGAAGAAGCCCAAGCTTTCCAGCGTTTGTAACCCCCCATATACGTGCGCCGTATGGTACCATCTGCTTTAGATGAAAGAACCGATTGTTTAACCGAACTACCAAGGGAGCGTAAGTGATGCGGGAGCATCCTATCGAAGTCTGACCACATGTCCGACTTGAAAACATCTGAGAAAAAATAAGAAACCAAAAGAAGAAAACATTTTTGAACATAAGAGTATTAACGCTGCCTTGTACACAAGATAACTTGTATTAAGATAACAACAAACCATTTGAACTATAATGAGAATGATCAATTAAAAGACTAACGTCGAAAAATAAAACTAAACTAACGTCAATTTAATAAATAACTAAATCTTAAAGGTAACTAAATTTCAACAGGCACATATAGTCCCTAAATTTCAACGGGCACAGATAGTCCCTAAATTTTCAACGGGCACAGATAGTCCCTAAATTTCAACGGGCACAGATAGGTTTCCTCCGTCAAGATCCCTCCGTCAAAGGTCCCTAAAGGGAAAATATTAAATAAATAAATTAAAAGAAGTAAAATGCATAACAACCTGAAAAGCGAGAAAATATAAACAAGTATATCATATATAAAATATTAAGGACTAGTATCTATATATTAATATATATATATATATACAGTCGCTGCCAAAATGGTTGTCCAGCAGAACATAATATAATACTTTAATATCCATTGTTTCGGCCTATTGTTTTGGCCTAGACAATAGCCCAAAACAATGGATAATATAGTATTATATTATGTTCTGCTGGACAACCTTTTTGGCATCGACTGTATATATATATATATATATATATATATATAAATATAAACTTTAGCTGGTTGATGCGAGGCCTTCCAGTTGTAGCACCAAGAGAACGAAAAAACCTCAACAACCTTATAAATACCTTTCCCAATTCCCTAGATAGGCACATGCCAACGAGAGCTATTTTTACTCTTATTATTCAAAACGCGAAAAAATTCATCTCTCGTTTCTATTGCCTAAAAACCCCCGTGCGGCAACAAAAACACATACGCATCCTTGTGTGTTGTGTGCTGACTGAAGGCCGCACGGCACAAGAGGACAAAGAAGGAAGACAAGGTGGACCTAAAAGCATAAATAAATATACAAACACGTACACGCATAACTATAAGAAATCCGAAGTATAACCGGTAAGAATTAAGAAATTACTTCAAGGCTGGATTCTTAGGCAAGCATACGAAAGCTTAGATCTTCGTTACCAAAAATGCTGTCAAGAACAAAACAGTGTCTTCGGATCCCGGGTTCCAAAATCTAGAATTAAACCATGGCAGTTTTGCATTTAAATAGTTTGCAAACCGATCAATGGTAAGCGGCACCCAAACGCGATCAATCACGTGGAACGAACTGCAAGCTAAACCCCAATCGTCAGAATCATAAACTCGGCTTAAAAATCGGCTCTCGTTCTCCGATCGGGGAATCTATTCCATTTCAATTGATACCTTGCTGGAACAGTAGATCCTGTAAATCTGCATAGCTTCGGACTGTAAATGATGCTTACCGCTACCACACGAGATTATTTTAGGAACATTTTGGTTGTCAGTAAACCATTTAACGGTACAGCCGGACAATTTATGGATGAGAGAGAGGAGAACGTATTTAACAGCCAAAATTCCTCGCATGGTAGAACTCAGACTGCTTTCTTTATCTGACCACGTTCCGGAAACATACTCCTGACCACACTGGACCATGTATCCTCCAAAACCCGTATCGCTCGCGTCAGAATAAAACGATAACGACATAGCTTGATCTAGGAATCATCGCCCTGCCGTTTCATAATAATAATAATAATAATAATAATAATAATAATAACGGATTAATCAGTGGCTCTTCATCCACTGATGGGCCTACGATTTAACGTCCTTATCCGAGAAGACGTGAAGGTCTAACTATTTGCAGCTCGTGAACGTTTATCAGATCAAAACTAGACGACCAAAACAAAAAGGTCGTTCAAGAACCCCGAAGTTAGGAAAACACGTTGATCCCAAGACGATCTCTGTTCAATCGCAACATAGTATTCCTTGGTTAACAGCCTGGTAACATTCCCTACCGCACAAGACATGGAAATAATCTGGCCAGTAACAGAAGCCAAATTCCTAAGGCTCGCGTCTTTATGCGTTGGAAGCACGTTAATAGATGATTTCAATTTAGAAATCCGCCTCTCCGGTATAAACAAAACGCCCTGAAACAAAGTCCAGAGTAGTTCCCAAAAAGGTTAAAATCTGAGTAGGGCGCCACACCGATTTTTCATTGTTAATCGTAAAGCCGGAGAATACAATATCCTGCTTAATGGTTCTGCTAAGAAGCTGCGCTGCTCAACAGACAGCGCACCGCCAATCCCGTCGTCTAAATAGACTACAATCTTATGACCGGAACTGCGCCAGTGCTTAACCAACTGTCTCATGACTTTAGTAAAACATAGGGGCCGGTGTCCTAGCGGATTTGGACCCCCGCAGATTTGGACCCCCCGGTCCATAGCCGCTAGCTGATTTGGACTCCCCAAGAAACAAAAAAAGAAGGAACAAGGAACAAGGAACAAGGAACAAGGAACACAAACACCTGAGAATTAGAAAAGAAAGTTCATTTAATGTTGTTAAAGCCGACTTTTCACACTTCTGTTTCGTTATTTGTTTGACTTCTAGAGAATACAGAAGCATCGCATTCTTTTAAGCTGAGGATTTTAAGAATAGGTCTTTAGTATTGGTTTTGATGTGCATACACTAATCGGAAATGCTCTCCCTGAAGCCGACTTTTCACACTTCTGAGAAGACAATAAGTCAAGTTGGTTTTATTGTTAGTTTGAATTCGGCATCGCATTCTTTTAAGCTGAGGATTTTAAGAATACGTTTATTTAGTATTGATGCGCATACGCTGATCAGAAATGTATTTAATAGTTTATAGAAATAGGTTCAGGTTTAGGTTTAACTGCGTCCATTAGTGGATTGCCGCGACTTTATGAATGGATTGAAATAGGAACGCGAACAAACGATTTTTTACAATGGAGTGAGCACAAAAAAATGAACTTGACCAATAACCCCATCTTGACCGAACAAGCTTGGTCAATAACCTCTATACCCAAGCTTGCCATAAATAGACCAGTTTACGGTTCGTGTTGTACGAGTCCTTTGTGTATTTGGCGGGCAGGCTAGGCATATGTTAGACGATTGGTATTATGAATTGTACGAAAACAAAACTTGCAAAAAGGGATGCATTCAAAGTTGGAAACAGAACTTCAAATATTGTCTTTGTAGGGGGGTCCATATCCGCGAAAGGGGGTCCAAATCCGCTGTGACACCGGACGTGAGCCTAAACGGCAAAACTTTAAAATTCATAAAATCGAAGGCGTCCCTCTGATTAGACCTCCATTTGAAAACCAAAAACTTTCAATGCACTTCGCCAATATCAATGTGGTGATAAGCTGATTTCAGATCAAAGGAAAATACGAATGAACCGGGAGAAAAAATTTGAAGAACTGTCCTAAGGTCTTCGTATTAAATAGATTTCTTAACTATCATTTTGTTCAAGAATGATAAATCCAAAATGAGACGTAATTTCCCTGAGGACTGTTATTATAATAATAATAATAATAATAATAATAATAATAATAATAATAATAATAATAATAATAATAATAATAGAGGGTGACACTTGACAGTACAGTAACTGATAACCTCATGGCCCTCTAATAAAATCGAATAAATAAAGGAAAATTGACATAAAGTCAGAAAGCTAAAAATTTACAATACTGCTGATGGAAAACTATTAATATTATATTTTAATTTATGATAAAAAACAATTTCTAAAAATACTACTAAAACATTTGAACTACCAATATATACTACTTACAAATGTAGTATTTACGATTAAAACCTACTATTTACAACAATTTGTATTAAAATAATCGCAGAATATCAGATTTTAAAACGAAAGGACGCTTTTTGCTGACATAAAAAGCTTTTGTAGAGATCATGTTTAAAGCTTCTTACAGAATTTGCCCTTCTTTGTTCGATATTGATGTTGTTCCAGTCTTTGATAGTTCTGACGGTAAATGTTCTCCCTCCTTCAGAAACTAGCTTGTATCTTGGACATAATAGATAAAAATTTGAATATCTAGTTTCTCTATTATGCACATCTGAATTTCTCACAAGCAGGGAACTAATGTAGGTAGGGGTAGTGTAGAAGAAACTATTTACACGCTTAAAGGCAAAAACACATATTTTGATTAGGGGAACATTAGTGAAAGGAAGCCAGTTTAAACTGTTAAAAAGAGTAACTGATGGCGTGTCTGTGTCTGCACTTAAAATAATTCTTGCCGCTCTTTTCTGGAGCTTAAGGACTCTAGTAATGCTTTCACTGCTACAATTTGACCATATAGAGCTACCATACATGAGTGTAGGCTTAATTACGCCATTATAATAGATTTCTTTTTGTCGTTGCTTTAGATATGGGCTAATGTGCTTAAGCAGGCCAAGTCTTTTCGATAACTTTTTGCATAGGTCGTCAATGTGTGCCTCATAATCAACATTTACATCAATGATGACTCCGAGGAGTTTTTTGCTTGACATTTGTTCAATTTTAGAGTTGTTTAGCTTGATGTCGAGGTTATCGTGGAGTAATTTTTTTCTTTTTTTCTGCAGACGTCTGCCTGTAATTAGCATGGTTTTAGTTTTGTCAGTATTAATAAACATCTTATTTTGACTTGACCACTTCTGGATGGCTTCAAGATCACTGTTGATGTCTTGAACGATCGATTTTGTAGAGGACCAATGACCGCTCGTTGACAAAGTTGTATCGTCTGCAAAAATGTCAATTTCTGAACTTGACACGTTCAGAGGGATGTCGTTTACAAATAGCAAAAACAGCGCCGGACCGAGTATAGATCCTGAGGTACACCCTGCTTAACTGGTCGCAGGTCGGACTGTTGTCCTTCAATAGTAACAAACTGAGTTCTATCTGTAAGATATGACTCGAACCAGGACACGGCTGACTCACTAACTCTGTATAGTCTAAGTTTCTTTAAGAGAATCTGATGGTCTACAACATCAAATGCTTTCTTAAAGTCTATAAGTACCATCCCAGTGACCTCGTCATTGTCCATATTAAATAGTATCTGGTCTGTTAGCCTAATCAAAGCGGACTCAGTAGAATGACCCTCACGGAAACCGGACTGCAGCTCGTACAGCAAGCCATTGTTCGTGAGATAACACATAAAAGATCTAGCAACGTGTTTTTCCAGGAGCTTAGACATGACAGACAAAACAGATATAGGCCTGTAATTGTTCCTGAGATCCCGTGGGCCGGCCTTATGTAGAGGGGTGACACGTGCCTTTTTCCATTTAGAGGGAAACGTTCCTGTTGTTATGGAAAGGTTTAGGAGCCTGCACAAAAGTTGGCAGAAAGCAGGGGCGACTAGTTTAAGAACTTTGACGCTAATGGCATCGGGTCCAGTTGCTTTAGAAAGAGACAATTTATCTATGATCTCGCAGACTTCCTTTACAGTAATAGCTGGAATGTTAAACTGTGTGACGTAATTTTTCTTAGACGATACAAAGTCTTGAATTTTCGCGGCATCGAACTGCTGACCGGGAGTTGTATTGTCGCCTATTTGTTTGGTTATATCAGCAAAATATTCATTAAGCATATCAGCTATTGTTGACTTTTCATTGTGCGTGATGCCATTTTCATCCTTTCGTTCAGCGATCTTATTTGGCGGCTTTTGTTTGTTGCTTAAGGATTTTAGTGCTTTCCAAATGCCTTTCGAATTGCCTTTGTTATTGTCGATTGACTCTTGGAAGTAGATTCTCTTGAATTTCTTAATTTGGTTATTTACAAGGCACTTTGTACGTTTATAATTGACCCAGTCATCTGGTGAGTTTGATTTGCGCGCCTTCATTAGTTCCTTGTCACGCTTATTCATTGCTATAACAATGTCATCATTCATCCAGGCTGGTTGTTTGATTTTTTTCACACGCCTTTGCTTCAATGGGATATGGTCATTTAATACCTCATTTAGCATCGATTCTAGCGCCTCAAGAACGTCATCAACTTCTTCAAACACAAAAGCCGTATCCCATGGGGTAGTACGCAAATGAGCTAGGAGGTTCTCGGAATTTAAGTTTTTAAACCACTTTATGATTTGATTCCTTTTTCAGCTTTAAATATTTACGGCAGATAAACACCGGAAGATGGTCAGCGAGTCCATTGTTTGGTACAATTATGTCGTGAATAAAGTTCGGATGAGTAGAATAAGCATGATCTAAGCAGGTTGAACTGACTGGAATTGTTACACACGATACTAGTTGGGTCATATTCATGCTCTTGAGAGACTTGATTAGCCGGTGCTTTGAGTATGATTGTTGGTCCAAGGAGTTTATGTTTACATCACCGACCAGAATCTTCTCTTGGTTCTTTAAATAGGCCATTTCAATATTGTGTTCGATTTTAGAGTCCATGTTTAGATCTGTAGAGGGAGGACGATAAATACCTCCTACTAAAATCGATCTGTTAGAGTTATGTGGATAAATAGACAACCAAAGCGATTCCACGCAGTCTTCCTCGAGGTCCAACATTCTATTTACTTTGACTCTGTTAGCTACGAATGCCAATATCCCGCCACCTTTCTTCCGCCCCGGGTTCTGTCTTTCCTAAACATGCAATAGCCGGGGATGTTGAATAAAGAGTCCGGCCTTGAAGGTTTCAGAAAGGTTTCTATTAAGAAGAGGATGTCGATACCATTTATCGTGCTAAGGAGTAGACTTAACTGCTCAAACTTAGCATCCGTTAAGTGGTTTATGTTCCATTGTCCAATATTCAGTCCTCTATCTGGCAACTTGAGCTGGTGGATATTAATTTCGGTCTCATCGCCAGGGTTTGGATTTATATCGCCTGCAATCAAAAGTTCTAGAGTTGTCAATGTAGGATTGTAAGTAGAGTCTCCATTAGCAGTATATTTAATCGGAGTCATGGCAAACTTTCGCTTTGGCGTCTTGTAAGCAAAGCGAGAACGCCTCGACAATTCGTCTTGAGCAGCATTAACAAGTGGTATTTGACTTTGTTGACATCTCTCAGGAATATCTGATGTTTGTCAAAGCCACTGGATGGTTTACAGTCTTCATTTATAGAGTTAGGTCCAGTGTAGGGCAGCAGAAGAGTGAAGAAAAGGGGCAAGATTACAGGAGCCCTTAAAAGCGCCGCCATCAGCTTCGTGCTCAATTAAGACGTAATATTTCCAGTGAATATACATTTAGAGCGAGATGTCTGTTTCTGTCATGTCGAGGCGAATTTACTTTATAAACACAACAGCCTGACCAGTCACGTGTTTTGTGCATGTTGAAGCCGAGGAACAGATGGTAAATGCCAAAGTTGGTGCCTATTCCCTAAAGTGTCCGGTTCGGGCAATATAAAAAACACATCTATAACATGCAGTGGTTCTATTGGGCCACGTGTAATTGAATGTAAATTTGTCTGACTGAACTTC
The DNA here is from genome assembly GCA_030867875.1 of Actinernus sp. WN-2022. NCBI lineage: Eukaryota > Metazoa > Cnidaria > Anthozoa > Actiniaria > Actinernidae > Actinernus > Actinernus sp. WN-2022. The sequence goes on along the minus strand of JAOWCC010000577.1, from coordinate 59,285,940 downwards.
GGATATGAAAGAAAAGGCAAAGTCCGACTGTGCTTTCAGGATATTGGACTTAAGACCCGAAATTTGATTGTGAACTCCATTCAAAATAGAATATTTTTGAGCTTCCAAAATTGCGCTCAAGTCAAGAGGAGCCGAAGATGGTCCTTGTTATGCCATAACACACTAACCGGATAACTAATTATCCAATAGAAAAGATGTAGCTGCCACTTATCTGAACTTTAGCTGGTTGATACGAGGCCTTCCAGTTGTATAGCACCAAGAGAACGAAAAAACCTCAACAAACTTATAAATACCTTTCCCAATTCCCTTGATAGGCACATGCCAACGAGAGCTCATTTTTTCTCTTATCATTCAAAACGCGAAAAAAAATCATTTTACGCCACCTGGAAGAGGCTGAAGGCATCATGTATATACTCGAGTGACACGGCCTTTGCTCAACATCTGCTTTCATTGGAACTTCGAAGGAGAGCCAATGCAGGTAAGCATGTAAATAGAAAATATTTTACTTTATTCAACCGCTTTATATGAAAACAAATGTCCACGATTGCGTGCCTCTCCAATGCGTGTCTTTTATTATTCAGCATTACTTCCAAGACGAGGCCGGCAAAAGAGAAGAATACTGAGCCGCAGGGAAGCGTGAAAGGTGATTCACTGATTGTTGTAATTGCAGTGTTTAGCAGGGTTTCTTTGACTTTAGCTATATACTATAGCAATTGCCCGATATAAATGTGAGTATAAGAGGGAGATAAACTTTGGCCACTTTGGGCAGAAAATGACTTTGAACGAGTAACATGATTTTTGTTGGCGGTCTTATCACCTTTGATTATTTACTTTTGCTTTTTGAGATAATGAGAATCACTATAACATCTCTATTTTACGCTTTTTAAAACGAGAAAATCCCAAATATTGACGGGATGGCAGTAACATATGGAGTTCTGTCATTCCTAAAATGTTTGATCTTCTAGTGATTCACAATAGGAATTTTTTCGATTTTAGTCGTCCAACAAGTTTACTTTATACATGTAGTTTCAATGTAATTCCCTACTAAAGTGTCTTAGGATTGTTTAGACAAACTGTAAATACTACTGAAAAATAACTGGTAGAATTCACTTTGAATCCAGAGCCTACACAATATTGACCTCAACACCATTGAAGTCCATAAGGAGAGGACCACATATAGATGTCGCAGGGCTAGAGCAAAGCCCTGTTGTTATCCAGGATTACAGGTATAGAATGAGCAATGCTTGAACCTCGTTTCACAAGGAGTGAATTGTAATTTTAATTATGCTAAATACATGTATAGTGATATAGACACCACATGTCGGTAATGTACCAAAGTATAGTAGAAATAAGTAATATTGTTGCATTTTGTTGTGCTCTTGATACCTTGAATCACACCACATACTCTACGTTTTGAACTTTTCATATCATTGGAGTAAAATACGTTTTCATATCATTGGGGTAAAATCAGTGTATTTTGATTTTGCCATTCAGTGAAGTTTCATCAACATTTACACTGACTGCAAAATACACTGCATGTACATGTATTGGTATGACTTGAGATAAATATACAACATTCCTTTGATATGGTTTGTGTATGCATTGTTTCTGTTTCTGTTTAATTGGTAAAGCTTGAGGCATATATACCGAGGTTGTTACTTGAAATGAGGGCAGGGTATTGTACCAGGTAACAATCCCCTTCTCTTCATGAATAGCACAACAGGTTCTTTAACGTCCCCATGACCCCGGTGCTCTACCAACTGAGCTGTAGCTGGCCGTGAGGTAACAGCTACATGTACAAGAACATTGATATTTTCTTTTTGTTGCTACACTGCAGTTAGAAGTTGATGTCAATGTGACTGGTTCAACATTCCATATCAGTGATCCAGCTACACATAGCAACAGTAGTATCAGCACCAGCAGCAGCGAGTCAGACAGTGATGATGATGATACAATCTGGTAGGTAATACATGTACAGTTTATGCATGTCTAAGCAGTAGAGTTAGATCAAAAAGCTAAAGTTAATCCTTACATTCATCTTATAATTGTCCTATATCATTATGACATCACGGCTTGTTTATGAGGGGGACAGAATCGACATGAACAATAGAATTTTGAACTAAATCTGCTCTGCTGAGGAAAATTTAACTTCGAATTGTCTGGTTTCCAGATATCAGCTGTATCAATGTTTATCCCACAATATTTACCGTATTTGGTGGCTGTTACCGCTATTCTACGTTCTACAAAATGCATTTGATAGCGATTTCCTTTGTGCTGTTGCTGTTTTATCCTCCTACCACGATCGTGATCCTTAGCGTTTAAACAATAGATTGTTTTGATTTGACATCATAATGATATAGGGCAATTTATTTGCTATGATTTAGGGCTTCTATTGATAACAGTGAAACGTAAATTTACTGAAGTGTTTACCCTGTTTTAAATAAACTATCTACTGGTATAGATGTACATGTACATATGTATAGATATTGACTACCTACATGTACTGTACTTGTGCAAGTTGAACCTCCTTGATGTTCAACACTTGTTCTATCAACCACATATATTATATTCTTTAGTGTATACATTGTACTTTCAAATTTATTGAAACCACCATTATTTTAGTTTAAGTTATCAACAAATAATTATGTTAATTTATTTTAGGGACACAACTGTCCTGAGTGATGCAGTAAAAGAGCTTGATGATGACAGAGAATCTGATTCTACAACTTCTAGTGATGATGATGAAGAGGAGCTCTGCATGTAAGTTTGTTTTGTTTTAAAATAATATATTTACCAATGTACATGGGGCTGAAAAGTCTACATATCCAGAGATTGAGCCAGAAATTGACCTAGAAAGGCAGAAGGGATACTTTAATGCTTAGTGAGTGATCTGATTTCATTTCATTTGGAAGCAGGACAGTTTGACCCTTGGGTATTTTTTCAAGGGACAAATGTGTTTTTAAAGTGGGAATGGTGCAATGGCACCATTATGCCAGTGAAGCATAATGAACACATTTATATGTACAATGTATGAATTCTTGAACTAAATCTTTTTATTTTGCCATCTTGTTATTTAGAATGGAATCTGAATTGGAATATGATGTTGCACCTGTTACCAAAGAGATTGAATTTGAATTATCTGGATACTTGAATGTAGATGATGACAGCACAGAAACCACATGTACAGCAGCAGCACCCATAGCCTCTGTTTCAACTCAAACTGAGTGCCACACCCATGGTCCACCAGAGGTTCCAACTGCAGCTAACATTCAGCCCATTCCCTTTGTGAAATCTCCCCCAAGGGAAAGCAAGTTCAGTAGATGGGAAGCCCATCAGGAGTATGAGGAAGAACTTCGACTGGTACAGGCTACCAAGATAATCTGTTCTCTGGATCTCCTGATGCAAGCATTTGCAGAACAGTGTCGCCATCCTGGATGCCAGCTCCCTACACATATAAATTATACCCTGTGTGGAGCCAGTGTATTTATCAAGTGGAAATGCCCTGCAGGCCACACTGGCAAATTCTGTACCTCACACAAGGCAAATGGCGTACTAGCTAATAACCTCCAGGCATCAGCTGCAATTTTGTTGTCAGGGAACAATTTTGCTAAGATGGCAAAGTTTGCCGATTTCCTAGGTCTCTCGTTTGTGTCAAAGTCCACCTTCTACCGTACCCAGAGGTTATATTGCATTCCTGCAATAACAGAGTGGTGGAATTGGCAGCAAGGTAACATCTTTGTTGAGCTGCAAGGTAGAGATTTGGTGGTGTGTGGTGATGGCCAGTGCGATTCACCAGGGTTTACTGCCAAGAATTTGTGTGACAACAAATTATATAATAGACTTGGACGTGCTTGACGAGAGAGAGGTGGATATGAAGTCTGTCAATATGGAGAAAGAGGCACTGCATAACATCCTAAGGAGGCTCAAAGACATCTTGAACTTGGTTGAATTGGTTACAGATGCATCAGCCAGTATCAAGAAATTAATAGGTACATGCATGTATATGTAATTGAAGGGTGGTGTGCCACAAGGGCACAAGCAACTCTTCATCACGTTCTGAATTCTCCCTTAGAAAACAACGAATTTGAAGGAGAATTTAGAATGTGGTCAGGAGTCAATTACGCTGTTGTTGCACACACCCATTCAATTGCATGTTCTCACTGAAATTTTAGTCCTTCAGGAACAAAATGTATCCCATTTTCCTTTTTTATAATTAGGGTGACATCTGACATGAAATGAAATCATACATGTACATTGTATCAGAAAGCATAAAAATTATAACTAGGTATGTATTGCATTGCATGTAGTATGCAGCAGTTTTCAATTGAGTGTCAAAAGTAATGTGATTGCTTTGGTTTTGTGTTTGCTTAGCTTTTCTATTGGCTGTGAAAAAATGTTTTGTAATTATCAGGCAATCAAGTTCGAAACTGAAACCACACATTACAGTATGTTGGTCCAACATGCAATCACTTTTTGTTTTAGTGTGAGTTATCTAGAATTGCGTTTACTTTTCCTTGTGATTGGTTCAAGTAAAACCAATCATGGAATGCTTCAGTTCCTGATTGGCTCATTGTGTTTTTACTTGCTCCTTTGATTGACTCAGCAACTGTAATTACTTTGATTTTGGTTTTACAATGCTCACTTGAAATCCTCTCTATACAGTTTCAAATAGGCATGCATGTATCTGTACACGTACATCGGTTACTCATACTGTTTTATCACTTTTTTTTGTCTTCCAGCAAGCATGTTTTGTGAAGTGTTCCATTCCTTAGATGTTTGGCACAAGTCAAAGAGCATCAAGAAATGCATTGCTAATGTTAGTTGGTTTCTTTGAAAACAGAGAAAATGCATTTTATCAGTAGCCTGGATAAATTTCACTTTTCAGTAAGTCAGCAAGTACATGCCAATAAAAGAATTACACTGTTCCCATGATGCATACATAAATGTGTACTGTGATTGCACTGACCCCATCGGTACATTTCTGATTGTGTAAAGGTTGGAAGTGCCAAGAGAATGGGCAAAATACTCCAGTGGTCAGAGAGCATTAACAAGCACTTTTGGCACTGCTGCAGTGCTGCATCAGAAGGAACATCTACTGATGATGAGGCACTAAGAAATTTGAAGGTACAGAAATATTAATTATTCAGCTCTTATATAAGGGATGATCATTTATTCATACATGTAGTTTTATAAACTAATTACAGTGCAACTGCCGTAACTGTGGTCAATTACATTGCACAACCAAACTAAGCATTCCAACTTACACAATTGGCCATGAGGAAAATATATATTGTGTTTTATATATTTTGTCTCTTGAAGTGAGAAACTACTGTGTACACTGAAGAGAGCTAACAGCTCACTGCTTGGTGTAGTCTATTGACCAATGAAAATGCAGTGCTCTCACATGATTTCAAAATGATGACATCCAGCAAAGTAATAAATGAAATTTTAGTAGATGACAAGTTAGTAGATTTGTGGCCAGATTCATTGTATGCAGTGAAATGGCACTTGAGCTAACAGCTTAGTAAACAACCTTGTGCCCATTGGCTAAGCTGATAGCTCTCGATCATGTGCAGTGGGCTTTACACTTCAGAACTAGTTGGCCAAATGTTCCTTTTACCAGATCAAAGCTTGATCAAGATGCTATTGTCTTCTACTCGACACTGATTAGCTCAAGTAACCATAGCTTGGAATGCTTTGTTTTGGTTCTGCAATGTCATTGGTTTTCATTGTCTATAAAGTGGCCCCAGTTACAGTAGTCTCACTGTAATACCAAATGTCTTTGTGATGTGATTAGGATATGTGGATCTCCTTGCTCCACCATGTGTGTGATGAGCATGAATGGATTGGAGGCAAGTGTTTTCATGATAAGCTGCCTGAGCAGGAACCACAATTACAGCTGCCTTGGTTTGACAGAAGAGCATAGGACTATGAATTAGCTCTTCAACAGATCATCCTGGAACCAACACTTCTTGAAAGCTTCAAGTATTACGCACGTTTCAGGTAACAATGTTGTGTCTTTTGTACCAGGCCAAAATGTCTGAAAGATGGATGCCAGCATTGTCATGCATGCACACACAAACATAGTTCTGCCAAATAACATGCATGTTACATGTTGCACTACTGTACATCACTATTGGCCTATTTGCAATATTGTACTACAGTTGAAAAAAGAAATCTAGATTTGAGCTGTTGTGCATTGTTTCATGCAGTGGGTTCAATTAAAGTGCAGTTATTTATGTTTTGTATTGTGATGACCAACCATTTCCCCCATATGTTTCACTGTCCCTTTTTAATGTTATTTTCTTATTCTCTTTTCAGACACACAGGTGCCCTAGAACGAGCGAACAGCATGTCGCTGATGTATGCAAGCAAAAGGTGTTCATTCACGTAAGTGCTTGAGTAGCTTATAATGTATCTTACTGAATTGTTCCCAAATACATGTTACACATGTAGATAATCTGTACATGTACATAGTCTACACCTTAATGACAGACTGATATCAGAATCTACATAGAAATGATTATAAATAAACTCATTATTTTATATGTAATTATCTTTAGGAAGAAAGGCTATACAGCACGGAAAAGACTATCTGCCATTGACTGGAATTACCATCTTGATGTAAAATTTGCATCGAACTCATATGGAGAAACCTCAGTCTCAAGGAAATACAACTAGCGAACCAAGACCTGGAATGTAAAAATCTTGAAGGAGACCAAGGATTATGGATACATCTGGATGTTACTTGCCAAAGTATTCAGACTGCGCTTCGAGGATGAAGACAACATGAATCGTGTAGTGCCAATGGATGCAGATGACCCAATGATAATAGCACCTACAATAGCACAGTGTGAACCAATTTCATCACGTGAACTTTATGAAAAGCATTGTAGCAGGTTTCCACAAGGAAGAAAAAGTTAGATTCAGCCAGAAGTCCTGTTTCGTATTTGAAAATGTTAGTTTCATTCTGAAGTTAATACAGTATTTACTGGTTATTTCATGGTTTTCTATGGAATACAGGTGAATATTTCATGAGAAAATCATATTATTTGGAAAACAATTAGCCTTTAGGCAAGTTGTATACCACAATAATATGAATTTCAAGTGAAATTTTATTAGAAAACCCATGACATAACTATAATATTATCCTATATATATAAAGAACAATTTACATGAAGATTGATCACAAACAAAGTAACTTACTGGGTGATAGACTGCAAAAGTTCTTGTAAAACGAAAGTTTTGAGTGTTGGATGGATCTGCATTATTTACTAATTGTGTTCAAAAGTCTTGAATTCTTTTGTCTGATAAAGAAATGGTGCAAAATGTCCTACATTTCGATTGGTGTGGTCTAGCCATAGCAAAACCACCCTGTATTTCATAGTAAAGCTGAGCTCTGACTGGCTGAAATAATGTTTATAGGATAATCAAAAATACCATTGAGAAAAAAAATCTCTAAACTACAATACAGTTGTGAACAGCCCACCTTGTTGGGCTTTGACTGTTTAACTTCAGAATAATACTAAGGCTGAGAAAATATATCAAGTCATTGTGTACATTTACATTGGTAATTTAGAAAAGATTATCAAAATGGTACAGGGTTATCGTTAGAATTTGAAATAAGAGGCTACAACCATGTAGTTTTACAGATGATTAAAAGACCTATAAAATGAAAGGAAGTCAGGGCAGAATGGGCAACAACTTTTAAGCTGATAGCCAGTAGAAATCTGCCGGTTGCCAACTTCTTATATTGCATCAACAGTTACATGCATGTAACCTTGTAGGACATGCCTAAGTTAAAAGTCTCTGGTTGTTGTAAAAAGTACAATATATTTTATAATAATAATAACAATAATGTGATTATAAACAGTGGCATATCCACAAGGTGGCTCTTATCTAATGCTAATGTGCCAACAATGGTTTCAGAAGGCCACTTTGTGCAAGGAATGAATAGCTATATGGTTGGCACATTTTTACCATCTAAAATACAGCTTCCATCGGTTTCCTTTCTGCTTTGGGGAGGACTATTGATCTGTGTAAGACTGTTCCCAATGAAAAATAGTGTTTCATGTCTCCCTAATACTATGATTTCAATATAGCCATGAAACATGCATATACTAGCCTGTGTACAGCCGTCCGTCTCCCCTCAAAACTCGGGAAGGGACGTCTGTGCTACACTGTCGTTAATCATGTTCCGGCATAATTTTGCATAAATTACATCTCTATTTCCATTGGCCGAGAAACACTAGACGGTACACATTGTAGATTTCAGATTGTTCATTTCCTATTGTTAACGGCAATGCAAGAGACAAAGAGGGAGGACGCACTGGGAAGCGGGGGAAATAAAATATATTAAGACTGGATGAATTCGTGAGTTTGAGAACCACGTGAACTCGAGGTTTGAGAAGTCTCGCTCGTAGCAACTCGCCTGACCGCCGAGGCTATTGATATTGCTTCTGGTTGATCGTCTCCCACAGCCATTCGCTTTGCAAAAAGAGCTCTTGAACATGACTTTCTTTTCGTTTTGAAGAACTAGACGATATCTAGATCTAAAGAAGAATTTCGTTTGTTTCCCTGCAAATTCTTTCAAACTTCCTAGGCACTTTCTGCATATACGTTGAGGCCGACTTTTCACTTGAAATTCGAGAGAAATAATTTCTTCCCAGACTTGAAATGCAGCAGTCCCATGAACGATATTCTTATCATTTTTTCTCGATATTAACCGAGTACAGGACACAAAATGACACAGCAATTCGTCTTAATACAATTCCAAACCAGAGTGAATCGAGCTCGGGTTTCTTCTCTTCTTGAGAGCCTGATACTCCGGTTTTCCCACGGAGCCAGAACTAAGGTCAACATAACCGCTAAGCCAATCAGCACCCGCTATGAGGCACCAGCCAATCAGCGACTGGTAACAACATTCCTGTAACTATCCACGTGACCTAGAACACGATTAACTCACCGTAGTACAGACCTCCTTTTCCTTCCTTTGAAGGGATTACGGAGGTCTGTGTACAGGCTAGCATATACAAGACAATTAAAGGAGTTGTGTGCAACGAGGGGCATAATTAAATGACACCTGGTCACATTATAAATTCTCCTTTCAATTCTTGGTTTAAGGGAGAATTTAGAATGTAATCAGGAGTTGCTTAATATGGGTGCACTGTCCTTCAATAATGCTCAATTCCATTTTGTAGTTTACTGTTTTATTGTTTCATGCATGGATTTATGTCATCAATTCCAGACTTGACAATCTCTCTGACATTTGTGGGGCATTTGACATTTTTGAATAGATTGTTGCCAATGGCCCAGTGGGGCTTTGGAACCACTGCAAATAGCTTGTAAATGCTGATGTAAAATTATGTTTTTGAAAAGTTCCACACATGCCTGGGGGGAAGGGGGATGGGCAGGTTTGAACTGAGAGACCTTATGACTGGTCATTATTTCTGTCAGAGGGGGGGTTCTGGCAAAAAGGGGGGGCACTCGTTTTTCAGCAAAAAAATATCAGTTTAACCAGGGAAAGGGGTGGCCTTTTATTAACAAGAGAAGATAACGTGAAGCTTCTTTGTTCATATAAATTTTATGTTGTCACAGTAATATTCTTCTTATGGTTATCTGCAAGAGCATTCAGATGCAGTATAATGCTCCTAATATGTATTATAAGTAGAAGGAGAAACCCTAGGGACAGCAATGAAATAATTAAGATGGCAAAGAAGAACCTGAAGCCTGTTATGTTGTGTAAATATCAGGAGTGGTTTCTAGAATTGTCAATATTTTGTTGCCCACCTGATGCTGAAGGGATGTATGTAAGTAGGAAAATCTGCAATGAAGAACGGGCAGTTGCTGAATTTACAATTTTATTGGGGGGGGGGGGGGGGGGGGGGTCAAGAGGTTTAAACATTTCAGTTCAAAACATTATTAGTTTATTAGTTTAACCAGGGAAAGGGGTGGCCTTTTCTTAACAAGAGAAGATAACGTGAAGCTTCTTTGTGCATATAAATGTTATGTTGTCACAGTAATATTCTTCAAAACATTTGCCCCCCCCCCCCCCCCCCCCCAACTTGTCACAGGAAGAGAAAAAACACAAGTCTGTGGAGGCACAAAAGAGCCAGTGCAGTAAGACGCCTAAAAATAATCTGGCCGGCTCCAATTTGATATGATATATGAATAAGCTGAATATTGCATTATTTTTCAACGACTTCTAAATCCCATATAAACCCCTGTCGGGGATGGAAAGTGGTGTCTAATACGGAGCACACAGCACGAGGGGCAAACATTTCTTCATTCCCCCCCCCCCCCCCCCCCCCCAAATAGCCATACTTATCAATAATATAATGCCGATAGGCAGCTTTGCGAAAGGCTCTGCTGCTGTTATCTTCTCTGTCATTTCTTATGTCGCATGTATTTCTAATACTTAGCTGCAAATACTCTGGATCTAAACATAACTTAGTAAACCGTCTACTCAGAGAGGTACAGCTCCTTTGATTGCAGCACCTATTCTCTATTTCCTGAGGCATTGTTCTGCATTGGCCGCACTTGCACCAGTCCGGTAAAGGTTCTGTAGACCTCTCTAATGATGAGGTGGGTGGGGGTGCAACAGGATTCTGGGCAGAAGAAGAAGGTTGTACTGAAGGTTGATCTACAGATGACTGGTTTTCGGCTTCATCAGGATCTTCCATGATCAGAAGCATGTCTACATACTCCATGCTACCCACTCCCCGCTGTAGTGATCTTATAGGGAGCTTTTTGGCTAGATCCTCGTCTAAGGTTAGAATGAACTTCTAGGTGTACAAAAAGAGACAGAAACTAAGTAACAATAATATCCAGACTAGTATTTTATCTCCACTCGACAGTGAAAACCGTGAAAAATACGGGCAAAGTTTTATAAATAAATTCATCCGGTTCATTGTTATTTATACCTTCACTCTTTGGTTTTCCAAATCCCTTTCTTGATCCTCTGATAATCCATCTGGTTCGCTTGGCCTTTGCTGACTGGAAATGGCTTCGTTCTTTATCAGTAAATTATTTGTAAATATTAAACGCTTATTAGCAAAGGTTTCATTGAATTCTTCGGCTTGACATGAAAAATCATATCAGTTGAATGCGTGCCGTACTCGAACAACTTACCTTGTTCTTACAGGCCTTCCTCTTTGTTCCACACGTGCAAATCGTGGTACACTGCCGGCCCGCTGTTTTACAGGGGCATCCAATCCTTTTTCTCCCTGATTTGGTAGCGCAAGTGCTTTTGCAACTGCAGAACAAATCATCCTACGAAAGCAATCGGTCGATTTGCGAAAAGAATCGTGCACTAATGTACATATTTTGACAATTTGAGAATACATGCAAGTACGAATAACAAAAAATAACAACGTACTTCATCGTCTTGGTTCAATGGGGAATTCATTCTACCTGAACCGAAGAAAATTCTGAGAGCAAATCCTCCATTTCGAACAACGGTGAGAACGAATGAAGATCGTTCCAGGTCAAAAATTATTGTTTTGACCCGACGTCACATTGACAACTCGCGATTTCCATTGTCTTAACGAATTATAAATGGTCACGTGTCACGCGTGCGCATTGCCGTGGCACTGCTCCTTTAAAACAAATATCAAAACCTATCTTTTTAATCAAGCTTACAATTAGTCATTTTATTTCGATAAGTTTCATTAGATATTAGATATTTTTATTCTTTAGATATTACATATTTTAACACCCAAGTAAATCTTACACATCCTATAAATCTTTTTACTTCATATATATACATGCATGTAATTTATATATCTTAATAGTTCTAGTCCTCGACTTATTTTAGTACAACATGAGGTTGTAAAGCGCCATGCATTGGGCTAAATGGAAATGGCGCTATATAAATGCTACTCATTATTATTATAAGTGGATACCACTAACCATAATCAAACATGATGCTAAAATGTACATTAATTTAATGAAAATAGGGCTAGAAAAGATGTTGCCACACCCCCTGGATTTCATTTCTCAACAAAATGATGTCCAAATTCAAGCTCTACTACGAAAACTACTTCAGATAACATCGATTGTGTTTCTTTATCCATTGTTATTATTCATTTTTCATTTTATTATATCTATTATATTACACAAGTGGATACCGCTAACGATAATCATACAATGGTTTCCACCCCTCAACCCTTATTTTTGTAACTTTCCAGATCTTACACAAAATTCGCAAACGATATGGTGGATTACTCATGTTTAGTACCAAGACTATGATTTTGATGCTGCAACTTTATCCAATCCCTTTCTAATGGGGGAGGGTACTACTATTTACAGGAAATGCATTTGCTTTACCACCCCTCCCCCCTCAGTTTTGCAATGTTTGCAGATCTTACCCAAAATTTGAAATAAATATGTTGTGTTTGTCGCGTTTAGTACAAAAACTACGATTGTAAAGCTACAGCTTCATTCAACCCACTTCAAAATGGGGAGGGTATCATTATTTACAGAAAATGCATAGGTTTTTCCACCCCTCCCCCCTCAGTTTTGCAAGGTTCGCAGATCTTATCTCAAATTTGCAAAGACTATGATATGTTTGTCGTGCTTAGTACCAAAACTATGATTTTAATGCTGCAACTTCATTCAATACATTTTTAATGGGGAGGGCACCGTTATTAACAGGAAATGGATATGATTTTCCACCCCTCCCCCTCAGTTTTGCAAGGTTCGTAATTTGCAACCAATATGTTGTGTTCGTCGTATTTAGTACCAAAACTATGATTTTAACGCTGCAACTTTATTACTCGGGCTGCCTGTGGCAGGCACGAGTCTAAATCTGCAGGCCGTTATTTTTGTTTTTGTTTTTGTTTCATGCAACAAAATTTGTGCGCATGCGTTAAATTTCAAGTTCACCACCAATCAGATTGCACTGTGCTGGTCACGCAACAATCGCCAGGTTAATTTATTTACATAATTTAACAGTTAACAATTTAACAATTTCTCTCAAATTTGGAGTCCCATCTCTCAAATGTATGCAGTTTAATGTTTTATTTAAGTTCACTCGTGCGAAAGCCTTCCAACAGGCTCAGGATATTTCAACTGGCGCTCTTGTTTGAGGTACGTTTCGTAGGTTTTATGCCACATTTCATTTTACTCTCGGTCATAACACATACCAGCGCAAACACCGTGATCGGTAGGCCAACACTAAAATAATTTTGACGGCGTTTTTGGCTGGTTTACCGATCTCGTACGATCTCTCTGTGTACCGCGTTATACACGTATACTGAATAGCTGATTTATAGCGCAATATAGCGATTTACTAGCAAATATATATACTGTGGTTGAGCAGTTATGGGTTACTATCCTCTATCGAAGTCTAAGAGTAGCGGATTCCCTTGAAATACCGCGTTTTAATACTAAGTTCCTTCAACATTCAGTTCAGTATAGCGGATCAGTTTTATGGAATAGTGTTATTTCTAGTGATCAGTCAATAGTATATGCCGGACATAAGGATCTAGAGTGTCGTTTAAATAAATTAGCGGTGTTTGAGCAGTCCAAGTTCACTACATCTGCCTCTTCTACTATATTTAAGAGTGATGACTTCATTTACTTGTGAGTCCACTCATTAACTGAGGCCTAGTATGAATGTATTGTACTTTAGAAAAACATTTTAGCAGCTCTGTAGTACTCTTAGCATCATTATTTATTAGTAAGTTCGATTTAGTAATTTGAAGTTTATTTACTTATTACAATTATTACATTTGTAAGTATTCTTAGTAATTTTTAGTATTGTAAATAGATGTACAGTTATATTATTCTTAGTAGTAGACACACGAACCCATAAGCCTTGTGCTTTAATCATAATCGTGTTTAAATAAAGGCTATCTATCTATCTATCTATCTATCTATCTAGCAACACTGTCGCTCGCAGCACAGAATAATTTATGATGACCCAAGCAATATTCAACACTCGAGGTAAACAAACAAGAAACCTCTCACGGCCGAGGTTTTGGTTCGAGAAATTAAAGGCTTCCAACAATAAAGCTATTAGAGATAACCAACAGGCATTTCAGTTAATAATCTTTAATCCAACAACTACCAAGATGGACTCGTAATGGTAAGAACAGCAGATAAAGTTACATAGAGGCACACAAATTGACATAGCTAGCTCAATCACAGGATGGACAGGATACAACTTATAATATGGTACAAATATAAATATACATTTGGGACAATCATCTATTAGTACTCGGAACCTGCAGTATAACAGAACAGCAGACTAAATTGTAAACGTGTGACATGAATAAGTAGTGTTTAAATTAAAAGGTCAACATACGAGAAAAACAAAAATATTAAATTACATATATCCTAGGGGAGCAGAGAATGAAAGTCACCGCGCTACCGGCCACTCCTAAAGACTGCTAAATTCAGCTAATGATTCTTCCCTTTGGTTAATATTACTAAGAGGATTTCAAATGAAAGTGTATTTCTTCTTCAATCTCATGTGGCCCGAGTGAAAGCCGAGATGGGCTCTTGTTTAATTCAGTTCTGGATTGGGAAATAGAAAATGAAATTGTCCCAGCATGCTTTGCGGCTAAAACGGAAAGGGCGATGGATTTTTACGGGTAGAAAGGAACTAAAATGTTACCCATAGAAAACTGCAAGGGGTCTTCTTAATTTGGTTGACATCAACTTTCTGGGGGGGGGAATGATAGGCAAAACAAAATTTCAAAACAGCTTAACCCCCCCCCCCCCCCCCTGAATTTCATTTGCACGAGTAATACACCCATTTTTATTTCTAGTTTGGTGAAATTACATCAGATAGGCTAGATTTGGTTTCTTTAGCTATTTGCTATATATGAATTTGAATTATTTAATTAATTTAAATAATGATTGTATTATTACTCCGGCGCTGCATTCGTCTGCGCTGTCCGAACGGATCTAAAAATGTGAGCGAAATACAATTTCAGTTTAGATATAAAAGGTATCGAATTATAATCTCAGGTTAGATTCCGTCAGGCATGCTCAGATAACAAAGGTCAAAGCTCTCAGACAAGACGAGACAAGGAGATATCGATCAATGAGTCATTGTCAGAAATCTATTCCCAGCCGTAACATTAGGCAATCTGTCAATGGTAAAACTGTTGACAGTTTGGGTCAGGTCAACTACACAGCTAAGGCATGCTTTACGACAGAATAACCTAGCTAGAGAGTCTCTACTGGATTAAGATACTGTTACATGTCTGTTAATATGGGAAAAACTGAAGAATCCCTCATTGAGCTTGATAACCATGTACAAGAACAATTCTGCCGGTAAGATGTTTTTAGTGTATACCCGAATATAATGCTGTGCTCGTTTTCTGGCTGAAGAAATAAACTAAAGGGGACCTCTTTAAAGAAGTTTATCGATTCGTAATAATTAATTTACATTGTATTGAACGGAACTGCGTCGAACAAACAGGAACTTTAGCTTTATATTGTACTGCATCAGCTACGTTTTCCCTTATCTGAGATGTAGTTTGAGTCTTGTCATCTGACTATATCGTATATTTAGTTTAGATTAGGTGTTCTAGTGGAAATTGTGAGCGAATTAAGTTGGAAGACAAATTGCAAAACATACGATATTTAAATAGTATTCGGCGTTAACAGAGCGGACATGGAGAAGTTTGTGTCGTGTACTGTCTAGTGTGCGAAAACTGCACACAGTTCCGTCAAGCTAAACTTGCCAGTAAAACTACTTCGGTCCGACATGTAGTTTTAGACTTGTCATCTAACTATATCGTATATTTAGTTTAGTTTAGGTGTTCTAGTGAAAATTGTGAGCGAATTAAGTTGGAAGACGAATTTCAAAACATACGATAGTAGTACTCAGCAGAGCAGCAAGAATTATTTTTAATCTCCCAAGACATATGCCTTCTCAAGATGATCTTAGAGTCGCTAAATGGGATAAATAATTTTTCATGTATAAATTAAGCCTAGTTAAATTAACGAATTATTATCGTTACTATGGATCACATAATAACTAAGCCTCTTAACAAATATAATTGTAGAAAAACAAATACACTTAATGTTCACGATTTAATACTTATTTTATGAAACATTCCATTGCCCATAGAGGCGCAATAGTTTGGAATGCATTATCAGTGCACTATAATGTTGATAAAATACAAAGCGTTACATCGTACTGGAAAATGGCCAAGAAGGTGAACACTCTCCATGATATGGACTTCGATGCATTATCTGTTCAATGCACTCCTCATTTTAAGAAATATTTTATATTTTATTAGCTTGTATTCCGTGTCTGCTCGAGCTTACATAAATACCGACCCGGACATTGCTCCGGACGTACGGCGTACATGTGTGTGTTTCTGTGTCTGTAGCTGTAGCTGTCTGGGTCGATGTTTGTGTTTGTATTTGCAGTCAGTTAGTATTTGTAGTATCCTAGATTAGAGATAATATAACTGTATTTACACCATCACAAGCACCCCTGTTTGATATACACTGACATAGATACATACTCATGTTTGCGTACCCGTGCTTCAGTGGGTTGGCGTTTGTATTTATTTGTAGTTCGTACTATGTTTCCATAATGTTACATATTGTATGTATGTGTATACATATTGTATGTTTAATGTTCCTTAGTGTTTTATGCCAATCGCAGTTACATGTTTCTCACTGTAACCATTCGCTCGTATATAGGTATTGAGAGATCTTATACATGTCTGTTAATATGGGGAAAACTGAAGAAACCCTCATTGAGCTTGATAACCATGTAACAAGAACAATTCTGCCAGTAATTAAGCTTTTTACAAATTTAGTAAGTTGGTCTAAAAGCTATTTAGTAAATCGCACCGCCATAGACTGGAACGAGACTGTGGTGAAAGGTCATCTGCTTGCATAGTGAAAGCCTAATAGAAAACTTATTAATTTGCCAGGTCACGCAAGGTAACTTGAGTCGGAAGTCAGTCTTGGCTTGCATTCACACATTTTCTCGTTAGTTCACGTTCGTCGGGACAAATAGATTTAAAAAAACAATGATTCAGCTTTCGAACAATGTCAAAGTTGATTTGAAAAAACCCGGTCCGAGTTAAACGAGAAATGAACACTAAAATCAACCCAACGTCGATACAAAGATGTATACAAAGGACGTAATTAAGTTCTGCTATTTATTTTTTCTGTGTTGCGCGTCTTTGAAGAGAAAATTAGTTTTCCTGTTCGATTCTCCGCTGATAAGTCTAGATTGTAGATAGTCCGAAAACACATAGAGTATAGAACCGTACCGGTCACCGTACCAGTCACTGTACCGGTCACCGTACCGCATTGATAACAATAGGACAACACAGGTACACACTGATACAACAGATAACCCGAAACAACTAAGCCGATAACACAATTTTTATTATTTTATTATTATGATGATTTTGTATCAATTAAATCATGAAGCGCTAGTGCACTCATGTTCATTCCTGGTCTGACTCGTGGAGTTATTTCAGATCCTACTAGTATTTGGATCCTAGTATTTTTGGGCTACCGGTCAGTGTCCTAGGTATCCTAGCTTACGTTAAGTTGCTCGTGTTTATTCGTGTTCTACTTGCGTGCCCTCGTGTTCACTCGTGTTCTACTTGCATTGTGATCACAACGTTTAAACAAAGATGTATTCTAAAGATATAAGTTTTGCTATTATATTTTTCTTGTCGCGTCTTTGCAGAGAAAATTAGTTTTAAAGTTCGTTCTCCGCTGATAAATTTAGATTGCGTGTGGCTCAATTCAAAGCAAATTTCCCCATATCGATGAAAACACAATGGTTCGAAATTAGGAGCCATTAGTCCAGCAAAAAAAACCATACTTGAGCCGTCTGAGTGGAGGTTTCGAGGAAGGTTTCAGCTTTTCTCTTCATAGATGCGTAACGTAGAAAAATTAAATAGCACAATTATATTTATTTTTTCAAATATATCTTTGCATATATATTGAATTGATTTTAGGCTTTGGTTCCTCTTTGAAGGTGCGTGCAGCTCCTTGTTACTCTGGCCCTGCTACGTGATGTAACTGTGCGTGCATACTTTCGCATCTGATTGTCCAATCCAATTTAACAAGATTGAGCGTGTGTACTAACAGTGATCTGGCTGTGTGCATTCTTATAACGATGTGAACACAAGTAGCCCGAAAATACAAAGAGAGGGTACCTTACTTAAAGGGGCATGGTCACCTGGTAGTCATGCGCAGTAGGCATGCAGAAAGTACTAATTAGCATATCAAAATCTTCCCGGTTGAGCGAGCGTACGTGAGAAGGTCGCAAAGGGGAGGATTTGTACTTAGCATTTTGAAGGCTGACGGCCCTGTATTAGGGAACCACGTTGTAACAATGGCTTCAGAGTCGATGGAGGAAGAAGTTGAGTTGGATATGATAACATTTGGACAAATAGTTCTGTTCTTAGAATGTTGAACATGCTTGATTTGGATAATTTTGCATTAAATCTGATATCGGCGAATGATGTCCAAACACTGCACGAAAATCGAACAAAAAGTACATTAAAAATACTTTCTGATGCCAAACAAACCACAGGAACACAAAGAGCATAGTCTTCTGATCAACCGACAACATAGGAAGCTGTATTATTGTCTATACTCCGTGCCAACAATAACTCATTTATGCTCTAAACCTTTATCTCCGTATAAAACACAGAACACCTGTATGTTAACCATAATACTTTATTATTATTGGTAGGATAGGATATGTGCAGTGCTAGGATGCGAAACTGAAAAAGCATCCAGTTACAATTACTTTGAGAATACTTTACAGTCCAATATTCTTAGGCACTATTAGCCGTGCCTCGATTTTGTCACACACGTAGCCGTCCTTGGCAGACTCAGATTTCCACCTACCGTGGATTTTAAATAATCTGTCTGGTATATTTAGATTCGCTGCTGCGGTAGCCCCTCCAGACCTAAAACTGTGGTTACTAAAACCAGAAGAATTTACTCCGACAGATACCAGATTTGCTTTAAGTATCTCTCTAGATCTGTTGGCGCTAAGAACGTTTGTAGAAAGAACGTTTCTTTTGGCTTGTTTGTCATATCTTACTGATCTAAATATGAAACCTTGTGAATTGTTAGGTATCTCTGCGGCACTCAAGTATTTAAGGAGAAAGGTATATGGGCATGTATCATTGCCCGTTTTGGCAATATAAACCCAAGAGCCTTCTCTGTATTTGTCTGTTTTGCTAACTTCTACGAGGATCTTGTGATACTCGTCTTGGGTTACAATATTATTCCTCATAATATTCAATAATTCAGAAATGCGGAAAAACCCCGCGTAAGAAAGTAAACACATACATATGAATCTAATGTCAACTAAGTTACTACTATCCCCATAACGCTTACAAAGTATCCTTAGAACCTCAGGGGTTATTGGTTCAGCTTTCTTAACAGCTTTACAATTAATACGGTTTGAAGCCTCTACAACTGATTTTACAAGAAACTTATTACAAGGATTTCTATCCTCGAATCCTGCCAACTTATGTATCCAATTTATTGCATAATACATGTTGTGTATGGTTGCCTTAGCCTTATTTTCTTCAAACATTGATTTAAGATACATAGCAACTGTAGTAGGTGAAGCGGGAAGGAAAGATTCTCATATTACTGAGTTTACACCAATATTTGAATTTACAAAAGTTTCTACAGTAAGACAAAACAGTATTATCTGCTCTAGAATTTAAGGCAAGGAACCACAACTTCTGATCCGTCTGACCGTTTCCTTCCTGGTATACAGCTGAAGTAATATCTGATCAAAATATAATAATAAGAATATATTAATCATAAATATACCTTTAACCATACCTAAAGGGATATATAAACGAAAACAATGTAATTGTATAGAGATTATATCGGTTGTCGATGTACTCTATCTTTCGTTTCGAACAAAAGGCGGCCCAAACAGGTGTCGCCAATAGCAACCTAGATAACAGATGTAAATCTGAGAACCCAAGTGGGATTTTTGTTGTTGTTGTGTTTGTTTTTGTTGTTGTTATTGAACTTCAATCTTGATTACAACCCAAGTGGGACTTTACAGATAAAACAATAATGACCAGGTGGTCCCAGTAAATGCATACAAATAATATAATTAATTAATTACGGAAACTAAGTAGTTTATTCGACTTACTCAACAAACTAGGATCCAGGTGAATCCGATATGACTTGTGTCGACTAACACCAAGTGGTTAACATGCCAGGTAGCTCAGGTTCAAAATATCAAATGATCTCGCTAAGTCGTACATGTATAAGTAACCAAAGTAGTAATATTTACATATTTCAGTCAGGTTCCAAGTGGACCCTAATTATTGCGTATCAATATAACGTAGATAACGTCCAGGTGGGCGCTTGATCTGAAACATCCAACTAAATACCGCAAACCATGATCATGCAACTTTATGCAAGATAATTGTCCTCCCGCGATGTTCGTCAATCAGTTCTGCTATGAAACCTTAGGAAAAGGACACCGGAGCGAAATTCAGGTGAACCAAACAAAGATTTCTTGTTATGGCCAAATTCAAACACCTCTGTACCACACGGGATTTCACATATATCAGTAAATATGCACGATAACCCTCTATCTGTGTACACCATAGGCCAGAATACGGCAGAAGGCCATTTTGGTACCATAAGGGTACCTCTACACCCTGTGGCAACGATGTAATTAATAACTCTAGGGATGAGGAAAATAGGCGGGACTACCCAATTATTTTCATTCGCCCAAGAAACCGAAAACGAGTCTACTACTTCAGTGCCCGGGCACCAAAACCTGCTGTTAAAACGAGGTAATTGTGTATTTTCATGATTAGCGAATCTATCGACAGAATGTGGACCCCACCTGTCCTCAATCACACAGAAGTATCTCGATCTAACTCGCCAATCGTCGTAGTCTACGATTTTGCTCAAAAAATCTGCTCTTTCATTAAGTGATCTAGGGATCCATTCCACCTGGAGTCGGATATTATGTTGTACACATATCTTGAAAATACGAAGAGCGATGCATTGTAAGTCTTCCTTCATGCTACCTACTTCGACTATTCTCGAAACACTTTGATTGTCGGTATACCATATAATCGTTTGACCTTTCAACATATTAATGAAGGACTCCATACCGAGGGAGATGGCATAAAGTTCTCTGTAAGAAGAGCTACGTTGAGCTTCCATGTCGCTCCACATCTTATGAGCAATTGCGTTATGAAATTCTAAGATGTAGCTTGCACAACCGGTAGAGCTCGCGTCAGAATAACATATTCTAGAATAAACAAATTGCTGCTTAAGCATGCGTTTACTGTTCAACAACAATAGATTGTTTTTCCAGAAAGTTAACTCTATTAGAGTAGAGCTCGATAATTCAATCCTCGTATCCCACGAAAATCTTCTCAAAATATCGAAATGAGAATATCTGGTCATAATACGAGTAATATTACCAAGTACAAAACCCATGGAAATAACTTTTCCTACGAATTGTGCCACTTTTCTGGCTGTACCGAAAGAATGCAAAAGAATATTATCAATAATCTGCTGAGTACTGTGAATTCTATCTGTGGGAATAGCAATAACGTGAGTAGACAAATCTATCATGTATCCCAACCACTCTAATTTGGTTGTAGGCTGCCAGACTGACTTCTTATCATTAGGCAGAAAACCCGACAACTTCAGAACCTTCTCTACAAAATTAGACGACCTCTCGCAACTTGCCCAATCTCTAGCTGAACCGAGACCATCATCGAGATACACTGTAATTCTGACAAAATGCTTTCTCCAATATTTAACTAATTCACGGACCACTTTCGTGAAAATAAATGGAGCAGACGAAAGACCAAATGGAAGAACCGTAAAAACAAAGAATTTACATACTCCATTGAAACACCAAGAAAATCCAAGAAAAGATTGATGTTCTACCATTATATCGATATGATGGTAGCCGGACTTAAGATCAAATTTAAACATGAAATTATCATACGGAAGATAATTATTGGCTACTCTGATATCTTCAAACTTGATCTTTTGCTTCCATATGTGGAAGTTAACATGTCTTAGATCGAGGATCAACCTTTTCTTGCCCGAAGTTTGTACCGATACAGATAATGGGTTTATCACGATCGGAGGGATTACGACTTCTATAACACAGCCTGATTGAACAAGTTCTATTATAGATTCAGTTACAAATTCAGAATGCTTGTTTGCCGAATTATTGTTCTTAAATCTAGCAGGTTGTGGCGTGTTAATGAACGGAATAACATAACCTTTATCAATAGTATTGATAATGAAGTTACTAGCTGTAAGCGTATCCTTCCAAAACTTGATATGTTTTCTGAGCCTGCCTTTGACTGTTAAGGCAGTAAGGCCTGTAGGATTAGTATCCAAACTGCCCTCAAATTCGAAATCTCTCCCATTAACATACTGAAAATACTGGTTACCTACAATGATTTCTCTTACTACTTTATTCTGGGCGATGAATTTAGTGCTGCCCACTTGTACCGCTGGTCTTGTTTGTATAATCCCTGTAGTTACTGTACGTGTAGGACGGTCCTGGTGAGAAGTAAGCACTGGAGTTTGGGCAGTTGTTCCTCCAATGACCTGTCTTGCCACAGGCGAAACAGACGTCGTTCTGGCTTTTACCAAAAACTTTTCTCGTTGTTGACGGACGAAAATTATTGACATTTCCCGGTGAAATAGAAGAGACAGCAGTAAAACCAGTAGGGGGCGTTTGTCTTCTTATAATCTATGGAAATTAAGGAACAAATTAACTGTCGTTTGATCCGTTACACTGACTGTCCTAAGAGTATAAAACTTGATTGCGACATGACTTATATCTGTTTGAATAACAAAAGCGTATAAACAAGTGTGGAATGTACTCTTACGTAATCTAGTTGCATTGCAATAACAGTCCCGAGCATAAATACATTTATTGTCTATACTCCGTGCCAACAATAACTCATTTATGCTCTAAACCTTTATCTCCGTATAAAACACAGAACACCTGTATGTTAACCATAATACTTTATTATTATTGGTAGGATAGGATATGTGCAGTGCTAGGATGCGAAACTGAAAAAGCATAGTTAAGAATATAAAGAACGGGCCTTAGAAAATAGCGCGAAAACACTAAAAATGTCAATCAAAGACGAACAGACACACTAATACTTAACTTCTGTCCCGCTTGCTGTTTACGGGAGTTTCTTTTCTTTTTTATTGCCCTTTGTTCCGCCGCACGGATTTTCTTCTCGTCTTCAGAGCCAGAGGCGACTTCGTCGGACAGATACTCGTCGACTACAGCCCAACCCGCTTCCGACTTATCGGCGATTCTGATGAGCTTGTTCCGTCGATCTACCGACTTTGTAGTAAATTTAAGAGATTCGTCTAGCTTGATAATCAGTGCTGTAACCTCCTGGTTGTCTGGGTCCTCAAGGTCGACGAGGTGTTTCAAGGAGTTTACAAGATCCGAACTATGAGAAATTTGGTCCAAAGTTTGCGTGTTAAAATCAAATTGTTTTTTGTTACCGTTGAACTTGAAGTTCACACTACTTTCGGATTTAAGCTTCTTTGCTAGTGAGGAAGAGGACTTTATCTGGTCCTGTGATAGTTCACGCTTCAATGACAAAAACTTTGAATCGAAGTATGATTTCAGTTGCAAAACTGTCTTGTCAGTTTGATCTCGGGAAGCATGTGGAATAGAATCTTCTTCTTCGCCTCTATCTGACATGATATTAAGGAAGAAATTAACTGTCGTTTGATCCGTTACACTGACTGTCCTAGATTTTAGATTTCTTTATTAAACACTATTTAAAGTACAGTGTATGCACAGAAATTAAGTAAAGATTACTATTATAAAATGACTAGTTTGATTATATAAGTTAATGTATAGAGGAAGAGTGTGCAGTGGTTAAAGGAGCTAAGCTTTCGAGTTAACCACTGCCACATAGGAAGTAAAGACTAAGTCCAAATTAAATTATATAATACAATATATGTAAAAACTGTGTAAATACAGGCTAAGAGTCCTAAGAGTATAAAACTTGATTGCGACATGACTTATATCTGTTTGAATAACAAAAGCGTATAAACAAGTGTGGAATGTACTCTTACGTAATCTAGTTGCACTGCAATAACAGTCCCGAGCATAAATACATAAATAAGTTTCGAACTAGTACAAATACGCTAGTATTTAAAGCTCAAAGGTTTTCTTCACAAGTAAACATTGTAGTGTCAAGCACTACACAATGCTTCCAAATTCCCTGAAGTCCAAATAACCACAGCAGCGCACACAGGATAGTCTTCTGAGCAATCTACATTCATTTGAAGCTATCAAAATTGTTTTGGAGTCCATAAAATCCGATAGATCGAACTAGTACAAACAAGCTCGTTAGTTATAAACAGACTTAATTCCGTTGCAAATAAACATTCTATCGTCGAGCGCGCTACAGTATGCTTCCAAAACTGTAGGCAAACTCCAGTTTAAAAATTTCCTGATGCCCAAATAATCACAGCAGCTCACACAGGATAGTCTTCTGAGCAATCGAAATTCGCTTGAAGGTATCGAAATTGTTTTGAAGTTGAAAACTGATATATCGAACTAGTACAAACAAGCTCGTTATTAATTCACAGACTGCGTTACGAGTAAACAGCGCGCTACACTATGCTTGCAAAAGTGTACGAAATGCACCGTTCAAACATTCCCTGATTCCAAATAACTACAGTAGCTCACACAGGATAGCCATGTGAACAATCGACATTCATTTGAAGTGACAACAATTGTTTTCAAGTGCATGACATCCGATAAATCGAACTAGTACAAACATACCGTCAGTTCACGCCACGCTGACTTCGTGTTTTTTTCCGAAATTTTCTAGCTCATTTTCGCAAATCAAACAAAAAAAGGCTAAAGAACTAATCAATATATACATCTAAAATACTGTACGAAGTTTGGAGGACTGATGGCCCACACAAGCTGTTAAATTGGACCAGATTATACCACGCTCCCATTGATGGCGCATGCGTATCAACCGATGACCATGCCCCTTTCACACACAAGTAACCCGACACAACTAAGTCAAGCTAGAATAACACAGGTAGCCCGGAAATACAAAAATAGGGTACCGCACTGATAACACATGGAACCCGAGACAACTAAGACGATAAAATAATTATATTTCTTTATTACATTTTTTTGTTAATTAAATTATGAACCGCTGTGTTCACTCATGTCCTGACTCATGTGGTTTTAGAACAGATCATCTAGTATTTTTGGGCTGCCTGTGTTACCCTAGGGTACCCTGGCTTACTTTAGGTCGCTCGTATTCTACTCGTGTTCTGACTCGTGGAGTTTTAGATGAGATCAACTGTGTGTGCGTACTTTCGCATCTGATTGTGCGTTGTAATTGTCAAATACACCGTAGTTCAAGCTGCGTGCAGCTTCTTGTTATTTTTGTTCTGTAAATGTTAGAAGTTGATCAGTTCAGACCTTTGCTGAGTTTTAGAGGGTTTAAGGCTATCGTCACGTCATGAAGTACCCAATTTGCCCCAATCGTCTCTCTAACCGAATTATTAATATGGAGGAAATATTGTTGACTCAGGCGAAACTACGGCGCCTTCTAGTCTAGGACCGCATAAGTAATTGACATGTAATTGATAAATCTACAATGACTTCAAAAACTTAGGTATCGAAATGCAATCTGAGGTCAGATGTTCTAGGCGGACGACAGATAACGGATCAAGCAATTAGACGAAACCAATTAAAGTGAATGAGAAGAGATCGATTTCGTCTGATATGACCAAGCTTTAATATCACCACTTAAGAATACAAGCGTTCAACGAAGACACTGGGTCAGGGTTCATGCTTCACGAAAACTGATCCATTTTGCTTTCGTCTGTGCAAACGGTTACCGTTAAAATATATTACACAATGCTCTCGCTCTAAGGCATTCAATTAGAAAAGCATCTTTATTTGTTGTCCATGCTGCAATGGAGATTCAGGTTGTTCAAAGCGGGACAAATTCTGGCGAGTTTCACGTAAATATCCTGAAGAACCGAACTGGAGACCGTTTTAGGAAATCGAAGAAGGTCAGTTGATTCGATCGAAAAGCCGTAATTATTGAACTGGATTTGATTTGATAAACCATATGATCCGAACTGGAAATGACTTAAGAAACCGTGAAGAAACACTGTAATGACTTGAAAGGCCGTTAAAAGTAAATAGAAGTTGGATTTGTCATTGGAAACCGTATAAATTGAGCAGGATAAGACTTTGGAAATCGTCAACATAGCCTGGAAGGACTCAATCTGCTATGCAGACGCATTTTTCTCACTCTTATAAATTCGAACTGATTCTTTGCATTCATGAGTGAAAAATCCTCTCAGTTTGTCTGTTAATTGCTTTTTGTTCTAATTACCGCTCTATTTAAAATCTCTGTGTCTGTGATGCCTAGTACATTTCAAGCTACTGAGAGCATTTGTTTGCTTGTGGTTTCGTAAACCCAATTTGAATCTAAAGGTCCTAAAGGAATATTACTGGCTTCCTGCCGAGGTGAAATTATATTCGAATCACCGGGGAAAATTCATGGCCTCGATTGTGTTTTTAATCCTGTAGAAATTATGAAATTCGTTACCCAAAGCACATGTGTACTTCTTTCATGAAACAAATAAACAATCAAGAGCATTTTACTTCAACAAGCTACTAGTTCGACAAGTCCCGAAGCTACGCTCGGCAAGTCAGCATTTACTCAAGGTCCTGAACTATAATTTGAAATCATGTGGACTCCGGACTTTTTTGGTATCTGCTCCTATTTTATGGAACTCGTTACTACTGGAAATGAGGTATATTGATTCTCTTAGTTCTTTTAATTCTAGTGTTAAAACAAGTCTTTTTTTAAGAAAGCTTTTGGTATCTAATAATAATAATCTTTAATCCATCAAATACCAACAGTGGTACATAGGATAAACTACGAAGTAATAAGTACTTAAGAAGTGGTACAACTACTATTAAATATAGTTAAGATACAGTGACAATATTTTGCATCCAATTTCATAATAGAGACATCATGCATTGTCAGGACATACAAGAACAATTCTTTGTACCAAACAAACGGAACGAAATAATATTTTTCCAAGTATTTAAGCCACTATTATTATTATTATTCAATTTTCTTTTTGGTATAAAATAGGGAATTACTTGTAAAACGATACATTACAGTATCTGTATTATTTTTAGTAAGTTAGTTTTTAATACTTGTACTGTAAAGCGCTATGGAACTTTAGGGAATAGCGCTACATAAATCGATTATTATTATATATTAGCTTTTATTTATGCGGCCGTTGATAAACAACTCATAACGGTTAAGCAAACTCGTAGTATTCTCAACTGGCAATGTGCTGTTTTTAATTGCCATGTAGTGCCACTCGATCTCTTCAGCAATCAACAGTTTAGTTCGAAGCTGTTTTGTTAGCACAGGTAGCCCGAAAATAACAGAGGGCATATATTTTGCACCTATTGTTACTTAAGTCTTAACTTAACTTTAAGCCTTCATCATTTATCTATTTAATATTTTTATATAACTTGTATATTCACTGTATGTGTACTATATGTTAATATATTTATATGTATATATTAATTAAGTCTTTTTCTTTTCTTGTATATTCACTTTGTAACTCTGTAATCATAAGTCTACATACTGTTTTTGTTCTATTAGATTTCGTAGAAATCAGCCTCTATTCTTAGGTTCTATACATGTATGTAACCAAATCTACTTGCTATCCAACCATTTATGGCAGTCAACTCGAAAGCTTGTGCTCCTTTGACTGCCATTACTTGTTCAATAACTTTTATTTTTCTTGTAAACTGTTCTACTATAACTATTGCTTAATTTGACACTTAATTTGTAATTCTTTGTTAAACAGTGTAAAATAAAAACTGAATTGAATTGTAAAAAAATGCTACCAGCAGACATTAGCTGTGTGCGTACTACCGAATAGCGATGTGACTGTATGTGGGTACTTCTGCAAACGCATATTTTTAATGACCACAAAATCAGACTAATCAAAACATTGCTCACCTGCAACGATTCATAGGCGCACACGGGGTCACAGGTAGTAACGCAATCGGCTGCTTTTGCAGCTTCACGCGGCATTTACACAGGTAACCCGAAACAACTAAGACGATAACAGAATTTATTTTTAATGGGAAATATTGGTTAATTAAATGATGAAACGCTTGCTAGTGTACTCGTGTTCGCTCGTGTGGAGTTCTAGATCAGATCCTCATAGTATTTTGATGCAATTTGTTTTGGGCTGGTACTGCACTGATACACAGGTAACCCGAAACAACTAAGACGATAAAATACTAAAAAATATTTTTTATTATAATATATTTTTGTTAATTAAATTATGAACCGCTGTGCACTCGTGTTCACTCGTGTCCTGTCTAATGTGAAGTTTTAGATCAGATGATCATAGTATTTGGATCCTAGTATTTTGGGGCTACCTGTGTTATCCTAGGGTAGCCTGGCTTACTTGAAGTCGCTCGTGTTCTGACTCGTGTGGAGTTTTATATGAGATCGACTGTGTGCGTACTTTCGTATCTGATTGTGCGTTGTAATGTGCCAAACACGCAGGTGTATGAGATCATCGGCGTTGCAAAAGATATGCCGGAGTTCAAGCTGCGTGCAGCTTCTTGTTACTAAGAGGATTTCATCTTCAATCTCATGTAGTCCAAAATAAAAAAATAAAAAAATCCTGGAACGCAAAATATCAAAGAAAAAAACCTTCCTTGCACAACCAAGGGGCCAAACATATGTACATCTTGAGGAAGTCCTACCTCCCCCATCCACATTTCTAATGGTGCTTCCCTTGGACACTGAAAACATTTTTTTATGGGAGTACGCCTTTCTCCATAAAGGTGGGACATACTAGGGGACATGGCCCGAGTGAAAGCCCAGATGGGCTCTTGTTTTAATTAATTCGTGGTTTTCCCTGGTTTCAACATCAGTTTTGTTTGAGCCACTTGTTATGATATCAGGACCGTCAGCAAACAGACATGGCGTCGAAGTTTCGAGGCAATTTGGCGGTAAATCATTTATGTACGTATCGATGACGTAATCGGTCACGTGGTTTTAAGTACATGCCCATATCTCCTTCATATCTAATGCCAGACAGTTCAAACTTGGACAGACATGGTAGTGGGTTCCCACAAATCACTTAGTGGTGATAATAATAATAATAATCTAAACATATATAGCGCACTTTTCTAAAATTCAAAGGCGCTTCACAGAGAATTACAAACTAAATAATAAGTTACATATGACAAGAGACTAAATATTATAAAACTAAGCAACTAAGTTAAACATGATTTAGACTAAACATGTTCGAAAACTAAATATCATAGGCCTGTTGAAACGAAAATGTCTGAAGACGAGATTTTAAAAATGTTCAATGATGGTGAAAGTTTGATGTTATCTGGTAAAGTGTTCCACAACCTGGGCGCGGCTACAGAGAAAGTTCTATTGCCATATGTTTTTGTTGTTTTACCACTGGGAATGTTTAGAAGAAATTTGCTTTTGGAACGTAGGAACATATTTTTCTAACAAGTTGCTAAGATAAGCCGGTGCAACGTAGGAACATATTTTTCTAACAAGTTGCTAAGATAAACCGGTGGAAGCGCGTTGAGTGCCTTAAAAGTAAGTAGCAAGATCTTAAACATAATGCGTTGAGTTACAGGAAGCCAATGAAGTTCTATGAGTATATGAGTTACATGTTCGAATTTCCTCTTACGCATGATTAATCGGGCAGCACAGTTGTGAACTAATTGAAGTTTCTGAACAAGAGTTTGCGGAAGGCCATAAAGTAGAGAATTACAGTGATCAAGCTTACAAGTAATAAATGCATGTACTAGCGTCTGGTTATTCTCAGCAGATAAGTAGTTCCTAATACGTGCAATGTTACGAATGTGAAAGAATGAAGCCCACTTGGGATTCCAAATTCAAAGAATCATCAAATACTACGCCGATATTGCGAGCAGACTTAGAAGAAATAATAAGATCATTGCCTATATTAAGTGGCGGAAGTTGGATTTTAGGTCGAACCTGAGATGACGTAACGATGACGTCGTAGGTCACGTGATTTGAAGTACATGCCCATGCCTCCCTCATTTCTAATGCCAGCTGGCTCAAACCTGGACAGACATGGTAGTGGGTTGCTGTCAATCAGTTAGTGCCGATGACGTAACGATGACGTCATCGATTACGTGTTTTAAGTACATGCCAACATCTCCCTAATTTCTAATGCCAGACAGTTCAAACTTGGACAGGTATGGTATTATTTTCCCACGATTCACTTAATGGCGATGACGTAACGATGACGTCATTGGTCACGTGATTTTTAGTATATACCAAAATAGCTCACTGACCATCCACGAGTTGCTCTAAGGGGACCTATGTTTATAGTTTGGTTAAGGTCTCGACAATCAAGGCAAACAACGCAGTTTGCCTTTAGGCTTCTCAAAGATATGAGATTTGACACCCAATCAGTAGCTCTTTGGCCTTATCTAACGCCGAGTTGCACCATGCGGTCTAGTTCCGCTGTCATCTTATCACGCAATGCAAAAGGAACTTTCCTGGGCGCTTTTAATTGTATCACTGGGATGAAAGCGAACTTTGACTCATTGCACAAAATGTATGGAAAACTGAAAACACATGCAATTGCACGCTTCCCATCACAGCTACATCCCTCAAATTTTCATCAGTTAATATTTTACCTTGTATATTAAGCTTGCAGACAGTGAATATTTCAGAGATTTGATTTGACGAAAATTATTTGGCATCGGATTTCCCATCCAAACACTGTATTTCGCGCCATGTTTGTACCCCTTTCAAAATGTCGGATTTAACTGCGAACTGGTCTATGCTCCCTAAGTTTATTATCAGTAGTTCCACATACGATTCTATCTGTGATGAGAGAATGTTAGGTCACCTCCGTGTTTCTTTAGTTATTTGACAAAATCATTGAAGGGTTGCCCATCCTGTCGGTTGTAGGAAACGAACTGATAAGAAAGCCTAAATTCACATAAGCCCTTAATGGTTTCTTTTTAGGCTTCCTCCCGACTAACCTATTGTATATTTTGATTCATTTCATTTATTTACTTTGTAAATTTTATTATGAGTGGCGAATCAATTAAATACAAATACAAATTATGTGCATTTGTCTGGAATCGGTTTGACTTTCATGTTGTCTCAGTCGGTTTCGAAAGTGAAGGTGGTGTAGATTTCATGCGCTCTTTTACCAGTACAAGTAAGCAGAATGGATAACTTAACGTTGTCTGATTTCGTATCACAATACTCTGAGTAGCTACTACGTATAGCTCGAACTCTTGCTTCGATCTTTGCCAATTTTCTCTCACGTTTCCTTCAAAACAGAGTGACTCAGCTGGTGGGTCAAGTGTATCCAGTTTAGAGAGAGACCACTTCTGACACCATGTTATGTTTGTACCACAAGTCGCAAGATAGGTTGGGACAGAATAATTATTTATTCTCGTGTCTGAAGCAATAAAGTACAAGTTCTGTAATAGAATATAAATTATATGAGTGGTATGTTAATTGACTACCGCGACAACTATGTATTTATAGAATAATCATGACAAGTTCCTTCACACGGATTTTGGTAAAGTGTACGCTGTGCACGCGTGTTTCAAGTCTGGAAATTTTCCAGTTTGAAAAACATCGTTGGATTAGATTTCGAGTACTGGCTCAATATGTCAAAAAGGTGGGGTTGACTGACGTCATGATTACGTAATTAATATGTCTGATGGGATCAACATTTTGATATTATCAGTTGCATCAATAAATTGTGCACTGATTGTGGAAATATGAATGTTGAATATGAATGTTAATACAATTTGTTTAGACTGGCGAAGTGGAACTGCGCACGATTCGCACTCCTCAAGTTTAACAGCAATTTTATTCATCCTGGCACAAGGAAACTTAAAGTTATTATATTTTCTATAGAGTACCGAAGTGGAACTGTAATTACGATCGATACACCTTCAAAGAATTACATGATGGATTCTAATGAGCCGTCTAATAAGAAAACATCATGCATCCATAAACAGTTAGGGGCTGTTTACATGATAAGAGGGTAACCCTTTGTACTAGGGTCGTTCAGTTTACATGTGAAGGGTCAGTTTTGTCTCGGGTACTAGGATTACCGTAGCACTAGGATCAACCTACCTGAGAGGTAGGATCATCCTAGCATTAGGGCCAACATTTGCACGCGTTACTTCATGTAAACGGTTCGCTAGGGATAACTCGCCTACCCGGGATAACTCTATTCTATAGCCAAATTTTACATTGCAAGTTGCTGGAGTTGTTTAGAAATTTGTAGGTAATAAAATTATAACGGTATTCTAGGACACTGGACACCAGCAATAAAGGGCACAACAGAAAAAAAGAATCAATGTTAATCCACCAAAACCCACCAAAAAACACTACTCGTGTCCGCCATTTTGTTTTATATGCTTGAATGATTTTGGCGGCTGCATCGTGTTGAGTTGAGCCGGGCAGTAGGGTAACCCTTCCTGAATCATTTTGCTTGTAAACCCGGGCTACCTTTGACCCTAGTGCTAGGCTAGCCTCGGCACTAGGGTCAACCGTCCTTCATGTAAAGAGACCCTTATTTATCAACGATGCATTGCACACACTTCCCCTATATAGAAAAGATGTTCGATCAAGGACAACCGTCCTCGCTAAATCCTCTTCTGATACATTCTAAACTGCTTTATCTTTTTGTGTGTTTCAGGAAGGCTGAGAGAAAGATATGGTAAGTTTCATTATGATGTTAGGTGGTTTCCCAATTGTATTTATGGCCTAGTTTCCCTTAATATATTATACTGATACAGGAGCCTATTATCAGGTGGGTCCTAGGCTGCGAGCGGTTGTTATGGGTGTTTTTTGTTAAGGGTAGCCCAATTCGACAACAAATTAGCAAAAAAACACCCATAAGAGCTGCTAGCAGGCTAGGAGGGTCCATATAGGTATGCATTCGTGAGCCAGCGTGTTCCCAGATCTTAGAATCAAGTTGCTGTGAATAAACAATGAGAAGCCTTGTGAAAAGTAATTGTATGCAACAATGTAGCAGGCAAACAATGTTTCCTAATGATTTATGAAAATATATGTTGTTGTAGCGTACAATGAGAAAATCTCGCGATTGTTAAAAAAAGGTAAGCATTTTATCGGCCTTCCGCTCGGAGATACGGGATTTATTCAACTCGCGTGTTCTAAAAATAACCTGATCTGGGAACGTGCTGACTTACGGACCAAACATGTGAGATGGACGCTCCTGATAATGGGCTCCTGATTTATAAAACGTTAACACGGACACAGGGAGTGCTAACTAATATTTTACTTTTAGCGAGAAGACGCACTGGGTGATGGGACACTTTTGTTTTCACAAGAATACGCGCGGAACTTGGGCTTAGTCACCGCGCGGGACGCTGAACTCTCAAGGGACCACTCGCGGGAATATATAAGAACTCCTATAAGAAGTAAAATACCGAAAGCAATTATCACCGCACGATACATGGAACCGAAGTAAAATTACAGAAATACGAAAACATGGAAATCAGAATTCAATTCCACGATTGCTATTCCTGTGCAGCTGTTTGAGCGAGATGAATGTGAATTTTCGGTTCCGCGCTGAATTTATTCATTAAATCAAACTTCCTCATTGAGGCGAGCCAACTAGGCACTCGAAGACTTGAAAATCACATTAACCTTTCCCCACCCCGAGATTCCACTAGCAGAGGCACAGATGATCAGTCTATACACAATAGTACAATAATTGGAATTCAGCTTACAGTAAAATTATAGAGTTTCGCTTTTGCGGAATTATCGAAATGCTAGTAATCCGACCCTACTGACGTCACTAATCGATTGTTCAAGGTTGTCAGTCATCTGTGCAAAATTACTTCCGTTCCATGTATCGTGCGGTGAACATCAAGCCATTTGTCGATAAATCTTAGTGTTTTAAAATAAGTAATTTCACCAAAGAATTGGCAAGGACCCCTCTTCTGAAAAGGAAGAGATGTTATTATCACATGACTTTAGTTTCCTCCCTTGCTATTTTCTAACTAGTTACCGTGCGAGGTCTAAGTCCGAGTCCCTCTTCCCGCGCGGAGTCTAAGCCCGAGTTTAGGGATGATTAAACAGTGTTCACAGGTTTGCTCGGGAGATACGGGTTCTGAAAGCTTTTGTGTTCAAAAGGACAGCATATAACGGTATATTAAGTTAGAACTCCCTGTGTACGGACAAGCTGCAAACAACAAATGGCAGAGGACATTCCGAGACCAAAATGAATTGTGGGTATTTATAAATGCAGCTGATCGTTTGTGAATGGTTTCTTCCGAATTAATTTTTGCATTACACTGTTTATATTAATACAAGCTAAGAAATTTATGTCATTTGATTTGTTGAGAGCAGTGGTATTTCAGCGTAATTTGTAGTACCTGTACATGTAGGTATTACAAACCCATATATGGTAGCTCTTGCCATATTTGGAAAACACGCAACCAGTGTATTTTTGATTTTGAAAAAGTGGCTGACACATTACCCGAAAGTGCGAAGAGAAAATCTTGGAAAAGTAACCTTAAAACAAGCAAATGTGCAGAACTGACAATTTACAGAAGTGTAGAATCATGTTGTTGAGATACCTGTTGCAAAATCTTTGTGACAGCTAGACTGAAGCACAGTTTAGTTTTCGGGTCGTCGAACTAGCCGAAGTTTGACCAGAAAATCCCCAGCACGGCGGGATCCCCAGTAAGGAATCCCACAAGAATACTGAAACGCTATGCGGATCAGGAAATTACAAGGAATTTTGAAATCTCTCTCGTGGTATTTATGCCAAATACCACAAGAAACCATGCTATTACTATTACTAATTATCAGTTCCGCATAGCTGGACAGTTATAACCATAATCCTTTGTCGCTTGTTATTTTCCGCGATTTTTCTTTTGTCCATGACAGTTTTTTTCAAAGAAGTGTATAAATATAAAGTGGCTATAAATTTTTCATCGTTAATATCGATTCTACATCAAGAGAATAGTACAATATTTATTGATTTGAGTGTTGCGTCTATATGTTAAAGGAATTTATTTAGGTGATATCAGACGAGGCTTCATTTATTATACAAAAAAACATGCTGGTATAGATTCATGTCCTGTTACAGATATTTTAAAAAATATCCCAAAGGAAATGCACGCTCTGATTGGTTGAAAGCCGTGTTTGCATGAGGCTATGTAAACATGAAAATGACGTCATGCATTGTAGTTTTTGCTTTTTTCTGCTAAAATATGGCGAAAATAACTGCAAATTACCCTAACTTAAAGGCGCGGTGTCATGGTTTTGCGCATGTCTGGAGTCAGTGTTGATTGACGGCTGTTAATTGGCTTCCAACAATTAAAGTCCTCTCCCTTATTGCTCGATTGAAATGATGTCCAATATTTTCCTTGAAGACTATATCTACCCACAGTTTGTTCAGAAGAACCTACGGAGAAAAAGAGCTAAACTGAGTTGAGTTTGATGTAACGTGCTGGAGTGTTCAGTGTATCAGCCAATGCAATCTCGATCCAAAGACAAGAGAGTGTATTGGCCGATACAACACGAATGGTGTAAACTACTTGTGATATGAATTGAAACCACCAATATATAAAAAATATAAAATTTTGATGGGAAACGTAAAAATTATATAGGAGTTCAGCTTTATAGTTTGCACTACGAACATGCACAGTGTACAAAAAAAACAGGTCCCATACATGTGAGTCAGTCTATGCATCAACCAGGATAGCATAGGATTTGTTGGATACAGAACTTAGTATTCTCAAACTCATTAATAATTCATGACATAATCAGCCAACCAGGATCTCGTATTAGGTCAGGTGGATGACTTTGGAAACCCAATGAAACACCAGTTGTAAATCACTAGTGTTTGAGAACTGATTTGAAACAGGTGATAAAACTGTTCTTAATCTGCATATTCATAAACCAGTCAAACAAACTCCAACATGAATCAATACTTTTAATCGTAAATTATTTCAACAAATGTGGTCCATGAGTTACATTTCATTTAGCTATGTCATTGACAAGATTCCACTGTGTTTTGGTAACTTAAACATTTCAGATTAACTATTTCAAATTAAAGTTTACCGTACAATTGTTAAAGTCACCGAAACAAAATGGAATCTTGTCCATGTTACCAGCAACTTGCTGTTCCACCTTCCCTTCATTACTTGGCACTACGCTAGTGGTCACAGTGGCTGTTGCAGTTTCGTATTTAGGACCTAATATTGCTGCTACATTCGACTCGACCTTTTCACTAGCTTTTTCGTATTTCATCAAAACATCTGATCTGTGCCCAGTTCTGTCGCGTATTAACTTGCTATCTACGCCCGCATTAAACAAACTAGACGCACAAGTTACGCGCAAACAGTGAGCAGTTCTCGGCTTAATGCCTGCAGCCTTGCACATGTCTGGCAACTTACGATTGAGGCTATTAATACCAACTTGCATTTTATCAAAAGCGAACGTTTTCGAGTTAGGCTTAAAATAAAAAGCGCTACTGAACTTTTCTACCGTGACTCTGCATCAGGCCTATATATAGGCGGTAATACTCTACTAAACAAGGCTCGTGAATTTCACTTACAGAGTGGCATATATGCCTTACAACACGTGGTTCATACTTCAAATCAAGGAGCCCTCCATGAAACGATTTCGAAACATTTTCTTCAAATCGGATACAGTTATCACCTATCTCAAAGTTAGTTAGGCAGATTCGCCTATGCTCGCCTCCGCGGAGGCCAAACAATTTTCCATTATAATAATACACAACATTCAACAACGACTTAGCTGAGTCCTTTCCTAGTAGTCCTATCTTCCAGAACTTTCTCTCCTCTTCTTCAGTCACTGTCTGCTTCTCTTCTTGTTTGGATCGCAATGCGACTGCAGTACGAGTTCCTTCTTTCATTTCAGCATCCAGTATTCTTCTAAAGATTACAAACCTGACAATAACACGACAAAATGTTAGGATACGTATCATTTAAAATTTCCAAAGAACACTGCGACATTAAATACTGCAGTAGAATGTTTAAACCCGCAAATGTATAAATACAAATACCTTTTATCTGAAAGATCCAGCGGATTAAAATCCATGCTTGGGTTCTTTTCAACCAAGTACCGGCGAATGGCACAAACAATCTGGTACAGCGTTTTCTGC
Source organism: Actinernus sp. WN-2022 (assembly GCA_030867875.1). NCBI lineage: Eukaryota > Metazoa > Cnidaria > Anthozoa > Actiniaria > Actinernidae > Actinernus > Actinernus sp. WN-2022. The sequence continues at coordinate 59,248,689 of JAOWCC010000577.1, read as the reverse complement.
ACAAATTTCGACATCCAGTAGTTTAGTGTCAACATAGTTGTCAACGCGTCCATGTCCGATAAAGGCTGACTAAGTGGCTGAACTTTATGAAAGTCATACTCCTTAAAAAGTCCGCAAACCTCTACTGAAGCAAACTTCACCCTTCTTGTTCGCTGCCATTCTTCAAAGAGACTAGCCGACCACTTGTTTTTATATCGAGTAGAGTTCGGTACTGACCTTTCTACACAAAGTTTCTCCTCCTCTGCTGTTTTGGGACAGCGAAACCTTCCCTCCGCCATGGAAAACACAAATATGTAAATTCTACTAGCATGCAGTGATTTTTACATAAAAATGTTGGTTTCATTAAAAACAACAAATACGTTCTAATGATTTATGAATGCAGGTATTGTATTCGCTCTCGTTTGAGAAATATAACTTAAAACATCAGTGTCGGTATCAGCGATACAAGTTCAGTGTCAGTGATACAGATGTTGAAGTTTTATTAATCAGTGTTGTACACGTATCGGATATGTTTTATCGATCAGTTCTGTTCTGATCAAACAAATGCTAGTGTCTGTCTAGGTTGGGGGTTTACAGAGGTATCAATGTGACTCAAATGTTACATTTCGACTGGTTGGAACCCCTTATTAATTGTTAATTCATGTAACAAAATTAGGGCCAGTCAATGAGGATTGTACACAGTTTTCCAAGTAATCAATAAAACAATTAAATTACAGACAACTGATACGAAATATTGACCTGCAGTTATTCTCGTTGGCACTTTACCGATAGGTATAACTAGTATATAATAATGTAGAATGGAACTATGTAAATAATAACTATCGAATAACTATGAAAAATGACATACGTTGTAGTTTTTGCTTTTTTTTTGGCATAAAATATGGCGAAAATAACCAGTTTTCTAAAGGAAGGTTGTTCAGAAGAACCTACGGAGAAACAGAGCTAAACTGGACAGCATTTTCAGAAGATTGAGACGGTCGGAGCTCAAGCAAACTGTACGAAATACGCAACAAAATACCGTTAACGATTAAGTTGAAATATTTAGTTCAGATTCTTTAGAACAACAATTGTAATAAACTACATGTACTGAAACCATTCAGAAAATGTATAAAGTGCTAATAATCAAGTACACAAAGTCACAGCGGATGGTCAATCGTTATTTATTCAAGTTTTTTTCAAATACCGGTGGCGCTGACAAAAAGTACAGAAACTGGAATTTTTTTAACGATCATGTGTCACATTGAATCAGTGGAAATATAAGCGTAACAGCCGTTTCGGTTTAATTCGATCAGTCTATGAAATCTTTTTTTCATTCAGAGTGGGCTGCTCACTGAACAATTCTGCATGTCGTTCACATATAAAAGAAAAAGTAATGGAACAAGTGTTGATCTATGAGGGACTCCACATTTGATGTTGAGCATGTTGGACTTTACATCTTCAATTTGCACATATCAGTGGGCTCTGTTTTGAAGATAACTATAAAACCAGTTAAATGGGATTCCACGAATTCCATATCTGTATAGCTTTTTTAATAAAATATCATGGTTAACAGTATCAAATGATTTTGATAGATCAAGGAAGATTCCACATGTTATTTTTTTGTTATCAATATTCATTTTAAGTTGATCAGTGAATTTCAGAATTGCTTGTTCGGTTGAGTGGCCTTTTCTAAATCCAAACTGATATTTAAATAATATATTATGCTTTTCTAAAAAGAATATTATCTGGTTATAGACTAGTCTTTCCAGAATTTTTGCAAAGGGTGAAAGTGTTGAAATTAGTCTGTAATTCCCAATTTTGACTTCTTCATCACTGACAATCTCATTAAGCCTCGTTTCATTTATAGCTAGAATTATCCAGAATTATTATTATTATTAGAATTATTATTATTATTATCGATTATCCAGAAGAATCCGGAATTCATCTATGTGTTTGGGTAGACTAGTTATATTTAGGCAAGCCATTTTAAAACCACGATTGTTTGGAAATATTGGTTGGGAAGCATTTACTGCCACATTTTCAGAGTGAGATAAAGATTATTTTCGGGTCCTAATGTGCGATATAAAGTTAGATGCTAGAGCAGTTTTAGTTCCTTCAGTACTTAAGTAAGTCCCCTAGAATTAAGGTGTTGTCTTGTGATATTTGAATAGTGTGAGTAGTGACCAATCATTTTGTTTGGCAAATCTACCAACGATTTTGTTGACTTCCTTGATTTTGGCGTTCAAGAAATCATCCGATCTTATAATAATTGAGGAAATCGTTACCTTAGTAGACGGGGATTCGTCTTCGATTTCCTTACCAAGCTGTAAATTTTTTTCGGCGATTTCTTTCGGCTCCTCAAATTTAACATTGCTGGTTCCAATATGTAGTATGATTTCATCCGGCTCTCTCCTAAGTGGTGGTTTGATATAATCAAACATATCTTCAACCGTGGCCCCCGGGAAAGACTTGTGTTGTGCTGTGGCTGTGGGACAACTTACGGCCGTTGATATACTTTAACATCGAGTCTCCAGCTATCACTACAGAGGGTTTGGATCTTGAAGGGATGGAAAGACTTTCAACTGCTTTTGACGGGGGCGGAGGTGCTGTGTTGGTTAAGTTGATTACTTTGTTGGATAGAGCCTTGCTTCTCCTTTTTTCGGCCTTGGTCCATTCCTTAGCGTTGGCATTCGGAGTATTCCGCGGACATGTTTCTTGATTTTCGCTTGTCGTCGAAGGAAGTGAAATATTCGCCGAAGCTGGAAGTAAATGTTTACTGCATGGCGTAGGCGTAAAGGGTGCATTCAGTAGTCGTATTACTTTTAAAGGCTACTATTTTCTTGTTCAAGTTCTTGAACCCGTTTCTTAGTTTGATTAAGTTGAATCATTCTAAGCGCGACGAAAATAAAATTATAAAATATATTAATAATATTTATTATTCACTTTTCGCACACTGTATGAATTTGAGGTTTCTGATTGGTCAATTTGTACCACGTGTCACCTGGCTATACCATGACAACGACAAACTGCCATGTAATGATGTGGTGTAATAATATTACCGAACAGCTATTACACCACAGAAACAATGGCCGAGAAATATGACGATTTGTCAGCGGAAAAGATAGAAGAATTAATAGATGAAGCCATACCGAAGAACACTAAGAAGGCAACAGCCTGGGGTGTCTCGGTTTTTAAAGGTAAACACGTAGTCCATGCAGCTTCTTTTTGTTCGTTTTGAAGCAGCTAGATCGGCAAATTTGCTTGAACTCGAAAGTCTGCCAAGTTTATAAACTTACAAATTTATTTTAAAACAATACTTCTTTGTTTTAGATTGGCTGTTCAAAACATTTCCACAAGAAACTTTAGAAAGCCTTTCTCCATAACTTCTATCTGAAAGATTGAAGAAATTTTATCAAGAACTTAAAAAATCTCCGACCGAGCACTACAGTACTTCAGCGCATTTGTCAATTCATGCAGCCCGTGATAGATACCTCAACTCCCTACTATTCAATCAGCTATTCAAACAGGCAAATAAATCGCTAAATGCCAAACTGAAGCTGCTCAAGGCACAAGGTTTTGGTAAAGTACAACACCATTCATCAATCTCGCCAGAAGACATAAAAAAGTGCTACGAGACGAAAGTGTTTGGCGACGAAACTCCACTCAGTTTGCTTCGAGTGAATTGGTTCAACATAAGCCTGCATTTCTGCCGCAGAGGCCGTGAAAATCAGAGGTCCCTCTCAATAGAAAGTTTTGGGATTAAGAGAGCTGCAAATGGTGATGAATATGTGGCGATGACAGTCAGTGAAAAAAACGAAAAACCACCAAGGTGGCCTCGGAGACAAAGCCAACGAAGGAGATTCAAAAATGTTCAGTTCTGGTACAGCGAAGTGCCCTGTGAAGAATTTTAAAAAGCTTCTTGGAGTGCTAAATCCCGTAACCAAACAGCCTTATTCCAGAAGCCTAAAAGAAATTTCATGGCAGTTAACCGAATTTGGTTTGAAAATTCTCCTCTTGGAGTTAACAAGATAGGAAAGATGATGAAAGAGATATCAGCTGAAGCCGGCTTAAGCCAGATATATAGAAACCACTGTGTAAGGTCAACCACCGTTTCCATTCTAGATGAAGCTGGAATACCCATCCATAGAATTATGCAGACATCTGGCCACAGAAGTGAGACAAGTGTGAAGTCCTACTGTGACAGGCAAAGTTTGGGTAAAGAAAAAGAATGCTCTAACATTCTAGCTAGAAATGGCGACGACCAACCACAGTCGGCTGTAGCCGTAGGCGAATTTAAAATACCCCACTTTGACTATCAATTAGAGAGAAGATATATATAGGTATATGCGAAAGCATTCGACAATGGAGAAAGTTACTTGTAGCTGGTTGATGTGCGGTAAGGATACGAGGTGTGTGAGAAATCGTTCGAAGACAACAGAGTACTGCGCCCAGCATAACTTTCAGATACGGGGTGGGAGCACTTTACCTATTCCTTGTCCGAAGTGTGGTCGCGGCTTCCATAAGAGTTATGGGACTTGTTCGAAGTGTGCGAAAACACAGGCCCAACGTCTCTATGAGATAAACCGCCGTACTAAGAAGCGCTTTGTAAAGGTGTTAGCTGAATTGAAAACTAGACCTACGACCCCCTTGTAAAGTGAAAGTACGTACCACGCTCGCTTCTCTCATAGCAAATATCAATCTTTAACCCAACTTTGCTCGCAGCTCTTTTCGAAGCTCTTTCCGAATTTGTTCCACGCTTTTTTCACCCTTGCACAAAGCTTTATGGCGAATTTCAACCCTCATAGCCTCGTATTTTTCTGCTTCGGCAAGGATTATAGTGAACTCAGTTTCAGACACTTTCTCATCATGCAAGTCTTTTGATACAAGATCACGAAGCGTATTCACTTTCGTTTTCGCCAACATAGCGGTTGTCTCATGCTTAGAAACTTTGATTCCAAGCTTTTTAGCCCCAACAGCCGTAGATGCTGAAATTACCCCACAGATCCCACCAATAACACCGAGGGGTAGGCCAATCAAAGCCCCAAAGCCGGTTAGAGCAACTGTTAGTCCTGAACCGGATAAAAGCACACTTAGGCTACCTGTGGCCACAGCGACCCCATGAATGATTCCCTGCGCGCGGCATACTTTTTACGCACACCCTCGTAGTGTTTTTCTTGAGCTTCAATGCTCGCAAGCGTTTCACACACCTTTTGTAGGCGAAAGCTCTCTCCAGAGATTGTAGGATAGATCGGCGGTGCTGTTGGAATTGTTTGAATTGAATCGCTTGCCATTATGACTTCGTTATAAAGAATACTTACTCAATCTTCAATACGTAGCGTATAGGTCTACCACGGAAGTCTATGATATTTCCTTTCTCATCGCGAACGGTCAGGTGAAGGCTGTTTCTTATTGTCCCTAGAGCTTTGACAGTTAGTGTGAGTAGTGAAGCATATGTTGTTTTTGCAAACCTTTCGCCTCGAAGCTCTAAGCTAGCCAGGACGTTCGACGGTTTTCCTTCGAGAAAAGGGCATCACATTTTGACATAATATCCTCTATCTCAAATATACCACATTTAAAAGATTTTGATGTTGATGCACAGATGCCATCTAATTTAAACTTTGACTACTATTCTTCACATGATTTTCATAGTAATTTGGAAATTTTATCTTTAAAAAAATCATTTTCTGCTCTGCATTGTAATATTCGCAGCCTACAAGCTAACTTTGATAACTTAATTAATTTGCTTGATAGCCTAGATTTCAATTTCTCAATTATTGGCTTATCAGAAATTAAGTTTCAAAAAGGAAGGGATGTATTGTCCAATATTTCAATACCTAACTACACCTTCATATCACAACCCAGCAACACCATTGCTGGGGGTGTTGGATTTTACATAAGCAGTTATTTGAAGTATTCAGAAAGAAATGATCTGAGTCAATGCACTGATTATTATGAGTCTATTTGGATTGAAATTGAAAATTCTAATGGAAAGAATTTTCTTTGTGCTGTCTTTTATAGACATCCAAGTAGTAACCTGGAACCTTTTCTAAAAGATTTTTACATGGTACTTGATAAAGTAAGTAAAGAGAATAAATATTGTACAATAATGGGTGATTTTAATATCAATCTTCTAAATTATGAATCTCATCATCTTACTGAAGAATATATTAATACATTGAATTCTTATTCATTCCAGCCCTTGATCACTCACCCAACAAGAATAACTCATCATTCAGCCACATTAATCGATAACATTTTTTTCAATTTTCTTGAGCACTATACTGTAAGTGGTAATATAATATATGACCTCTCTGATCATCTTCCTAACTTTGCTATATTTGATAAAATAAGTTTCTTTTCCAGCCAAAATAGAATTTACAAACGTGACTATTCAAATTATAATGAATCAGCTTTTATTGAGGAATTTAAAAAAGTAAACTGGGTTGACCAACTTCCTGTTGACAACAGTATTGATGATCTTTATGAGTCATTTTACTCAAAAGTATCAGTAATTGTAGATAAGCATATTCCATTAAAGCAACAATCTCGCAGAGCCTCTAAACTCTGTTCAAAACCTTGGATAACTCCTGCCTTATTAGTATCAATAAAAAAGAAAAATAATTATTACAAAAAGTACATAGCTTCTAAACAAACCTATTACTTTACAAAATTTAAAATATATAGAAATCACCTAAAATCCTTAATTGCTCTTAGCAAGAAAACATATTATGATAATTATTTCAGTAAACATTCCAAGGATATCAAAAATATCTGGAAAGGTATAAAACAAATTGTCTCAACCAGGTCAAAAACGTTGCACTTTCCATCTAAAATTATACTCCAGAATCAAAATGAATTAACCGACCCTTTAGCTATAGCTAATTCTTTTAATGATTATTTTGCTAATGTAGGAATCAATCTTGCTAATGTTATTCCACAAACAAATAGATCACCACTTGATTATATTAAAAGTTCCATATCTAACAGTTTTTTCCTGTCTCCCTGTACTTCTGATGAAATTCAAAGTGAAATTCAAAATCTCTCTAAATCTAAAGCTACTGGTCCTTTCAGTATACCTGTCTCAATTGTTAAAACTTTAAAGTCAGTAATATCAAAACCATTAGAAATAATTTACAATGCCTCTTTATCATCAGGTATGGTCCCTGCAAAATTTAAAGTTGCACGTGTAATTCCAGTTTATAAAGCAGGCTCTAAAACGCTAAGATCGAACTATCGGCCTATATCATTCATTACTTCCTATATTTAATATAATTATGGAAAAACTGGTATACAAACGTCTACTTGCTTTTCTTGATAAATACCATTTGTTATGTGATTCTCAGTTTGGTTTTCGTCCTAAACACTCAACAATTCATGCCATTTTACTAATACTTGATAAAATAAACAATGCAATCGAAAACAACTTTTATTCTTGTGGAATTTTTCTAGATTTTAGTAAAGCCTTTGATACTGTCGATCACCAAATTCTTCTTAAAAAACTTGAATATTATGGAATTAGAGGACTTCCAAATGCTTGGTTCTCATCATATTTATCAAATAGAAAACAATTTGTATCAGTTGGTAATTCTATTTCAGGGTACAAAGCAATTAGTTGTGGGGTCCCTCAAGGATCGGTTCTCGGTCCAATATTATTTCTTATATATATCAATGATTTCATAAATTGTTCTAAATCTGGTGATTTCCACTTGTTTGCAGATGATTCAAACATATTTTTTTCCAATAAAGATCTTAATTCTCTAAAAAATACAGCCAATGACACTCTTAATAAAGTGAGCGAGTGGCTTAATACAAATAGATTATCTCTGAATATAGATAAATCAAATTTTGTGATATTCCATCCCGTACAAAAGAAAGCTTTTCCCATTGAGTTGTCTATTAATCAAAAATGCCTAAAACAAAAACCGAGTGTTAGATACTTAGGTGTGCTAATAGATTCTAATCTATCCTGGAAATATCAAACTCAGGAAATACTAAAAAAAGTCTCTAGAGGTATAGGAATCCTCTCCAAGATAAGACACTATGTGAATTTGAGTGTCCTGATCAAACTTTATTATTCGATAGTATATCCCTTCCTTACATATGGTCTACTTGCATGGGGAAACACTTACCCAACATCACTACAAAAGCTATCTATTATTCAAAAGAAATCCATTCGTATTATTACATTTTCAAAGTTTGATGCACATACAAGCCCCCTTTTCAAGAAATTAAACATTTTAAAGCTAGCAGATCTGATATTCTTGCTTTCAGTTACGTTTATGTTTGATTATCATAATAATAATATCCCAACTTCTTTCTCGGAATTCTTCACTCTAGTCAATAGAATCCATGAGCATAATACTAGATTAGCTTCAAAATCAACATATTTTATACCAACTGTTCGAACAAACTACGGTAAATTCAGTTTAAGATATAAAGGTGCTGTAATCTGGAACTCACTTTCCGAAGAAAATAGGACAATTCAGTCAAGGAAACTCTTCAAATCTAGACTCCAAAAACAGCTCATAGAGAATTACTAATTTCGTTATATATTTTTTCCCTTATGATCCATCTTCTCTTCTAAATCTTGTATTTGCATCTCCCCATCTCCCTCCCCAAGATACCCGTGTGTAGTTTCATCGTCATTTAGTGCTTAGTGTTATTGATGTCAAGTGTGATAAATATACAATTGTGTCGTATGTTATATATATATTTCTTCATGTTTCCTTTCTTTTTTTTATTTCGTTATCTAGTTCGACCCATATTATACTGTCTATAAAAATATATTTCGGGATACCAGACTCGATTAGTTTTCTTCTAAGCTACTTCTGGTATCCCAATACTCTAACTATGGCAATCACATTTATTAATTACACTCCATGTAAATACAGAGTATGAATAAAGACTTGTTGTTGTTGAAAAAAAAAAAAAAAAAAAAAAAAAAAAGAAGAAGAAGTGAGAAGCTAGAATCCACCACATCGCAGTGGACATACACTGTGTGGATATCTTGTAGCACCAGATCGTGGTTACCTACTTCGATTACCACATCATCTATCCCCTCTTTGTTGCCTTTAACGCCTAACAGTGTGCAGATATTTCTGCTGAACCGGATTGGTTGCTTGACTTCTATGATCCAAGCCTTCCTCGGCAGGGTTTGCGTGAATTTCACAATGCCAGCATCAATTGCTTGTTTGAAGTATGGTTGAATGCTTGCCATATCATGGTGCCCTGCGGCAATACCGTATGGAAACCCCACACCTTGGGTATCCCACCAGAACGAAGCCTTCTCTGCTAGGTTCCACCAACTGTTCTCAAAAGTGACCTCGACTAGCGAAATATTCTGGATAAGAAGAGGTTGGTCGAAGTAGACCGTCTGGTCAGCCGAGGTACAGTGACATTTAAGATCACCATTTTAAAGATATCAACTGTATATGTCATACTTGCGATAGCTTCAATAGTTACAATGCCTCTCGTTGTACCAGACAAAGATGATTGGTATGATGGTCTATCTGCTAAGGACAAGGCGGAGATTGCCAAGGTTGGCCCAAGGCTTTCGAAAGCTGAGCAGACAGCACTCCTTGCCGATGAAAATAAAAGGATTGCAGCACGGAATGCCAAGCTGTTGGTGAAGTTCCGGAAACGACACCCGCGTGAAGACTCTCACCAGTTCCAGGCCTTCACGGACATAGATGGAGATAAATATTCAACGAGTATTGTATTTTTAGACGAGGATTCTAGCTATGTGGTTTACGGCGATGATGTCTCCAAGCTACCTGCCGCCATTCAAAAACGAATCGACGCCGCGTTGCATGGAATGAAGGGGCGTTTCCCATATACCCTGAAATACCCTGTTCCAGCAATTCCTTTTACCGAAGCAGCACAAGATATCGATCTCAATACTCTATGGATATACGCCACACCTACGAAAGCATTCAAAGTAGGTGTCAGGGACATATTCAAGGAGACCGTTGTAAAGCATAAAACAGCAAATGAGTCTTATAAATGGTTGGCATCTCCAGATTTCAGCTATTGGCCTCAATAGTTGAATTTCGCAACGTGGTGTGCAACTTCTGGCTGTGGAGTGTCATTGTTCGACCCCGCTTTCAAAACATATCCACCTGTTGTTCAAGGGTTCCTACGATTTCACACATATTTCACAATACGACGAATTCTGCGTGAACTTGGTGGCCCCTATGGAGTGCCTCTACCAGGTGACTCCGTTTTCAAGCAATGTGATAACCTCTACAACAAAGCAGCTCTGGAGTCCTTATGCATCGAGTTTGGTTTATCTCGAACACCAGACTTTCGATGGAAAGGAGGTAGGAATCACGGATTAGGAGATGTATTCCTTTTGTACGGCGATGGCTACAGAAACGTCCACGTAATCCGAGGTTATGACAAAGAAGCAGATACGTGGCCCAACCCCGATAATTTGTTTGTAGACCAAGGAGGCACGGTGGTGGACATTGAAAATCTGGTATCCTTTATTCGGAACGACGAACCCAAAGGAAAACAATACAATTGGTTTACACCATCAATCGGGAAGGGTTTGACGCGAGCTGGATTGGGAAGGTTGAATCGCTCAGCCGAGGCTTTTGTATTTTGCATTCTAGCGGCCCAAGCAAACCTGCACTCATCCATCATAGGTATTAGTAAAAATTCTTTCAACACCCAACAAGAGTTTAAAAAGCTGCTTGAAGAATCGATTCTAGAAAATGATTTAGCACAAAGCGTAACGAATTATCAGTTTATTGTTCAGAAAACAAAGAAGAGGCTCGATCTAGCCGTAGCTATAGGGGTGTGGTTATTGCCAAGCAATCTGGTGATCAACCTCCACAAAAAGTCGAAGTATAATAACGAACTCCAGACGGCAACAAAAGATATGCGAATAGGTGCAAATGATGTCAACGATGAGCACGAAAAACCCACACCGCAACCTATGGAGGACCTTCACAAAAGAAAAACTTGCCCCATCAACAAGATTCGCATCCAACACGTAGCGAAGCTACTCATAGTACCTCTGTAGTAGAGCATGTACCAAAGCCTACTCCACAACACGAGACCAATCTAGGGGTGGTAACTATTGCTGCGGCTGGAGCCGCGTGGTTGTTGTTTCGCTAACGCTTCTTGTATTGCTCCACTACGAACACAACTACGGCTACGATCAACAGCCAAGCATTCTTCGCCAAGAATCCTACGACCTCACCAGCAGTTCGAAATAGAAAGCTAGCAATTGCCCCAACCATCCCAGGGAGAATCTGCCCTAGCTTTTTTCCTATTGCTTTTAACCCATTTCCAATACCCTTGGCTACTCTAGTCAAGTTCTTCGACAGCATAGAAACTATGACGCCAATCACAGTGCCTAACGCAGCGAGCGCCCCAAGCACTGTTAATCCGTACTTCTTGAAAACCTCTTAAACCCGGTCTCGCAGTGACATACGCTCTTCTATGGTCTCATTCCTATTTTCTAGGTCTCGTATATTTTGTTTCCTAGATTCTATTCGCTCCTGAGCTTCCTGCTTCTCTACCTCAGATGTCTCAGGATCTTCGACAATATCCTTATCCACCACATTTTTCTGTTCCAGGCCTTTGACTTCCACTTTGTTTTGTTGTATGACCCCCCCTGCGGGCTGACCTAAATCCTCAATGATCTTTTTAGATTTCGTGATAAGTTTTCCATTATCATCAAAGAGTTGGTGTTCTGTGGCGCCTTTCCATTTTCCCTTAACGACCACTTTATAATATTTATCTAATCTAGCAGTGAACCTATACTTCACAGGATCGACATCCGGGTACTTGGTCTTAATCTGATCCCAGGACGTATCTTGGTTGGCTTCACTATCGATGAATGGCCCTGTAGAACTGTCCTTGTTGTCCCGATTAATCAATTCTATGTACTCGTTTTGGCTGTTTCCCCATCGTCCCCGATTATTCCATAAATTATTCCACGAGGCTTTTGTCCTGCGGCCTATTTTGCGTCCCACTCTTTCTATCCACGTATCTCGGGTGTCCTTCCCATATGGTTCCAGCCCCTTCCAGTCAGCGTCACCGATAGGCTCATTCGCATCAGCCATACCATCTTCGGCGAAAGGATCGAAGTCCATATTGAAGACTTATAGCTTTGCTATATACATATTCAATATGATATCTTCGAAGCAAGTTCCTGCACAAACACGCAGAGAGCCGCTTGGACTCAAAGCTCGACGCATTCTTTATAGACGCACTTTCGCACCATCATCTGCCAACCCAGGAGAGACACTCTATGTAGCGGTTCCAAAACTAGGAGAAAACATTGTCCTAGTCCCAGGTAGCTTTGCGCTCTTGGCTGATATTGCATTGTCTGGTGGACACGCCAAGAATCGCGTGGTGGCCAATGTCGGACGATGTTTAGTCTCTCATCGCAGATGTAGATTTGGAACAGAGGTAATAGAAGACCTTGTCCGACCAGATCTCCTACAAACATATGCCGATCTCTATCTTCCTACTCCAGAGCGCGAAGCTCGGATCCAACAAGGTATTCAGACAGAGAATATGAACAAGCTTCGCTCAGTAGCGGGTGACAAGGACACGTCAAATGCTGGAGAAAATGCGCTCCTGACGGCATATAGCTCAAAGTATAGAATCCCACTGGACGTTGACATTCTGACACAACATGGAGCTCTGTATCCCCACGCCCTCAGCGACATTATTTCGTTTGATTTGGGTCTAGCCCCTGCGGTCGACATAGTGGTGGGATCAGATACGACCAAGATAGGCACATACAAGCTCAACAACATACAGCTGGAGTATGAGGTCATCGAGGATGAAAAACTAGCCAGACAAGCACAGCACGCATATACCACAGGCACTGCCTTCCTGTTCAACTACGCTTTACACTCCAAGACTGTACCTATTAGCAAGGCATCAGACACTCTGGTGTCTCAGAACATCACCGTCCCACGGAGATCCTTTACTGGACTACTTCTGCTCTTTGTGGCGCCACACACCGCAGGTACCCGGGACAGCGAGTCATTCTCCAATCCAGGCATCACGAAGGTGGAGGTAGATGTCAATGGAATTCCAAATTTCTTCTTTCCAGATGGCATGCTACCACCAGATTTCTGGGAGGCTGCCAAGGGATGGTTTGGCACATCAGTCGATGTTGATCCACAAATGACCCCCATGACACCTCCCAAGTTCTACAACAACAAATTTGCCATTCTCGTTGATTGTCGCACAGCAAAGGATTCAGTTGTCCATGGCGATGGCTTTGCCCAAACAGGTGGTGGAAAAGACATCGACATCCGGGTGCATAGGAGTGGAGGCAGCGGGCCCGTGAACATGCACATCTTCGTTCTGTCAGATGCTCAGATCAATATATTGAATGGATCCCTTCATAGTTTCACATATTAACGGGTTGCAATGGATGCCCTGGTAGAACACATTCCATTCAATGCCCTAGTAGTAGGCCCCACAAATTGTGGAAAAACGGCATTCCTTATGGAGCAACTTTGTGGACCATTTCGCGGTAAGTTGGACTATATCGTACTCGTATGTACCACGTATGCCCACAACAAAACCTATCGTGGATTTGCTCATAGAGATCCCCATTTCTACGTCATATCGCCCAAGCAGGATGCCATTGATGCCGCACTACACTTGTGCGCCACATTTTGGGCAGGTACCAATACGCTACTGATACTTGACGATTGTGCTGCCTCTAAGGCCGTAAAAGGAAGGACAGCCAAGATCACGGATTTGGCCTTTTCTGCTCGCCATATTGGGATTTCCGTTTGGGTGCTCTCCCAACAATTGACGAGCATCTGCAAACCCGTCCGCGAAAATGTAGCCATGGTTGTGGCCTTTCATACGGCATTGGCTCTGGATGCCAAGGTCCTCTTTGAGGACTACAGTGGAGGGTTGGAGGTGGATGAGATGTTGCAATCAGAGCTCCGGGCCAATAAGTTTACTCGCATATGCTTTTGTTTACGTCACCCTTTTGCTGTCGTATTGGAGATACCTGCACCAAACAGTATACTGTAGTATACCATGGAGGAAGAAATATTTGCCCTACTAGGTGAGGATGTAACAGGGCCCCCCAAAACAGAGGTAACCAATTCGGCTGCTGAAGCCGCGTGTTCCTCTGGAACAGACAACCGGGAAGCGCTTGCCATTTTGGCCGCAACAGGTACCACAAAAGAATACCTAGGGAAAAATCTTTCTCTAGGAGACGTTTCTAGACTATCTGAGAAAGACGTAGAGCGGTTATATAGAAGGTACTAGGCCGTTCTAGCTCAGCAAATAACAGGGAGTCTAGTCGATGGTGTGATGCGTCTAGCTACCCGCTTAGTTGCGTACCTAGTCCCTCTAGATTCTCAATAAGCGCTGCTCAAGGACCTACAAGAAGACCACCTAGTCCGCAACGAGATCAGTGCTGCGACTGGCTTGTTATCTCTTAAAGCAGGGCGCTTCGTAGCACTAGCTAGCGTCTTGTTCCACGTATCTGGTCATGTAGTTGTTCCTTGTAGCTCTGCTACGACATCAAGTAGCTCTGATATCGCACCTATTGAACCTTCACATATACCTACCATAACAAAGCAAGATGGAAGAACAGATGGATCGGATCACTGCGGACTCTCCGAAGACTGTACCTTAGAAAAAAGAAAAAGATCCGAAGCGTGTTGCTGCTGGAAAAGCCCTGGCAGAAAGCAACAAACGTGCTAGAGCAGCGCTGAATCGCGAGCGGGAGCGCGAGGTGGAGCTAGAAAGGGTGCCAGCAGACTCTGCTTGTCTTCAGGATGACAGCAACCACACTTGCTGCCATTGGTGTAGGTGCGACACTGGTGGGGCTGTGGTTGTCGAAACGACAACAGGACTGCCACGTCGCTTCTGAGAAACTATCAGCTGCGCCTCAGGTAGAAGCCCCGTCGTCTCCACAGATACCACTAGGTATGGAGTAAAAGTTGGTTTTCTGCATCCATTTGAATCAGCACGGTGGGCATAAATGACCCCGAAATCGCCAGGGTTGAGCGTGACCAAAATTAGATAAAATGGCACAATTTCCTAAATTCTCTCTGAAATTGAATAAAATTTTCACAGTTTACTATGCAAGTAAAATTTAAGGTTGTGGTTAAATTAGTTTTAGATAATGACATTATTGTGACGTCATAAGAGTAAGCTCCTTTTTTGGTCAAATTCCTTTTTAAATAGTGGTTTAAAGTAAAGTACGCTATAACGAAGATATGGCGTTGCGTTTTTATTTGGCACAATTTTGAAGTCTCTATGATACATATTCCCTAAGTTATTAAGGATTTAATATTTTCATGACGTCATATCTGTGACGTATATGTTTTACATAAATGGGGCTTTCCACTGTAAAAGAAAAACAAAAACTCGATATTACAACTACTTAGTGCGTTAGAAGTGCATTGGTCAAAAAATATAGATACAATGCTCACTCACCTATATTTAGAGGGCGTTTTCAAATACTCATGACGTCATAGTGACGTTTACGTTTTTTCAATGTAACCTTGAAAGCATTTAACCATTAAAAATTACAATTTAAAAAACATACGATTTTAGGTACTAAGGTATTCTTAAAGTTTCTAGATTGTCATGTAATAATATTTGAGACTCCTAAAGTTATTTGAAGAAATATGTTTCATAAATGGTTTTATGCTGTTTATTTCCCGCCACAATTTGGCGGGAAAATTACGAAAATTCAAAATTAAATAACTTTTCTCCCTCTTAACCAATCGAAATAGGGTTTTCGATTACTTTGTTCCCAACAAGAGGAGAATTGAAAAAAATAACATTTTAGTATCTTACGGCTACTTGAAAATATGGAGAAACCTATTATAAATGGATAAATGGCGTCATTGTGACGTCATTAAGATGTTCGCGTTAACACAAAACGCTCTAAACCTCTCCATAAAAAAATCATTATTGTACTGTTGAAAGTCTTGAAGATATAGACAAATATACCAACCCTGGCGATTTTGGGGTCATTTATGCCCACCGTGCAGTGTCCGCCAAATCAAAGGTCTACTCCATTTGAAGGGTGAAGACCTTATACCCATATATGTATGATGGTTGAGAATAAATTGATGCAAACGATAACAGAGGCGGTCGTATTAACTGGCCTCGCTACTAGTATTGGGTTCGTTGCAAGAAAGTTGATCAAAGAGCCCCTGCTTGGTGACCCTTCATCATCAGTCATAAACTACGTGAAGTGGACAGCCTTGCGAATACCTTCTATGGTCCTGAGGGATACTGGAAAGGTTACGCTGCCGTGGGTAAGCTAGCCGCTTCTGCGGGTGTGTCGGAGGATGTTGCAAAGGTGTGGTTGGATAAGCAAGCCCTATGGCAAATGTTCCTACCTAGTCCACATGAAATTCCTAGACCACACTGGACAGTCTCAAAGCCAAACGAGGTGCACCGGGCTGACCTTCTTTTCCTACCACACGATCGGGTTCGTTCGAAGCTATACAAATATGCACTCGTCGTGATCGATATAGCCTCACGCTACAAAGAAGCAGAACCATTGACCTCGAAAGATAGTGGTGAAGTGGCTGCGGCGTTCGAAAGAATCTATAAGCGGGGGCCATTGACATGGCCAAAACTGTTACAGGTCGATCCTGGAAGGGAGTTCATGGGACGCATGTCTGTAGCCTTGGAGCGACATGGTACGAAGGTTAAACGAGGCGAGGTAGGTAATCACCGGGCGCAAGGATTCGTTGAGCGAGCAAACAGGACGCTGGCTGAGAGATTGTTTGGATATCAATATGCTCAGGAGTTGGTGCTTACTTCGGAAGGATCAGATGCTAGATCTAGAGAGTGGGTTCGGCGATTACCTGCAGTCATCAAGGCCATGAATAGTGAGGTGACTAGACTGACAGGGAAGGATCTGCACTGCGTAGTACGGAGCGAGTACCAATATTGGCTTTGATTGCTGTACTAACAACCTCATAGACTATCTTTTGTAGGGTGCAATTTTTGTGTAGGTCGATGCTAGTAAAAGTCGTTGCTATATGAGGAGCTATTCGATCGGCATTCAAGTCGATTTCGATTTTATCGTCAGCATGTAGCGAGCGCAGAAAGTCCTCGCCGCAAGCAATACCTGGGCCGTTGAGTTGCATGAAACGAGCAATCTCGCTCTTGGAGCGAATGAACTTGAGTTGTATGCACGCGTGGTAAAGTAGCGCAGCCAAAATAGTTCGCTTTGTGCGGTTACGCTTAAAGCAAACTTTCTGCACTTGGTTGTATCCTTCAGTCACGATATCCAATACGTTCGTGGGAAACGATAGCTTGTAATTTTGTCTATAGACGGTGTTGTATGCCAGTAGTTCCTGCATGATCATACGTCGTTGTGATTCAGGGTTGTTGACTACTGGGCTCGTACGATCTAGATCACGTTGATACCAAGAGCTATTTGGACCTACGATACGCAACCGTGGGACGGCACAGTCTACTTCGCGCATACAGGTACTCAATGCGATCTCCTCGCCAATGCAACTACAGATTGGGCATATGAACTCTATTCCTCGCACTTCCATTGGACAGAGACATTCGGGGCACATTTCCTCCGCACTGCATGTTGTGTGTTTTAGTTGTGGGAGGTCAAACACGAAACTGCTAGGTAGCTTAAGATTACCAAGCAGGCCATAAGGATCGTCCATGACTTTCTTTGATTAGTAGATAACTCTAATAGGGAGTTTAAAGCCTGTACTCAATAGGCTCGGTGTGGATGCCATCTGGCAGAACCCGCCTCTTATCGTAGTAAGCTTCTGCTGTTCATAGGTCGCCATACCTTCTGGCAGCAAGCGGAAGCCTCGGTTTTCTGCTACGTCGCTGCTACCCTGGAGTGCTGCTTTGAATCGATCCCATGAGACATCATTGTGCCGCCTTGACATCCCCTTGATGGAATATTTCCGCCTGGTACCTACGTCGACATAGTAGGCCTTAGAGCAGAGGGCAATGGCGCGCTGTCCTTCGAACTCTAGTTTGAAGAGGCCTGGTGTACGACTGCTCCACTTGTCCCAGGCTAACCAATCCTTTCGGCAAGCTGCGAACTCCTTGTGCAATTCTGGTCGTACCACTTCGTCGATGCTGTTGCCTGAGATGGCAATGTACGCGCTGTCCGTATCCATCTGGATGTATTCGAAATCCTGACGATCGATGTACTTGTCGAGGAAGTCGTAGTAGAACTCGAGCATACGCAGCTTGGCAAGCTGGTACACGGCGATACCTACTTGGAAAGGTCGTTTGATTCGGATCTGAGTTTTTCGACTCTCGAGTTCGTATGCATCACCAATCTCCTCCAGGTCTGAAAACCAAGCACTCCGCAAAGCTTTGTCCACAATCTTCTCGTCTTTGGTATAGGTAACATCAGTTTGTCGCTCCAAAGCCTCAATCAACTTTCCGTAGGCACTATTTCCAAGTAGCTTGAACACATCTGCCAGCAAGGCTTTACTTTTGTCTACATCTCCCGTACGTCGCGCTTCGGTGACTTAGTCCACAAACCATTCAAATACTTTTTTAGGTTCGTAGTCTATTGTGCGGTAGACAGCAGTCATCACTGCCCCGTGATCTAGATACCAAAGTAGAAGAGGGGCATAGAGCAGCAACCTCTTTCCAGAAAGACTCCCAACTAGCTTCTTTTCATTGGATCTCTTTCGACCTGTCTTCTCAAGGTAGGCCAACATTTCTGGAGGGATTGCTTCTTTGGGGATTTCCCGATTGTAGAAGAAGGGCGGCATCTCCTCGAATTTCTTCCACAATGCTCTAGGGATCTCAATGTCGACCTCAGCATACCCAAACCACGACCCATTCCGCAGACATTGGGCAAGTCCTTCGGAGGCTGGACCAGGCTCTGCATATTGCACAACCTTTTCTTTTCCACAAGGCATTTCGTGTGCCATAGTCGAAAGATATAGGGCATTGGCGTCGTAGCCAAGAACCTTGCGGCAAAGCTTAGGTTTTGATAGCTGATGACTGCGGATCTTAGATACTCTAGCCTGTACACAGACCTCCGTAATCCCTTCAAAGGAAGGAAAAGGAGGTCTGTACTACGGATGAGTTAATCGTGTTCTAGGTCACGTGGATAGTTACAGGAATGTAGCAACCAGTCGCTGATTGGCCGGTGCCTCATAGCAGGTGCTGATTGGCTTAGCGGTTATGTTGACCTTAGTTCTGGCTCCGTGGGAAAATCCGAAACCTCGAGTTCACGTGGTTCTCAAACTCTTGAATTCATCCAATCTTCCACTTCCTCTGAGGAAAGAAAGATCTCCAAATCCCTTCCTTTGAAGAGATTACGGAGGTATAGGCTATAGGCTATCGATAGTATAGTATAGGCTATCGAAGAAGGGAATTTATTTTATTTCCCCCGCTTACCAGCGCGTCCTCCCTCTTTGTCTCTTGCATTGCCGTTAACAATAGGAAATGAACAATCTGAAATCTACAATGTGTACCGTCTAGTGTTTCTCGGCCAATGGAAATCGAGAGGTAATTTATGCAAAATTATGCCGGAACACGATTAACGACAGTGTAGCACAGACGTCCTTTCCCGAGTTTTGAGGGGATACGGACGGCTGTACACAGGCTAAGATACTCCTGCTTCGTGGGATCTGGTAAACACTATGCTTGGACCTCCCATGACAGCGCTTTTCAGCATGTGATAAGCCTCCTCTTTTGGGGCATACAACACAGCCCCACGCTCTACACTACCTCGAAGAAGAAACTGTAGTGAGACTCCGGGGATAGACACTACATCTTTCAATATATCTATGCCCTTCCCGTGGTAGAAGTTACGCATCTTCTCTAGGGCCTCTAGAAACGGGACTACATCCAAGTTGTTTTAATATCGTAGCCAGTCAGCGAAGGTCTTCATTTTCTTCTCGCGAAAGCTGCGCTTACAGGCCTCCAAATCTACCCTGGATAGTAGGTGTCCTTTTAACTTAGACCCCCACGCTGGATAGTCCGGAAGTCCGATGTGGTCCAGCTTGTCTGGAGAATCAAACCACTCATATGGGAAGAAGCTTTTCTGCAGCTCACATCCATATGCGGTGATCCAACGCTCATAAGAAGTTCCGGGCCCAAGATAATTCATCACATCAAGGAAACGGAATTCTGGAGTCAAGAGAAACATAGTGGAGTTGGCCTTCTTTGCCACCCGGACCTTCTCGCAGGTGTCGGCAATAGTTTCAACGAAGTAGTTTCGGATGAGATTCATGTTGAATCCCAGTACAGGAACCTGGTAGGACCATTCGTTGATTTTCATCTGTTGTTCCTTCAATAGGGCGTCGAAAGCGAAAGCATTGGTCCTGGGACAGAACTGTTCGACAACGACTTCTCGGATTGCCTTTGTTCTTCGTTGGAGTTCTTCAACAAAGGCAGATACAAGATCTTTTGGGTTACGTTGGCAGATGTGGGTTGGTATGCTGTTGAATGTTTCAGAAACTGATACCGATATGGGAACATGTATGTTGACGATGGTCAATCGGTCTGTTGGTTGACGCCCTTTTGTCGCATCGAGATAGGCCTCGAAATCATAAACTATCGCATGCGGATAGGCGGTTTGTATTGGGGTTGGAACTGGTTCGTTAGTCTTCTTTGTGGAACAGCCCCAGGCCTCCACTACTGTATAGCCTGCCTTGCGTAGCTTTGCTGTTCTTTCGCAGATTTTGCGGTACTCGACTCTACCTCGAGAGAAGCATTTTGGGCAGCTGTGGTAGTAGCACCCATGAAATTGAAGATGGTTTTGGAAATGGGTTCGTAGCCATCAACAGGAGCTCCTTCGATCCAACGTTCTCCACCATGCCCACAAGCTGCGTGATGGATATGCTGCTGGCGTGCTTCCGACTCGCGTTTCAACCAGCGTAGAGCTGCTTTGCTAGCTGTGCTCTCTGGCCAGAAGGCTTTTTCGTATGCGGACTGAGGAACTTTGATTGCTTCTCCTGGGCAAACGATCTTTGTTTCACCGCGACTACAACGATCTGCATGCCGCTGAAGGTCTGATACTTTTGTGAACCGTTGCTTACAATCATTACAGACGTAGTTTTTTCCGAGCTTGCTAGTGTCCTTGATATAGAAGGCATGCCCCTCATACACCCCTATTATCATCACATGATTGTAGTGTGCTGCATGCCGTGTCAGATGCCAGGCGCCGTCGTCCGTAGGTTCGTACACCCGAATGCCTATCCCAAAGTATAACTCAATCTTCTCCAGCTGGTCTAGCGAAGTCTTGGGCACATCTTGTATAGTCGCGGCTAGGTGATAGAAGTCCTGAGCGAGTTTTCGCGCCGCGGTGTTGCACTTGTCTGCGCGTGCCCATTTGTATACAGCAAGGCAGCGCCACAGGCATAGGTTGTCACCGTATTGGTCAAGGGCAAACATTCCCTTTTTCTGTCGAAGCCAATTGGGAAGTGGGCCTATTCCCAACAGGGGCTGGCGATCGAGTACGACTTTGATATCCACATGGATCCAACGCACGAATGCCCACTGGGTGTTGGGACGATCAATGTTGTCGGAATTCAAACGCGATATCTCCTTATTGGCAATCCACGCCTCTGCATCGCCAAGAACATTCACCCATGGAGAACCTGGGACCGTCTTTGAGAAGAGCATCACGCGCCCGTCATTGACATTGCGAATGCGATAGGAGTAGCCATACCGTAGGTAGAAGCTCGTAGCAACATTTGCAGTCAACTTTGCCATGATCCTAGGTGTGAGATCACCTGCCACACCTTGGAAGAAGCGCCACTGGATGGTACGCCTACCTTTCTCCTCTCCTTCGAGCATACGATCTCTCTCATTGAGAATGGTGGCTGCCTCTCGAGCAAGACTCCTTGGCAGGGGCTCACTACGAGGCTTTTGCTGGGTTCGCGGTCCGATTCGTCGTAGATGAGGCAAACGCCCTCTAGGGTTGACTATAGCCTGCTCTGCAACGGCCTTTGCCCTTAGGCTTGCCGTGACCTCCTCATCCAACTTTTTGGCTTCACGCGCACGTTGGGCACGCTTGTGCGGATTTTCGGGATCACCTTGAAGAGCTGGGAACCTACCTGTTTGTTCGGCTCGTTTGATTCTCTTCTGCCATTCAGTGGCACGAACCTCAGCTATTGCCTGGCTGAGACTGGATTTGTTTAGCTTCGAGGTTCCTCGAAGACCGAACCGCTTTGCTTGCATACGTAATTCTTTTAGGGTAACCATTTTTTCTTTGGTAATACCTATATATATCTTTTCTCTAATTGAACGCTGTGGATGGTATTTCAATTCAA
The DNA here is from genome assembly GCA_030867875.1 of Actinernus sp. WN-2022. Taxonomy (NCBI): domain Eukaryota; kingdom Metazoa; phylum Cnidaria; class Anthozoa; order Actiniaria; family Actinernidae; genus Actinernus; species Actinernus sp. WN-2022. Next base: position 59,226,457 of record JAOWCC010000577.1, on the reverse strand, counting down.
CGAATGCTTTCGCATATACCTATATATATCTTCTCTATAATTGAACCTTGCGGGATGGTATTTCAATCCGGTCGGTAATACCTATATATATCTTCTCTCTAATTGAACGTTAAGGCGGGTATTTCAATTCAACATGCTTTCGCATATACCTATATATATTCTCTCTAATTGAACCTTGCGGAATGGTATTTCAATCCTAGTAGTATCGCCGGCGTCAAAACTGATACCCGCCTTGTTTTTCTACACGAGATGGCCCCGACCCCAGCGTCTTTGTTGGACCTATTGAATTTTGACCCCGAATTAGTTCTTCCCCGGTACCGAATTGCAACAGCTAAGGTATTCGTTAGATAATGAGTTGCAATTCGGAACCGTGAAAGAACTACTTCGTGGTCAAAATTCAATATGTACAACAAGGGCGATGGGGGAGGGGTCATCTCGCGGAGGAAAACAAGGCGGGTATCATTTTGACGCCGGCTATACTACTGCGTTTTATCGGCCTTCCGCTCGGGGATATAATAATAATAATAATAATAATAAACTCTATTTATTTAAATAGCATAAGCTAAGAAACATACGTTAAAATTAATCAAAAAATCTATGAAATTACGTTCACATTCTAAAATCTAACGAATATATATACAATTATTATAAATAGGGCTACAAACTAAACAAAAACGAATAACGAAAGATATTACACAAGAAAATGATTTAAAAACTGTTGTTTGTTAAAAACATCCTTCCATAAAAAAATCTTAAAAGAAGATGAGGAATCCTTCTGGCGAGTACTTAGTGGCAGACTGTTCCATATCTTGCAAAAATTCTTCCACCTTCAGACTGTCTCTTATACTTTGGACATACAATATTAAAAGTAGAGTATCTAGTTGCAAATATGTGATTTATTCAACTCGGGCGTTATAAAAATCACCTGATATCAATGGGAATGTGCTGACTTAAGCCTGGTTTTCACTAGCGACGCAAGCACAAGCGCAAGCACAAGAGATAATTTATGCGTCAAGTGAAAACGAACCGTTTTCACTAGCACACGCGAACGCAAGCATAAGCTCGATCCTTGTGCTTCTGTCAGTGCTTGCGCTTGCGTCGAGCTCGTTTTCACTGTGAAATAAGGACTCTTGTGCTTGCGTCGCTAGTGAAAATCAGCCTTTACGGAACAAATATGTAAGATAATAATGGGCTCCTGATCTGAGTATAAAAGGTTAACACGGACAAACGGCAGAGGACCTTCCGAGACCGAAATGAATTGTCGTTGTTTATAATGTAGCTGAAAGTCTGGTGAATTCGTATGTGAATGTTTTTTTCCAATCGATTTTTGCATTACACCGTAAATTATCAGTTCCGCATAGCTTGTTATTTTCCCCTATTTTTCTTTTGTCCATGCCATTGTTTTTTTCAAGCAAGTGTTTAAATATAGGCGGCATACATAACAGTGGCTATAAGTCCAATTTTTTCATCGTTAATATCGATTCTACGTCAAGTGAATAGTACAATATTTATTGATTTGACTGTTGTGTTTATGTTTATAAAACTACATGTACTAGAACATTTCAGAAAATGTACAAAGTGCTAATAATGAAGTACACAAAGTCACAGCGGGAAATACACGAAAATACACGAGCGAGAAGCTACAGAACTCCGAAGCTCTAATCTAGTACGGCTGCTAGCAACTTCACAAGCGAATATGATTGACATCTTACAATGTATGGACAATTTCGCGTTTGATATTTACGAAAACATTAAAGGAATCGTTTTGCGCTCGATCTTGCGTCTATTTTATAAAAGAAATAGAAAACGTTTACCGTGTTTACATAGTCTGATGCAAAGATAGGTTAGCATAGGTTGGGACAGAAGAATTATCGAAGTATTATTGGAATTATTGGGACAGAAGAATTACCTTCGGCCTCTGGTTTACACAACAACTTGAGAATGCTCCCAAACTTCCCCTTGTGTTTGCATCAGGCTAGGTAAACGTTTTCTATTTCTTAACCACGTTATATTTGGGGCTTATATCAGTAATTTTACGAAATATTTTATATAAATCCGAAATAGTTTCATTCCCAAGGAGAACGAAATGATAGTAAATCGGTCTCCTATTTCCCATGATGTAGAAACGATATTTTAAAGAGATAAACAAGTTGGATTTACAGGTACTTTATGGTGGCTCGACTGGATTTTAATTATGGGAACAGCATCTCCAACTTGGACCGTTGATACGTTGCTATCAGAGTTCTATCGGGATAGCTAGTATACCCATGTTCTTGAGACTGAATAAGCTTTCAAACAATGTAGGTTTGATTGAGATCGGTGTTGTCGTAGCAACGCGGTGATGACGTGGTTATTTTATATATCACCCATTTTATCGACAACTTGATCCAAACTTTTAAAACGATTCAATGACTTTTGTTGCCTAGATATTAGCCTGCGAATAGGCTCATGGGAATAGACCCCTTGCACTAACGTCACGGAGTTCATTGTTTGCCTGTCCTTGTCCCTCACCATGGGAATACACCTTCATTGTTCCATGTCTTCTTTTATCCAGTTACCTTATGGTGTATTTTCGAGAAAAATTGAGTTGAATATTTCCCTATAAAACAATAAAAATTTACACTACCTCCTGTTTAGTCATCGACAGTGTTTCCCTGACTGATAGAAACGAGTTTTTAACTTCATCTTGTGTCTATGGCATATGACTGCTTCACAATAAAGTTCATCCACGTCACTTCATTCTATTTCAGTTGATGTAATCACAAGTAATACATGAAATGTCATTTCACTCATGCTTTTGTATATTTCTTTCTAAAATTCAAATTCAAATACACTTTCCCTATGGTGAATGTTTAGCTGTTGAATCATTCTAAGGGCGTCGAAAATGAAATTATAAAATATTATAATAATAATATATATTGAACTTGTGAAGCTTCATTTCCGTATTATTATAAATTTCTTTTTTATCTAGATTATACATATTTGTGTTATTTTGAAACAAGAGCCCATCTGGGCTTTCACTCGGGCCACATGAGATTGAAGATGAAATACACTTTCATTTGAAATCCTCTTAGTATCAAGTCGTGCTTTAATTCGCCAGTGAGAACGTCAAAAAAAACAGACTGGTCTATTAATCGCTTTTATGGCATGACTATGATAACGCAGGATTCGAACAACAGAATACTGGCAATTCAAGTGTATAAATGCAATACAATGACATATTCAGACTTTGAATTTGATTGAAAATAGATCAAAAACTCGGGGAAATGTCCGGCTAAAACTGTATGAATAAATGTGAAATGAAACATAAATTTCATAGCAAGAAAACAAATTGTAATTCCTATAAATGAGAAAGCTCTTCTATTAAGCCGCTTCTCATATACACAGACTGTTTCACAAAAAACATTTGCGCTTATCGACACAAGAATTCAGTTGACCTTTCAAATAATTTATTCTGAGGTACGCATACTCTAAATCACAGATGTTAAATAAAGCGATAATTAGAAGAAAAAGTACATTAACAGACAAACTGAGAGGAAATTTATTCAAATCAAAAAGAGTTTACTTACAGTACTTACGTAACTGAACTTTCGTTTTGGATCTTTTGGTAGTGTTGTTGACAGCACCCACCTTCGTGCACATATGCACTGAATCGGAATGAAAGTCGAAGCCTACCTCGAACTTAACTTTCAGCTAACCTGTTTCCTTTCATTCCACAATGAATAATAATCTCATAAAGTAAGCCCGTAGCTTTCAATAAATTTGCCAGTGTCTGAATGAAACAGCTAGATCTTTTCCAATTTCTCTCACGAGTCACGGCAGAAGACAGTCTCAAGCTACAAAACTTGAATTTTGATCCTCTTCACAGTAACGTAATTTAACGTCTCAGATATTATATATATGCCCTATTTCAGCTAGCGCTGTGCATTTCAAATACTTTTTCCTCTCTCTTTGCTGGCAGTTCATGCTTCTTGTTCGTATAGTTGTCGCATTTCAGTTGGCATACACTGAAAACATCTGCTTAACTAAGATTTGTAACAATCTTAGCGGATCATGTAAATATTCCGCTTGGCTCAATTGAGGGTTTCTGCCGTCAAAGTTAATCTTTTGTTTCAGTTTTCCCCTAGCCTCTTCCGCAGGCATCTCTAATAGGAACCGACCGACCGGGCCCGGGTTTCCTGTGTGAAGCGCGAGGGGCTGAGGAGACTCTCTTCTCTCTCGGCTCCAATCTCTCTCTCTTTTCTTCACCTGCCACAGGGAGCCCATAATCTGATTTCCTCAAAAATTAGAGATGCCTGCGGAGGAGGCTAGTTTTCCCCATATTAGCCGACATGTATAATGTCTCGAGCTCTCAATCCAGTAGAAAGACTCTGGTTATTCTGTCGTAAAACATGCCTTAGCTGTACAAGACCGCCCACGATGGAATAGATTTCTGACAATGACTCATTGAAAGTGATATCTCCTTGTCTCGCCTAGTCTGAGAGCTTTGAACTTTCTTATCTGAGCGCGCCTGACGAGATCTAACCTTTGATTATAATTCGATACCCGTTGATATCCAAACGTGTTTGGATATTGTATTTCGCTTACGTTTCTAAATGTACATTGGATCTGTCCAAACAGCGCTGATCGAATGTATTACGGCTCCTGGTTGTTCATGTATTTTTATGGTCAACAAGACCGCCAGTTGAAATATCCTGAACCTGTTGGAAGGCTTTCGCCCTCGCGGGTCGACCATTTTGATTTACTGTATTAAATTCTGTAAATACATTAACCTGGCGATTGTTGCGTGACCAGCACAGTGCAATCTGATTGGTGTGAATTTGACCTTTAACGCATGCGCAGAACGCTTGCTACACGGAATAAAAAAAATAAAAAAATAAAAACGACTTGCATTTTAAGACTCGTTGCTGCCACAGGCAGCCCGAGTAATAACAAGCGCGTCGTACACGCGTGCTACGCTTCGCTGCTCCCGTGACGCTGTGCGTATCATGATGTCATTCCTTCGTTGCTAGATCTTTGGTTGAATGCGTATCCGATCTCGAGAAAATGGCGATACAATCTATCCCGATAGAACCCTGACAGCAACGTATCAACCCTCCAAGTTTGTGATGCTATGCCCCAAAAAATCGTCAAGCCACCTAAAAGAGTGCCTCTAAGACGAAAATGTACCATTAAGTTTCGATTTGCCACTTTCTTAGTGTCAATAGGACAATCAGTGTTAGAAATATCGAAATTAGTAAAAAAATATTCCCAAATGAGCAAGTTGAACCACAAACGTTTAGGTGAGTTTATCGGTAAAATCCTAGCCGCCATTACTTGAAGCATACGCGCAACGCGACAACCAAACAGCGTCGCGCGAAATAGGTATGCATAAAACAGTAGCCGATCTAACAAAGATAAATATAACTTTGTTCTTGTGTATGAGAATATATTTTTTAGTAGAAATATGCCTCCAAGGCGTTGTGTTGAGCAACCGAGCGTTGCGCCTGTGACATCGCTTCCGCTGAATAATGACAACGGCCTCCAGTAATGGCGGACGTTTAGATGCAATACTCGGAGTTCAGAAAATAACACCTCTCGTCGTATCGAAAAACAGTTTGGACTGGTAATAGTATAGCAATTATACTTTATTAATATGCAAAAACATTGATATGTCAAAATTTGATAGTAGGGGCACTTTAAGCCCGCTTTCCATATGGTCGTTAGGATCGCTGCGATCGCAGAAAAAGTACACAGCGAACGGTAACGATCAAATGGCAATATGGCAATAATAGACCACTAGAAAGTGCTGAGATCGCTGGAGAGTGGGTTCGATATGATCTATACGATCGCTGAACACTTTTCAGCGATCGTAACGATCATATGGATAACGGGCTTTGTGAGTGCGGTATTGTTTTGAACTGCCTCACCTGAGTGGGAATATCCTAAGTGGATTTAATTAAATCAGTCTTCCTTTCTGAATCCCTGCTAATCTAAAATAATAAACCCCAATCAGATACATTCTAATTTACTTTACCTTTTTTACAGATCCTTCTTCCGTGGATTTTGATGGTAAGTTTCCCGCGCACTTTGACTCGTTGTTACAGACAAATGTATGGAAAACTGAAAATACGATTGCACGCTTCCCGGCACAGGTACATCCCTGAAATTTTGATCAGTTAATCTTTTACCTGGTATCTTAAGTTTGCAGACAGTGAATATTTCAGAAATTCGATTTGACGGAAATTATTTGGCATCGGACTCCCTTACAAACACTGCATTTCGCGCCATGTTTGCACTCCTTTCAAATGTCGGTTTGTTATTTTCCGTGATTTTTCTTTTGTCCATGACATTGTTTTTTTTTCAAGCAAGGTAAAGGTTTCTATTTCCAATATGCTAATTATGTGATATCAGAGGAGGCTTCATTTATTGTACAAAAAAAAACATGCTGGTAGAGATATATGACCCGTTACAGATTTAAAAAAAACTAACCCAAAGAAAATGCACCCTCTGATTGGTTGAAAGTCGTGTTTGTATGAGGCTGTGTAAACTTAAAATGGCGTCATTAGATACATTGTAGTTTTTGCATAAAATATGGCGAAAATAACTGAACCTTACCCTAACTTTAAATCACATGTAACCAGTTTTTGAAAGGAACGTTGTTCAGAAGAACCTACGGAGAAAAAGAGCTGAACTGGACAGCATTTTCAGTATTTTCACAAGATTGAGACGGTCGGTCCTCAAGCAAATGCTACGAAATACGCAACAAAATACCGTCAACGTTTAAGTTTAAATATTTAGTTGAGATTCTTTAGAACAACAATTGTAATAAACTACATGTACTAGAACATTTCAGAAAATGTACAAAGTGCTAATAATCAAGTACACAAAGCACAGCGGGCAATACACGAAAATACACGAGCGCGAAGCTACAGAGTCAGAAGCTCTAATCTAGCACGGCTGCTAGCAACTTCACAAGCGAATATGATTGACATTTTACAATGTATGGACAATTTCGCGTTTGATATTTACGAAAACATTAAAGGAATCGTTTTGCGCTCGATCTTGCGTCTATTTTATAAAAGAAATAGAAAACGTTTACCGTGTTTACATAGTCTGATGCAAAGATAGGTTAGCTTAGGTTGGGACAGAAGAATTATGGAAGTATTATTGGAATTATTGGGACAGAAGAATTACCTTCGGCCTCGGATTTACATAACGACTTGAGAAATCTCCCAAACTTCCCCTCGTGTTTGCATCAGGCTAGGTAAACGTTTTCTATTTCTTAACTATGTTATATTTGGGGCTTATATCAGTAATTTTATCAAATATTTTCTATAAATCCGAAATAGTTTCATTCCCAAGGAGAACGAAAGATAGTAAATCGGTCTCCTACTTCCCATGATGTAGAATCGATATTTTAAAGAGATCAAACCAGGGCTATCTTTGACCCTAGTGCTAAGCTAGCTCGTCCTCACTGAACCCTCTTCTGATACATTCTAAACTACAACAACAACAATCTTTCTTTATTACCCTATAAATTGCATACGTTTTTACATAATAATAGTTTAAATAAGCTTTATCTTTTTGTGTCTTTCAGAATGGCAGAGGGGAGTTCGTAAGTTTCATTGTGATGTTAGGTGGTTTCCGAATTGTTTTTATGGCCTAGTTGCCGTTATATATTTATACAGGAGCCCATTACCAGGAGTGTCCATATTGTATGCATTCGTGAGCCAGCGTGTTCCCAGATTTTAGAATCAGATTGCTGTGAAAAACACGATGAAAAGCCTTGTGAAAAGTAATTGTATGCAACAATGTACAAGACTAGAAACAATGCTTCTCAATGATTTATGAAGAGAGAGATTGTTATTGCATACAATGAAGAAACTGCGCCATTGTGAAAAAAGTAAGCATTTTATCGGCCTTCCGCTTGGGGATATGCGATTTATTCAACTCGGGTGTTCTAAAAATAACCTGATCTGGGAACGTGCTGACTTACGGACCAAACATGTGAGATGGACGCTCCTGATAATGGGCTCCTGATTTATAAAAGGTTAACACGGACAAACGGCAAACAACAAACGGCAGAGGACCTTCCGAGACCGAAATGAATTGTCGTTGTTTATAATGCACCTGAAAGTCTGGTGAATTCATTTGTGAATGTTTTTTTTTGGGAATCGATTTTTGCATTATACCCAGACGACGTGCGCGCTACGATCGCAAAGGATCATGGTCGTTTATTGAAATTCGAATCATTTGCATTTGGTCACGGTCGAGTGAGGACTTCTCCACGGCTAGACGGCTCCACGATACTAACTGATACGCTATTTGCGCTTTGACTGAATGCTCTTTTCCGTATGGGGATAAGCGGCTTATTTCCTTACTTGAAAGATCATAAAAAAAAAGTTAAGTTGAGTGATTTTGCAGGGAAGACAGCAGCAATAGATAGCTCTTGCTGGATTCACAAGGATTTATATGTGAGTTTGTCACAAACTGGAACTCGTGAAAGGTGAGAGATTTTACATGTCACGTCAAACTTATACTGTAGTTATTTCACAGGAAACCCAAGCTCTGTTTGTGTTTTAAATTATAAGGGTTTTTATGAGATTTTTAACGAGTATTTGGTTGTATCCGTTAGGCCATAAATACTGAAATAAAATCAATGAAAACTCCCCTGAAGTCTTTATCTGTTCTTCATTGGACTCTGTATGCAATTTCAGCGAATTCTGTTGAAATTGTATCCCTCGACCTCTCCAACTAAGAAAGAAGGCAAGGACGGACGCAACCGCCATTTCTCGATCCCAATCACTCGAACATCACGCTCGAATTTTCATTCAAAATCAATGCCAACCGCAACTAGACCTCAAATAATAGCACAACCGTATCTATTCCAAGAGCCTCGTGCCATTTAATTGCAATAATCCCCATTTCTCGAGCCTAAATCGAACCTAATTTCAAACAAATCCGCCCGTTGGGATTCGGGACTAGCTGCCAAAAGTTCACGGGCTCAGAACGTACGTATATATCTTATTTTGAACACGCCTTCACGTAAGTTGGCTCTGTGGTAGTGGTTTAGAGCGCGCGCTTTTGATCCAACGACCGGAGTTCGAGTCTACACCGGGCACTAAATTTTTTTTTTTTACTTCTTTTTCTCCTTTCTCAGTTTTATTTAATCTTTTCCTCTATTTTAAACTTAATTTACGCTATTAAACGAGGCAGAAATCAGGTAAACAATGACTTCAGCAAGGAGCGAATATTAATTTTGTAGCTGGGTGGGTTTAAAGAATACTACTGGAGGTAGAAATATCAAACATTGACACTGAAAGCAATATTGAATGGACCATTCCATGCTTTCCTGTAATGACATTACAATTTCATGAAGTCAAAGTTAAGATATCAACTAGGAGTGAGGATACTGTGTTAATAACAAAAATGCATGTATGAATACAATAGGCATGTGTATGCCCGACTGATGGCCTTAAGGACTTAAGGTGGCCCGCGGCTATTTATTTTGGCAACGGGGGTCTTTTTAAATCGCGTTTTTGAATAGCTAAACATTATCCGATTTCTGATATTTTTTGGACTTTTAATAAAGAATCCTCGAATTTTATAAAAAGTACAATTAGAAAGTGATTAACAAAGAGCTGCTGAAGATATAAGCTATTTTCCAAAACGTTGTTTTCTAGGAAAGAGCGTATATTTCAAAACCCAAAAGATGGATTTGTTCCATTTTACTTTCAACGAGTACCCAACCTCCAAGGTCTGTGACAGGCAAGTTTCAGGTTAATCGGCACCATACAAGTTTCTCAGCAAACGGCTGATCAATTTTAACCTTAAAATGTTATGCTCATGCATCTGGTTCAACTGCCGGATAAATATTACGGTACTAATTAAATCGTACATACCATATGGGAGTTCAATACCACTTGAAACTTCTGTGCCAAAGGCAAGAAGATCGGAAACTGTAACTAACGTTATGCGGCGAACGAATTAAGATAGGCTATTGCTGAATATTTGCGAAAATCGAGAAATTTGTATTCTTTCGGCGTCAAAAAAATTCACTAGTTTGTTTTTCTTAAGTTCCTAATATGACTTAAATTAGCATATTTTAAAGTACCTTACCGAGTTTCAGCGCGCTTTGACCATACGCTTTTGAGAAATAAATGCTGCAAACTTCAGCTTGTGCATGACTTCTAAAATCTAAATGCTTGGAAAACCCCTCATGATCGCTAAATTATTCAATATGTTTGTTTTGAATTTCCGCACGGGTTCTGCCACTTGGGAATCGCGAGGCAAGGAATAATTAAAATTAATGTTGAAATTAAAATGAGGATTAATTTTGCAAGTGTAGTAAGGTATTTGTAATAATAGTTCCAGGCTGAGTAATGTTTTGGTGCCAAGGAGTATCCTACTGTGGAAACGTTCTTCAAATGTTCTCCCCTCGTCGCTACTTACTACCATGTGGACATAACACGTAACACCTGTTTCATGGGTTACTGCACACAGTCCCATGAATTACAATGTAATCCTCATTTTAATTTCAACATTAATTTTAATTATTCCTTGCCTCGCGATTCCCAAGTGGCAGAACCCGTGCGGAAATTCAAAACAAACATATTGAATAATTTAGCGATCATGAGGGGTTTTCCAAGCATTTAGATTTTAGAAGTCATGCACAAGCTGAAGTTTGCAGCATTTATTTCTCAAAAGCGTATGGTCAAAGCGCGCTGAAACTCGGTAAGGTACTTTAAAATATGCTACTGTAAGTCATATTAGGAACTTAAGAAAAACAAATGAGTGATTTTTTTTGACGCCGAAAGAATACAAATTTCTCGATTTTCGCAAATATTCAGCAATAACCTATCTTACTTCGTTCGCCGCATAACGTTAGTTGCAGTTTTCCGATCTTCTTGCCTTTGGGACAGAAGTTTCAAGTGGTATTGAAATTCCATATGGTATGTACGATTTAATTAGTACCGTAATATTTCTCCGGCAGTTGAACCAGATGCCTGAGCATAATAGTTTAAGGTTAAAATTGATCAGCCGTTTGCTGAGAAACTTGTATGGTGCCGATTAACCCGAGACTTGTCTGTCACAGACCTTGGAGGTTGTGCACTCGTTAAAAGTAAAATGGAACAAATCCATCTTTTGGGTTTTGAAATATACGCTCTTTCCTAAAAAAACAACGTTTCGGAAAATCGCTTATATCTTCAGCAATTCTTTGTTAATCACTTTCTAATTGTACTTTTTATAAAATTCGAGGATTCGTTATTAAAAGTTCGAAAAATCTCAGAAATCGAATAATGTTTAGCTATTCAAAAACGCGATTTAAAAAGACCCCCGTTGCCAAAATAAATAGCCGCGGGCCACCTTAAGGGGATTATAAATTCCAGGGTTCTGGGTTTTTCTTTGCGGTGTTGGAGTTATTCTGTGGTAATTCTCTAAATCTCTGACGGTAGAGTCTCCCTCCATAACTTCTAAGTGATCCATGTGTTGTGGAACATGAGACCATACATGAGACAATTGATGTACTGTTGAAAAAAGAAATTTCAATAACATATTAAGCTTTGACTTTATTTACACTTCTATGATAATGATCTTGCAATGCATCCATCAATAAAGTTAATATGCTTTTCACTGCTTTTCAAACAGTTTTAGTGCAAATAAGAGTACTACTAAATAGGAATGATAGTTTTAATTTGAATTGTGCACTCTGGCTTAGTAATATTTAATGTTGGGAAACTGAATATGATTTTTCCATGAGTTTATATAAAAGCAAGGATTACATGTATATTCAGATTCCTAACAGTTATAAAATGTTCGTAAATTCTAGAATTGAAAATGTGTGTGCAATAACATCCATCACACCAAGTAAAATTGGATAACTGACTGCATAGCAGGAGGCCAATTTCTAAATTTGGAGTTTGATGATTAGAGTGCAAATAATAAACCCATGAAACAGTACTAACAAATTAGTGCTAAATAGCACTAATTAAACAATAGAAAAAAAGGATTTAGTGCTAATTAGTACTATTTAGTTAGCTAGCTATTTCACGGGTATATTATTTGCACTCTATTGCTATATTGTGTACTATGTTGTTTGATGCACATGTAGTGTGCTCTTTACCAATGACAAAAACAAACTTTAATCACCTGGTTGAATAGCTTTATCTGGTGTACTCTCATCTGATTGAACTCCATCTCCATTTCCATCTTGCTCGGACAATGTAAGGCCACTCAAAGCTAATGCATCCTCTATAAGATTGGAGCAGCTGTTTATGTCTTTTGTCTGTTGTTCTTCATCTTCTTCTTCTTCCTGTTCTTCACTGTCATACTGCCAACCGGGACCCCTGTGTAAGGCAACCCACTTATGCCCAAAGTGGGCGTACATAGTTTCCATCCAATTGGCATAGTGTTCTTCCACGCCAAGCTTTTGGATGTACACTGATTCAAAAAACCTTATATTATAGTCAATAAGGCCATATGGCATCCTGTTCATTGGCATCCGTGTGCATGTATTGTCAGGTTGCTTGTTGAAACACTTGGATAGGCCATGGACAATATTATGTTTACCCTCTTCATAGAGGGTCCTCATTCCATCCAAGCTTACACTGAGAAAGTCTCTCTTCACAAATTTAAAAAAGTCGAGACCATATGTGTCTACCACAAAGATTTTGAAAAGATGATTCAGAACCTGTCTTTTCATTTGCTTGCTCTTTGATGATTTGAAGAGTGCAACAAATGCTTTGAGAGTATCACCAATACTGGGCTCTCTAAGAATCCCAGGAGATAGTCCAAATATTGGTGACAAACAGCTTTCAATCTCTTCCTGCTGAGGTCTGTGCTGAGTTGGTGTTTTTGGTGTTGTTGTTGTTGGTCGGTCTTCAAAATAGTCTATGTTCATTGCTTCCTCTGCATCAGAAAGAGGGGGGAATTTCTGGCTGAGACATTTCACAACTCTTGTTCTACATGAGGCTCCTTTAAAGAAAAAAAATGAATGTCAATTATCAATTGGAAAAAAATACTTGAATCTATCCACAGAATACCCCTTTTATTTCTTGTTTATAAGCTTAAATCATCACTACTTTCCAGAATTATATTGTTGTATCATGTGAAAGTATAGCTTACCTGTTCGAGTGGAATTGTTTAAGTTATTTACAGATGAAGCACAATCATCCCAAAATTTGTTGTTCTTGTGTTTTGGCCACAAGTTAGTATGTGAATCGGGCCAATACAAACATATGTATTGAACTAATGCCACTTCTTTTAGAGATCATGGACTATTTGTTCTTGTTATTTCTTTTTCTTTGGTTTCTTGTCCGTCGTTTCCAAAGAGGCTTCTCCTTGAATTACTAGGTACACATGCATGCTTAGAAGCAGGTTTCCGTGGTGTATTTTCCTCCACAACAGACGATCGTTTCTTCATCGTGAGTGACTGTGAGACATAAAAAAGCGATAACTTTAAACAACGAAAACACATATTTCCCACGGGGAGCGATGGGGAGCGTTTATACTACGTGACAATGTTATATTTCAAGAGTAATATTTGAGCTATTTTAGTAATCTATCTTGAGTTTTTAGTAAACTATGGGACAAAAAGTATATGCTCATCAAATTACAAACAGAAACTTTGAAAACGGTTCATGCTTTTACTCAGCCAACAAATTGATCGCAGGGATAATATTTTTCACGTATTTCATCCGGAACAAGTACATCAGATAATTAACTATCATTTAGTATCATAGATAGCATTAAAATGTAAAGTAATTTATATGGAATGAGTGATTAAACTTACCGAAATCTACAACCGTCCGCCATGTTTTTTTCTTTGATGTGTAAAAACTACTACCACAATGCAATTCGATCGTAGCGCGCACGTTGTCTGCATTATACCGTAAATTATCAGTTTCGCATAGCTGGACAGTTTTAACCATAATCCTTTGTTGTTTGTTATTTTCCGCGATTTTTCTTTTGTCCATGACATTGTTTTTTCCCCAAGTAATTTAAAGGTTTCTATTTCCAATATGCTAATTATGTGATATCAGATGAGGCTTCATTTATTATACAAAAAAAACATGCTGGTAGAGATATATGGCCGCGGTCAAACGGGCGCAACATTTTTATACAACATCGTGCAACATTGTTGCATGAAAATGTTGCATCCGTTTGACCATCCTGTTGCACGATGTTGCATGATGTTTGAATCTGGTCAAACTTTCATGCAACATCCATGTAACATTTCTATTGTTGTCTGGGATGTTGCATCATGTTGCGTTTGTTTGACCACCTTCGTGCAACATTGTTGCATCGGAGCATGCGCATTAGGTCAATTTAAAGCACCATTCGCATGGTGCCCAGACCTCTTATCGACAAACCGTGTAAAAACATCCAACATGTTGCGTCATGTTGTGTTCGTTTGACCACCCCTACACGCAACATGTTGCAACATGACCCAACAATGTTGCACGATGTCAGGAGCCCATTACCAGGAGCGTCCATCTTCCCCATTGGGTCTATTTAGAATCCCATAAACAAAGGCCATGTTGTATTAGCCAATCAGATAGCTAACGTCACTTCTCATTATTATTCATTATCATTCTTCTCACTTTCAACGCGGGAATTCGAATTGCTGGTTTTCACTCAATCCCCAGAGATTCAAATGACAAAGGGCATGGCGGCCATGTTAGTGCCCCCACAAAAGAAGCTAACGAGGAATCTATTGTTTAAGGGCACCAACATGGCGGCTATGACGTCAAGTGAAAACTAGCAATTCCAAATATAGCCACATCTACTCCTGTGCGCATGTTGGGGGCCCAGCCCATGACATAGGAACGCTCCTGGTAATGGGCTCCTGACGATGTTGCATGATAGGTTGCGTCCGTTTGGCTGGGGCTTTACAGATATTAACAAAATAACCCAAAGAAAATGCACGCTCTGAATGGTTGAAAGCCGTATTTGTATGAGTCTGTGGAAACATGAAATGACGTCATACATTGTAGTTTTTGCTTTTTTCTGCATAAAATATAGCGAAAATAACTGAAAATTACCCTAACTTTAAATCACATGTAACCAGTTTTCTAAAGGAAGGTTGTTCAGAAGAACCTACGGAGAAAAAGAGCTGAACTGGACAGCATTTTCACAATCGGTGCTCAAGCAAATGCTACGAAATACGCAACAAAATACCGTTAACGATTAAGTTTAAATATTTAGTTCAGATTCTTTTAGAACAGCAATTGTTATAAACTACATGTAGTAGACCATTTCAGAAAATGTATAAAGTGCTAATAATCAAGCTCTAATCTAGCACGGCTGGTAGCAACTTCACAAGCTAATATGATTGACATTTTACAATGTATGGACAATTTCGCGTTTGATATTTACGAAAACATTAAAGGAATCGTTTTGCGCTCGATCTTGCGTCTATTTTATAAAAGAAATAGAAAACGTTTACCGTGTTTACATAGTCTGATGCAAAGATAGGTTAACTTAGGTTGGGACAGAAGAATTATCGAAGTATTATTGGAATTATTGGGACAAAATAATTACCTTCGGCCTCTGGTTTACACAACAACTTGAGAATTGTCCCAAACTTCCCCTCGTGTTTGCATCAGGCTAGGTAAACGTTTTCTATTCCTTAACTATGTTATATTTGGGGCTTATATCAGTAATTTTACCAAATATTTTATATAAATCCGAAATAGTTTCCAGGGTCCGAAATTAACTTTTTCACATAGGCGCCAACTGGCGACTAGCCAAATTATTTTAGTCGCCAAAAGACCAAGTGTGGACGCCACATTTCAAGTTTCAAGCGACACGCGACAAATAACAAATAATTTACTGAGGGACGGACCATTTGAAAATTGATTGGGGGGTGGGGGGTACCCAGATATTTTTTTTCAAATTTTTTTTTACAACTCCCAATGCTGCAAGAAATTTTGTTTATGGCATCGGACCTTGCACGCGATTGTTTTAATGTATTCAGTATTTTGGTTTTACATCAAGAACATTTTACACAATTTTAATGTTTCTAGATTTATGGTATTTTCCATGTACATTAATTACCTTCGTTTAGTAGAAAACATATATATACATGTATTCTTCTTGAAATCTCTACCTCACACCCCGCCCAGATGCCTAAAATTGTACTGTTAATTCGTTCATCATATTGTATTGTAGTGCATCATATTGCATTGCTCTGTAGTCTCAAAAAAAAAAAAATTAAAAAGTGCTCAACATTGGCATATATAACTAATCTCTTGTACACGAATGCATTATCTGTCCTATGGGAATGTGCCTTTGATTGTGAGATTAGATAATATACCGTCCTGCGTATGGAAGAAAAAGTAAGTTCCAAAGGCCGGAGCCAAAATGTTTGAGATTTTACTGCTCTCTAAAACACTGGATTCCTGTGTTCTGGAGACTAAACATTGGCTGAACCTGTTTCAGCTAATGAACAAAGTTTCACCCTTGCTCGATTTTTTTTCGGGTGATTTTGGCTCGTTCGCTCTTTTTTCTGTGCAAATTCGGCTTGCTCGATTTTTTTGGGGGATTTGCGGTACCCCCACCCCCCATCAATTTTCAAATGGTCTGTCCCTTAGAACATCGTGTGGCTTCGGGACATTGTTAAAACATTGTGAAGACTTTGGGTCATAAGTCGCCAGCTGTCGACTAACTCTGAAATTCTTGTCGCCAACACTCATAATGTAGTCGCATTGGCGCCAAATAAGGCGCAATTTCCGACCCTGGTTTCATTTCCAAGGAGAACGAAATGATAGTAAATCGGTCTCCTATTTCCCATGATGTAGAATCGATATTTTAAAGAGGGCAAACCAGGGCTATCTTTGACCCTAGTGCTAAGCTAGCTCTTCCTCACTGAACCCTCTTCTGATACATTCTAAACTACAACAACAATAATCTTTCTTTATTACCCTATAAATTGCATACAGTATTTACATAATAATAGTTTAAATAAGCTTTATCTTTTTGTGTCTTTCAGGATTGCTGACAAGAAATGGTAAGTTTCATTGTGATGTTAGGTGGTTTCCGAATTGTTTTTATGGCCTAGTTGCCGTTATATATTTATACAGGAGCCCATTACCAGAGTGTCCATATTGTATGCATTCGTGAGCCATGCATGACATTGCGATTTTTTCAAGGATGTGTTTAAATATAGGCGGCATACATAAAATTGGCTATAAGCCCAAATTTTTCATCGTTAATATCGATTCTACGTGCAATAATTATTGATTTGAGTGTTGTGTCTATAGAACAAACATTTTTATAACCTACATGTACTAGAACATTTCAGAAAATGTACAAAGTGCTAATAATCAAGTACACAAAGTCACAGCGGGAAATACACGAAAATACACTAGCGAGAAGCTACAGAACTCAGAAGCTCTAATCTAGCACGGCTGCTTGCAACTTCACAAGCGAATATGATTTTTAAATTAAACGAGACTTACCTGGAAGTTGAAGTTTGATTGAAATTCTATCAGTCACCCACAGAGCACATATTACATGAGAGAACACGCATGCGCAGAGCTGATCAATATTTAAATAACTGAGTGCCCCAAGAAAAAGTGCAGGGAGGCACAAGAACATATCCTGGGTGGGCATGTAATATCTGCTCTGTGGGTGACTGATAGAATTCCAATCAAACTTCAACTTCCAGGTAAGTCTCGTCAAGAGACCATCACCTAAGAGAACCGATCCCCCATACTAGCCTCTCTCCCCATGATAGTCTGCGCCGATTTATTTTTAGCTTGCATAAATTAGTTGGACTATTTTTACCATTATATCCGATTGGTTGTGGGTGTCACGTGTCCGAATGGCCCGGCGGGCGGCGAGAGCAGAAGAATGCATTCAGTGTTTTTTTCAGTAAATCAAAGCATTCACAATTTTCTACTTTCACGACAGTTACTCTACAGATTCAAGGCCCGTTTACACGACTGGAAAAAATGGCACGGCTCGGATAAAAACTAGAACGGCTCGGATAATTTCATTCGTGTAAACGATCCGTACCCTACTTTTAGCCGTGCCAATTTTACCCGTTCTGGGACCATAGGCGCCTATGGTCCCAAAACGGAACGGAACGGATAAAACTGGGTTCGGTACCCGTGTTTCCAGTTCCTGTGCATCGTGTAAACGCTTACGTACCCGTTCCATTGCTTTTTTCTGAGCCTGCACTGTTTTGTCCTCAGTTGTTTATTTCTGTCCGCATACGTATTTAGCTCCACTTTCTCGCAATAGGCTTACGGACCGGTGCCACTTTTTATCCGAACCGTTTCAAGATATTTCTCGTGTAAATGGGCAAATGTTCATGGAACCGGTACTTCTCTCTATCCGAGCCGTTCCTTTTTTTCTGTCGTATAAACGGGCCTTCATATTGATTACGGTGTTGCAAAAGCATGTCCGATTATTTACGATATTATAGGTTCTATTTCTTTAGCGAATTGTAAGCGTCTGTTTACGATAATTCCAAACTCAGTCAGGCAGTATTTCAGATTAACTGGATTTATAATTTCGCAAAATTGTGGTCAAAAGTCGATGCGTGCTTGCTTACTATAAACTGAACGTTTCTACAATTATTAGCCTGATGAAATAGAGCAAATAATCCGGTCAGTTCCCTAGGTATGTTATCTAGCTACACATGAATATGAACTACAGGGAACGAGTATTCATAAGGTAAGCGAATAATGATACGGGATTGTTAATTTATTCTAATTTTTGGAAGACTTTCCATGCTCGCCGATCCGGCTACAAACTGAATGGAATACGGCTTCATTTCCTTTGATAGTTTCCCGAAATTCAGGTCACTCTGGTTTCTTTTCACGGCTTCCAGGTCACATCCGAATTTCTTACGGGTCTGACTTAATACAGCCTACAGTTTCCCAGTCAATTTTCAAATTACACTCCGTAGCTTATATTAATTAAATTCAAAGTTCATTTTATCGAGTCTTCAAGTCAGATCAGGTCAGCTCCGTCCCATACCAGTCCGGGTAGTAAGTTTATGGAGCAACACATAATTCAGAGCCATAATTCAGTTTTTGTGTTCGAGCGGGTATTCGCACCCAGACATCAAATAGGGAGGGTGAGGGAGTAGAGATGAGAGAGGGGGTAAAAATTATCACAGTTGTACATGTAGTTTTGTTTTTGTGTCAGTTTGGGTATTCGCACAGGAAGGGTGGGGGTGAAGGAAGAGGGATGAGAGAAGGGGTTTTTGTGTTCGAGCGGGTATTCGCACCCAGACATCAAATAGGGAGGGTGAGGGAGTAGGGATGAGAGAGGGGGTAAAAATTATCACAGTTGTACATGTAGTTTTGTTTTTGTGTCAGTGTGGGTATTCGCACAGGAAGGGTGGGGGTGAAGGAATAGGGATGAGTACATGTAGTTTTGTTTTTGTGTTTTTGTGTTGGAGCGGGTATTCGCACCCAGACTTGGTTTTTGTGTTCGAGCGGGTATTCGCACCCAGACATCAAATAGGGAGGGTGAGGGAGTAGAGATGAGAGAGGGGGTAAAAATTATCACAGTTGTACATGTAGTTTTGTTTTTGTGTCAGTGTGGGTATTCGCACAGGAAGGGTGGGGGTGAAGGAATAGGGATGAGAGAGAAGGGGTAGATCGAGAGGGTAAAATTGTGTCAGTTGTTGTTTTTGTGTTTAAGTGTCGGTATAGTTTGGGTGTCAAGGGGGTGGGTGAAGGGATGGGGGTGTGTGAAAATATCACAAATAGGATTCGGTAGGATCTGGTAAATGGTTGTAGGGATATTTGTGGGTATTAGTAATAGAAAATCAGACTAGGGTCTGATGTGTGTATCTGTGTATACATACGGATGCAAACATGTACAGTCACACTGACATGTGATTTATGTTAAGCCAGCAAAAATAAACGTAAATACAAATATACAAACACACATAGAGAAAAAGTGTATACCTGAACGTGAAGATATATACATACATACATGTACATGTAAAAGTATGGATGTGTATCAACATAGATGGTGCTCGGATTGGGGTTTGATGTCTAGGGATCTAGGAGATCTTGGATAGCTTTCCCCGTATTGTGATTAAGTTTTTGTGTTAGAGCGGGTATTCGCACCCAGACATCAAATAGGGAGGGCGAGGGAGTAGAGATGAGAGAGGGGGTAAAAATTATCACAGTTGTACATGTAGTTTTGTTTTTGTGTCAGTGTGGGTATTCGCACGGGAAGGGTGGGGGTGAAGGAATAGGGATGAGAGAGAAGGGGTAGATCGAGAGGGTAAAATTGTGTCAGTTGTTGTTTTTGTGTTCAAGTGCCGGTATTGATATCCGGACGTAAAGCAGGTAGGGTGAGAGAATGGCGATAAGAGAGGAGGGTGGAGGGTAATATTGTTGAAGAAACCATAGGTGGAAAACTATGTGGAAAATTGAGGCATGGTGAAAATTAGGGGATAAGTGGATTGAAAAAATGCAATAAATGATGGTGAAAGGAGTAAAATATGTTTTTGTATAAAGGAAGGAGGACTATCAAGAAGCGGAAGGACTGGATATCCCAGGGCAGGGTGAACACTGGGTACACTGTGAATTATGAATAACATAATTGGTAGAGAAAACACGCAGAGTGAGCCTGGACTAAAGGAAAAGCCATGAAAATGAGGAAATTGAAGGAGGAGAAGCATGGAAACAGTGGGCCCGGAGGAAAAATAGATAACTAATTAAATGAAAGCAGTGTATCTTGGTGTTATTGAAAATAGGGTAATAAGTAGAAAAAATGAAAAATTAAGATAAAATTTGTAGGTAACACAAGAGGGAAAACATGAATAAAGTGACGTTTATGATCAAAGGTAAATGTGTAGTTGGACATAAAAGTGGAAATGTATCCGTAGTATAACAAAAGGGGAGAATAAACCAATGAGGGGTTGCCTAGGCCTGGGGAGAGGAGGAGCTTTGATTGTTGTGGAGGAATGTGGGAATTGAGAAATGCCAAATATACTGAAGGGACGGGCCGGTTACGGGATTGCTCAATATGTAAAGTCGTACTTATGTGGGAGAATATAAGGGAATATATCGGAAGAAAACGGTCGTGTAAAACGTAGATGAAAGCGGAATGAAATGAGTGGGGAAGGCAAACTATGTGTAATTAGTTCGGGGTCGTAAAGTGACGAAGGTGGCTAGCGGTAGATAACAATCCAAGACTGTGAACCGGGAAGGGGGCATGAATATAATATAATAAATAGATACATAAATAAATAGATAACGAAGATATTGATAGCTAAGGGGATGGGGTCCCTAGTGAGCTCATAGGGGATAGAGCAAGTCCAATGTGAGTCCACCATATCCTGTATAGCAATCTCTTCAGGGGCGGGATGCTATACAGAAAACACTGCAGCTTGGAGGGGAAGCCGAGTAAACTGAGGGAATATGTAAAACGAACCGAGGGGAGTAGTAGAGGGGAGGAAGGGGGATGTGTAGAATGGAAAAAGTACCGTGGAGAGGATTGCTGCAGGGTTTAACGTGTTTCGAAATGCTTATAGACCGGTCTTGAGCATTCTCGCCCGACACGTGATAGAGTGGACATTGGACTGCTCGTTCTGACAACTAAGCGCGGGACCGACAAGAAGAAAAACAACAAATATGTTTACCTGGAGGCCGGTAAGGGGCGAAGAGTCCCATTGATTTGGCCAGTGTTCTGGTGGGTTTTTTTGCCTTGGCGTTATACATTGGTGTTTTACTGTCGATGTTGAGCGAAGAAAGGGAAGGGATCTCGCGGTGAGGGCAAATAAAACTAGCACATATTGATGTGTGATTGGATGTCATATTGTGAGGGTGTGATGGATGTGACAGTTCTCACTTCGTTAAAGACTAGATCGAGAGGGTGCGGGCGCGGAGGCGGGGCACAAAGCGGCAAAACAGTATGCTCCGCTGGCCAAATGAACGAAGGCTCTGCTATGAAATGCAAATAACCGAGGGCTATAACTTTTTCAGTCAATAATTTAATAACTAAGTAAACTCGAAGAGAAATACAAATAAAGAAAACTTAAACCTGTAAAAGTCTAAGGCTAATCTTTTAAGTAGTTATCTTATTTTTAGACAAAACACTTCACTTGAAGCGGAAATCACGGTATATGCCTGTTTTCGCGGGAAACTGGGGGGGCGCCGACAAGAAATAGCAAATACGAGTGCGCGTGACGTTTTGTCGCGGTGTGGGGGCAAGGAAGGTGGTCCGAGTGAACTCTACACGGGTTGCCTGTGGTAGATCGTGGGGGCCTGGAACGGTCTCAAGAGCGACGGCCATCTTGTAAATTGAAAGGAAAAAGGACGAGGAGATGTAAATGCTAACTAAGTAGGGGAGAAAGGCGAAGGGTTTGTAGTGGAGTGTCCGTGGGAGAGATGACGCCACCAAAAGTCGAGTATGGTTTAGTGGTAATGCGCCGGGAAACGAACTCCTATGGTATGTTGTTTATTGTTGTATAGTACGAAGGTACATGTACTTCACTACTGGACTCTGGAGTACTGCCTACTGGTGTATAATAAAAAAATTTAGGGGTTAAGGTGCATTGTATGTGTGTGGGAATGCTGTCAAAATGAGGCCGGTAATGATAACATCCGAAAAACCAAGGAGGGTGCGTGTAAAATGTAGTGATTAACAATGGATACAATATTGTGGCCCAGGAACCTGTGTGAACATACTGTGATAACTATACAATCTAATATTGAATGTTAGTAAAGAAACTGTGAAAGAATGGAACTCACTGCCAGAATATGTAGCACTGTGAAATAGTGTTAAAGTGTGAGGGAAGTGGGCTTGGGAGTTGGTGGCCCTGAACGAACAATAGAGGGAATTGGATGTATCTATATATACAAGAAATCTAGATATACTGATTTATAAATTTCACTATAACTGCAATGGTTGGTGTGGAAAAAATGTAGAAGTAGAATATTGTATGTATTAATAGACCCACCCCACGAATCCGGATGTACTAATGTATGTATTGATTAAATTGTGATAGTAATGGTTGGTCATGCTGAGCAGGCTGAGTGTGGGGTAAATGTATATGTAGTATATTTCGGTCTAGACTGTACGTGGCAGCATGTGAGTTCAAAAGTCGTAAATTGAATAAAACTATTGATAGAAGTAAGTGTCCACAAAAGGGCGGTAGGTGAAAAGGCTGGGACTGTCTGGGATAATATTTACATTTAGTGAGAGAAGAAGGAGGGCTTATTGACAAAATAGAGTGTAAGAGAGGGGGGGGGGGGGTTTGCTGGGTCGGGATGGACACCTAACTAATCGGATACTGGTATTGGCCTGCCACCCTGTAGAAAATGCAAAAGGGGATGGGGATTGATGGTGATATGACTGCCCTAGTCCTCGCGGTGTCAAGGATGTCTGTGTGTGGAGATGTGTGTGTGTATGTACATATATAAAATAATAATATGTGTGTGTGGGCTGAAGTGTGTGGTGGGCAAGAAATTGAGTCCTTAGTAGAAGGAAAACATTTAATGGTGGCTATTGAGTAACTGGGAATACACATAGATTCTGTGGAGACGTAAGTAGGGAACCATGCCCAAGGTTGCAGTGGGGGAGTTTTGTCTCGTTTTTCTGTGACGAAGCAAGGTGTGACCAAATTTGCAAAGTGTAGAGGCGTAGGTTGGGGTCGTCAGGGGTGGGTGGGTTCCAGTTGCTGGGTGTGCGGAAGGGGTGTGGGGTGTTGGTATTGTGTCTAAAATGGTGGCGTAGGAACATTCTCCTTTGGAACTGGGTGTAGGCAAATTTGAGTGTGGTCATGGGTGTTGGGCGGGGACTGGGAACGAATTTGAGGCCTTTCTGGAGTACTTGAGTTTGGGGTGGGGTGAGTTGTGTTGTGCCCAGGTTTACAATTGCTTTGATGTGTAGTTTGCGAGATATGCGTTCAAGGGCTTGTTTTTTGCGTTGGTTTTTGGTGTTGTGGTTGTTGCGTCGGGTACGTGAGGAAGTGCCGGGTGCGGGTGGGTAGTTGTTTTGATGTAATTGTCGGTTTCGTACATGGTTTGGAATTGTATTTGTCTTTGTCTGTGTGTATCTGTGTATACATACGGATGCAAACATATACAGTCACACTGACATGTGAATTATGTCAAGCCAGCAATAATAAACGTAAATACAAATATATAAACACACATAGATAAAAAGTGTATACCTGAACATGAAGATATATACATACATACATGTACATGTAAAAGTATGGATGTGTATCAACATAGATGGTGCTCGGATTGGGGTTTGATGTCTAGGGATCTAGGAGATCTTGGATAGCTTTCCCCGTATTGTGATAAAGTTTTTGTGTTGAAGCGGGTATTCGCACCCAGCCATCAAATAGGGAGGGTGAGGGAGTAGTGATGAGAGAGGGGGTAAAAATTATCACAGTTGTACATGTAGTTTTGTTTTTGTGTCAGTTTGGGTATTTGCGCAGGAAGGGTGGGGGTGAAGGAATAGGGATGAGAGAAGGGGGTAGAGAGGGTAAAATTGTGACAGTTGTTGTTTTTGTGTTCAAGTGCCGGTATTGATATCCGGATGTCAAGCAGGAAGGGTGAGGGAATGGGGATAAGAGAGGAGGGTGGAGGGTAATATTGTTGAAGTTTTTGTGTTCGAGCGGGTATTCGCACCCAGACATCAAATAGGGAGGGCTGTGATCATTTTTACCCCCCTCTCTCATCCCTACTCCCTCGCCCTCCCTATTTGATGTCTGGGTGCGAATACCCGCGCGAACACAAAAACTTAATCACAATACGGGGAAAGCTATCCAAGATCTCCTAGATCCCTAGACATCAAACCCCAATCCGAGCACCATCTATGTTGATACACATCCATACTTTTACATGTACATGTATGTTCGTATATATCTTCACGCTCAGGTATACACTTTTTCTCTATGTGTGTTTATATATTTGTATTTACGTTTAATTTTGCTGGCTTAACATAATTCACATGTCAGTGTGACTGTACATGTTTGCATCCGTATGTATACACAGATACACACATCAGACCTAATACCCACAAATATCCCTACAACCATTTACCAGATCCTACCGAATCCTATTTGTGATATTTTCACACACCCCCATCCCTTCACCCACCCCCTTGACACCCAAACTATACCGACACTTAATTAACACAAAAACAACAACTGACACAATTTTACCCTCTCGATCTACCCCTTCTCTCTCATCCCTATTCCTTCACCCCCACCCTTCCCGTGCGAATACCCACACTGACACAAAAACAAAACTACATGTACAACTGTGATAATTTTTACCCCCTCTCTCATCTCTACTCCCTCGCCCTCCCTATTTGATGTCTGGGTGCGAATACCCGCTCGAACACAAAAACATGTACAACTGTGATAATTTTTACCCCCTCTCTCATCCCTACTCCCTCGCTCTCCCTATCTGATGTCTGGGTGCGAATACCCGCTCGAACACAAAAACTTCCTGTGCGAATACCCACACTGACACAAAAACAAAACTACATGTACAACTGTGATAAATTTTACCCCCTCTCTCATCCCTACTCCCTCTCCCTCACCCTCCCTATTTGATGTCTGGGTGCGAATACCCGCTCGAACACAAAAACATGTACAACTGTGATTATTTTTTCCCACCTCTACCCCTTCTCTCATCTCTATTCCCTTACCCTCCATATTTGATGTCTTGGTGCAAACACCTGAACTAACACAAAAACTCTTCTACCTCCCTCTCCCGTCCACTCTCCCCTTTCCCTGTCTGTTTGATACTTAAATACACAGAAACACATACATGTATGTTTAAATGATCACATACATGTATGTTCTCCTTGGTTTTCTTCCTCCCTCACACTACTTGCACTATTTAACCTCCTACCCTCCACAGGTACCACACAAACTAGAGGACCCCCTCTAGGGTTGAGTAGGCCCAAACATACATGTAATCCACAACACACACACCCTAACACACTGACTTCCCATGAATCGACCTCATCTCTCTCCCTACCTGCAACCTCACACCCTACCATATTAATTGACCAATCCACTATGAATGAACCCTTGTTTTGCCAGAAGACAGCCATCCCCCCCAACCATCCCCCCTTATCACCCACAAAAAAAAACCAATTCCTACACACCCTCCCCTTCCATGACACCACAGATCCACCCTCTCCTACAGACGAATACCTACTAGACATCGACTTAGACCTTTTCGAAGACGACTTCCCTTATTCAGACACAGACCTCACAGAGGAAGACGAAATCTCCCTCACTGCACCCCCCCCACCCGCATACCACCCCATATACGGCAACCTGCCACACAGCCACCATAACCTCACCTACCCCCCATGCATGCACCGACCATGGCACTTCCCCACCACCAAGCAAAAACACTCCCTTACCTGACCTCCCTGAATCCAGCCCTACACATACCCCCACGACTGACACAAGTGCACAAAATCATGAACAGCCACTCCTACCCTACCCCCCAGGATCCGCCCCTACCAAACCAACCACAGACCACAAACCATCCACGACCCATAAGCAGCCCCTTCTACCTGACCCTACACGAACCCGTCAAACCAGAACTAACACAAATCCCCAGACGACCAAACCACCTTGCCCCCCTCAAGCCCCATACCACCCACCATCAAACCCCCAGACCAAGCCCTCCCAACTGCGCTCCACACACCCTGCCAACAATACAACATCCACAAACAAGAGACCTCCCCTACTAAAAACTCCCACCATGCGTCACCATGCACACCTAAACCCCCAACACCCCAACACGGACAGACTTCTCCTTCTACACACACAACACTCACAACAGATTGACCACCTCACACAACACCTGGACTCCAACCTAATACCCCATGAATTCACCCGCCTAGTTCCTATCCCTACTTCCACACCACCCAATATACACAAACAGTACACAGACATTATACACGAGGCTGGTATCAAACTTACCCAAGTCAAACTACAACACCACAAGGACGAACTAGCCACTATCACACAAGAACTCTCCCTACTATTACCACACACTATCGGAGTACATAACACCCACCCACACATACCCTCAAACCACCATGACATCAACACAGAAACACTCCTACATTTCAGTCGCAAAAGACAGGCAGCACCTCCACAACATCACCCAATCCCAGCAAAACGCACTACCCCACACCCTCCCGCCGCCAACAACACTGCACCCCCTGACAACACCAACACCTACATCCCCAGCCTACTCGATTTCATCCCCCCAGCCCGCACTACACACACTGACCCACTCCCTAAGAGAAACAACAAGATCCCCAGTCTACTCGACCTCAACGTCCCCTACCACCCCAGCTATTCGCACCGCAACACCCTTTTCCGTTCCCACACACCGTCCTCATGACTACCCGACAACAAAGACAAATACAATTCCAAACCATGTACGAAACCGACAATTACATCAAAACAACTACCCACCCGCACCCTCCGTTTCCTCACCCTAGGCACTTCCTCACGTACATGTACCCGACGTAACAACCACAACACCAAAAACCAACGCAAAAAACAAGCCCTTGAACGCATATCTCGCAAACTACACATCAAAGCAATTGTAAACCTGGGCACAACACAACTCACCCCACCCCAAACTCAAGTACTCCAGAAAGGCCTTAAATTCGTTCCCAGTCCCCGCCCAACACCCATGACCACACTCAAATCTGCCTACACCCAGTTCCAAAGGAGAATGTTCCTACGCCACCATTTTAGACACAATACCAACACCCCACACCCTTTCCGCACACCCAGCAACTGGAACCCACCCACCCCTGACGACCCCAACCTACGCCTCTACACTTCGCAAATTTGGTCACACCTTGCTTCATCACAGAAAAACGAGACAAAACTCCCCCACTGCAACCTCACACCCCCCCAGAAGACTGCCCTCACAGAACTCAAACACCTTCCCAACACTGTTATCAAACCAGCCGACAAAGGAGGATCCATTGTCCTATGGCCTCAACACCTCTACATCGAGGAAGCACAACGACAACTACAGAACAGAAACCACTACACCCCCATCGCACATGACGCAATACCAGAACTTACACAGAACATAAACAATCACCTCGACTCTCTCCTTGACAAAAACATCATTGACAGAAAAACCCACCAGTTCCTGACCCCACCCTCGCCCCCTAGAACACCCCTCTTCTACATGCTTCCCAAAATCCACAAAAGCAACAACCCTGGACGCCCCATCATCTCGGGATGTGATTCCCCCACTGAGAAACTCTCCATTTTTGTGGATCACTACCTCCAACGACTAGTACCCAGTATCCCATCGTTCATCAGGGACACCACACATTCCCTCCAGATGATACTTAACCTACCCACCCCTCTCCCCCCACACTGTTTCCTAGTCACTATCGATGTCACCTCCCTCTACACAAACATACCCAACTCCGAAGGTATAGAGGCCTCTCTGAAAGCCCTTTCACTTATTCCCCCACACCAACGCCCACCCCTGACAGTATTACGCCAATTCATGGACTTCATCCTCTCCCACAACTACTTCTCCTTTGACACCAAACACTACCTACAGATACAGGGCACAGCCATGGGGACCCGCATGGCCCCTTCCTATGCCAATCTTTTCATGGCCTCCTTGGAGCGCCAACTCCTACAAGACCCCCCCGATGGACACACCCCACTCCTTTGGCTACGCTACATAGACGACATCTTTATGATCTGGACACATGGTGAACCCTCCCTCCTTTCCTTCCTCGACTACATCAACTCCTACCATCACACCATCAAATTCACACATGATTACTCGCAACTCCAGATACATTTTCTTGATACCACCATACAAATAACCCCCCACCACCATCTCAAATCCACCTTATACATCAAACCAACAGACAGTACACTCCTACTACACTTCACCTCCCATCACCCCCTATCCTGTAAGATTGGCACAATCTACAGCCAAGCGCTACGATACCGACGACTTATCACAGATGACAACGACCTCCACACCCACCTCATCCGACTACGACGAACACTCCTCGCAAGAGGATACCCTAATGCCCTTATCACCCAGTCCTTTGACAAAGCCACACGACTCTCCCAAATACAACTTCTCTACCCCAAGCCCACTGAAAAAACACTACAACCCCAAAACAAACCACTCCCTTTTATTATCCCTTACAACCGAAACACTCTCTCAATCCCAAAGACCCTGCACTCCCACTGGCCTATCATCTCCACAGACCACAACCTCACCCAACTCTTCCCCAATCCCCCTGTCACAGCTTACCAGAGACACAAGAACATCAAGGATGTACTTGTGCACACCAACTTCTCCTCATAGAACCAACCCACCTACTTATTTTTTTATTTTTCAATTTCACCTTCCTTTTCCACCCAAACCCACCCCCCCCTCAACACACCCCCCACACACGGCCTACTCTCCCTAACAGATGTGACCACCAACACACCTAATGGACCTCCTGGGATATACACCTCGCATGCTAAGAACAAGAATAAACTTCTAAAAGCCCACTGGACAGACAGCCAACCACAGCCACGGTACCATCCAGACCTACTAACAACACCCATCCAGTCAAGACAGCCCTTATCACTCCCACCGAACAACCATCGCCAACACAAGCCACCCCCACCGATGATATCAAGCTCCCTCCCGAGATGGATACACAACAGCTACAACAACTATGGACCACTGAACCACCTACTACGTACCACCACCATTTACAGCATCTACAAAGATCCAGCACCTACCCTTCCTCGACTTCCAAAAACCAGCCACAGCCCTAACAGCACCTGACACAACCACCTTGCTACAATTTACACACTCCACCTCCGATTCACATTGAACAGCCACACCTATATCAAGACTCTACACACAAGATGGACACTAATTCCTGTACCACAACAGACCTCTACCAGAACACCTGAGCTGAACCACCATCACAACAAATAGCAGTTCCACCACCTGACCTAATACACATAGCAGCCACCCACCATCTACATCAATCCTCACGATCAACCACATTACAACTAAAACGAGATTCCAAAGCTCCTATCTGGACCAGACACCAATAACAGAGTTGCACAGATATACCGACAAACTATACCCAACATCTGACATCCACACTGCCTCCCAGCTACCCAGCCTTCATGACCGAAACAGCTTCCAACACCAGTTTCCTACAATCAAGCCCTGATACAAGTCTACCACAGCATCCAAATGTGCCCTGACCCCCATCGGTGATAGAAACTATCCACCAACACCAAGCCATTCACACCAACTGTACAAGAATCCAGCACCTAATAGCATACA